>VZZY01015200.1:302-126218 GCA_013400335.1 Eurystomus gularis | reverse complement strand
TTGTGAAGATAAGACAGTCCTGTGTCAGCTAAACCAACAAAAGCAAAAATCTCTTACATAAATTTTGAAGGCCATAATGTCTGAGAGAAGAACTTTACCTAATTAATTGCGAAATTAATATCAAAGCTTACTTTGATGAGATGTGGTGAACCGACCCACATATTAAGAATATTTTTGCCTTATTAAAACAGCGAGCAAAAAACTACNCTTACATAAATTTTGAAGGCCATAATGTCTGAGAGAAGAACTTTACCTAATTAATTGCGAAATTAATATCAAAGCTTACTTTGATGAGATGTGGTGAACCGACCCACATATTAAGAATATTTTTGCCTTATTAAAACAGCGAGCAAAAAACTACAATGCCTATAAACCTTCTAGAAGCCAGAAGTGTGATAACACAGGACATAAATATCGGAAAAGAAAACAAACTTTCTCTTTCCGCTTCACTGCACAAAGGGAGCACATCGCTCCTGCCAACTACGCCAAGATGTCGAGGTCGGACCTCTGCGCTCCGGCCTCGACAACCCCTAAATATGGTAACGAGCATAACAGAGTACAGGCTAAACATATAAAAGTACATTACTCAACTCTCCACTCAAATCATGTTAAACATCACTGAGAAGACAGGGACAGGCAGGATTAGGACATAAAAAAATCACAAGGGGAATACCTCTCTGCACCCACACACTGGAGGGAGGGGAGAAGACCAAAAGTCTAACAGAGATGGTGGACGGGCTGTACTCTTCCTCCACCCAAGACAAGGATGCCTTCTTGGTAAGAATTGTGCCTTCAACATATGGTATAACTTTTACTAACATTACTATTATATATTAATGCTATTATAAAGACTTGTGCCTCCAACTGTGTCACGTTACCTACAATTACTAGCTCAAGCTCAATTTTCCTTTCTGCACTGAGAGCATTTATCAACAGCAGTTCTGAACATGTTGTAACTGTCGCTTTAATAAATCAGACCTATCTGTTTTAACTTTTGAACTGTCTCAGTGCAAGCCCTTAGCTGGGCTCTGGGACAGAATTCTCAGACAGACCTGTGGCTTTGGGAAACTGCTCAATACAAGCCTTTGGGCTCTGGCAGGCAAGTATCACTCTCTCACCCTTAACATGAGAGCAAATAACCAGTCCTGTCTATACAGTGCATTGCACAAGCATGACTGCTGCAGTATTGGAGTCCCACATAACCAATGGAGGACTTCTAAGAGAAAGCTGTTATTCCAGTTTTACAGGAGGCAAAGGAGGCCCAGTAGGGCATAAATGTTTTGCCTGAGGTTATAAAGCCATTTTGCTACGTATTTTTTTGACTCTAAGACTGGTACTGAGACTGGGAAAAGATCCACGTGACCAAGAGTGACCAACAGCGGCCAACAGCAGCTTATTTATGCTTCGTCTCATCACCTTTCTGCTAAGTGGATGCTGGGACTCACACTAGCTGAGAAAGTGTGCCTGTTCCTCCCACACCAGACAGACAGCCACTTGATTTGTTTAGCTTTCCTGCTGTGACCCTACCTCCTGTGGGCGCTGCTCTGGTACTAAGCAGCTCCTACCTAGAGTGCCTATGGCAGACTCTAGAAGTGCTTAAAAAAGGACATGATTGTTCCTCGGATCTTTTTAGGCCGGCCTTGTCATACTTTACAAGTAACCTGCCAGAGTACAAGAACTTGTCCATTTTCATCCTTTGACCTAGGTTTTGAAGAATGCACTGTGGCTGTCAATACCACCCTTGTTTGGCCATTCATCCAGCTCCTTCCTTCAGCACCTCCTTGGCTGGCTCAGTCTCCAATATAGTGTGCAAACCCATTCTTCCTGGAAAAGTTAACTCTCTTACAGCATCTTTTATCACTGTTTTCCCAACAAGCTTCCTCATTCTTATGTAGGTTCCCTTTTTGAAATTGACTGTGTTTATGAGCATGGAGGGGTTTTTTCTGCCATCTTTGATGGCTTCTGCAGGGATGCCAGGAGTGTAATGCATTCACAGATACAGAGCAATTACAGCCTTGGAGACCATGTCACAGGAAGAAAGGAAAGGACTCCACTGCCTCTTGCAGGCTTCCTTGCTAGCTCTTCCAGGAAGCCACCATTAACTATATTCCAAAATTTCTTGTGTATATCATATTTTGATGTGACACTTGCCTAGTCTGTGGGTGTGATGAAAACGGAGAGGTGGTGGAAGTCTCCCATTACTACTGCACTTCCTACCCTTGGTGTGTCAGAGGCAATATTGTTATCCTGATGGGCACTCTTTAACACTGACCCTAGACTATATATTTCCTATCTGGGCCTGAAATTTTAATCCATGGGATTTTGTGGTACTGCTGAAATCGCTAGCTTGTTCACCTGGTTTGACTCTAAATTGACTTCTCTATCTATTTTAAAGAAATATAAAATACCTATTCTTTATTATATAATATACATATATCTACCTCACTTTTTCCTCACCAGAAGGTCTTGCTCTCTCTTCTTTACTCTTTGCCATGATGTTAACAGAAATACCACTATCTTTTGTCCACCAAGTTTCTGATATGCGTAGTATAACCGAATATAGAAATGGTTGCACCACTTTTGATTTTCTTTTCAGTGCCTCATTTAAACAGAACTTGCTTGGTCCCATCTGTTTTTCTTTTCCCATTTGACTGTTGCCATTCTCTGCCCTTTCCTTACAGACACAGAACTTCTGCGGCTTCATCAATAGTGGCTGCATCATCTTGAAACTTGTGCACTTCGCTCCCTGGAAATTTTTCCCTGCTCTTAGGTTTTAAAGTTTTACTGGTAACACTTTTCTGGATTTGAAGTGGCAGCTGCCTGTTTCACTTGTAGTTTAAATGGAGCCTGTCCTTTTGACATAGGTTTTCTCTTACCCCAAAATAAGCCCAGTCCTTAGCCAGCGGAGTCCTTCCTCCTCAAACCATTCGCTCTGCCAGAAGTCAAAATTTCATCTCCCTTCTTCCCTGGACCAGTCCTACAGGGATCATTTCAAAGAATGCTGCCACAGATTAAGAAATTTAAAGAAAAAAAATCCAATAATAATTCTTTACACTAGGGTAAGCTGGGGTTTAATGTTTTTTCCTCAACAAACAAAAACCACAGCAATTTGAAACAACTAAGTGCAGAGGTACTACTCAAACACATGATGGCTATGAACCACAAGAGGTACTGCAGCACCAAAAGGCATAACTTTTGGAGTATGACTACCAGAAACAACAGGGACTGGATTTTTGATCCTTGCAGGTTCTCATCTAGAGTGGAAAGGGTGTGTGAGCCAGGAAGAGTTACTCCTGCAAGGAGGCTTTTTGCTTGCAGCCCACCATTTGCATGAACATTAGCACAGGTATCCTCTCAGTTGTCTATGTTTCATTTGTGTCCAAGTTCTTGTTCTGAGAAGAGATTTATTGCGTAGGGCACACAGAAAAACTAGCAATTTCAGCAAGATACCCTGTGCAGGTCCCCTTTCAGATCCTGTTCACATAGGATCCGTTATGTTCCTCCTTTCACTATCATATGGCTTCTCTGAAACTACACATGAGAGTCAGCGACCGCCAAAACTTCATAAATGATCGGCTCCTTTGGCTTATGAAAGTTTATGACAAAAACAGGTAACAGCATCAAAACAACTGTATAACAACAAGTGTAACAACTGACGAGGAGACACATGAACAGGAGTGAAAGAATAACATACTGCACTTCAAACTTAGAAAGCTTTCTATATTTAAAACTCTCGTCCTAGGTTTATTCAGCATGAAAATGTCTCAAATACTTCACACCCCGTAACACAATAACTCAGACTATGATTGTAGGACAGCACATAAAAGGGGAATAAAAAATAAAAACTGTGAACAAAACAGAAGCTTATTGGAAATCACCTTGTACTTTTAAGCCTTTTCAGAGCATTTGTTTGGTTTTCATTAATTTCTAGAATGGTGATGGCTCTCGAATAACATCAAGTGGACATGATCAAATTAATTTTTCCACCTTGCCTTTTACGTCTCAAATCCACCAAATACAAATTACCAATGTTAAAGTTTAAATGCACTTATATAAGATTTTAACTTTTTTTAGGCATGGGGTATTTGAAATAGTGGCAAAGTGTTATCCAAAGATGTCATTTTGGCTAGTAGCAAAGGTATCCTCAAGGAGATGTGGCAGATTCTGATGAAACAATAATGGTTTTATCCACCTCTACAACTGAGATTTCCACAGGCCAAGAGCTGTTTCTGAATTAGCAAGAAGCTTTCTCCAGGGGAAGTTTATTGCGTCTCTCCCTGGTGCATGGCTCAAAGCTTTATTTCCAGTACTGCAGGCCACAGGCAGAAAGAGAATACTTGACTAGGGACCATCAGCCAGGTGGTGTGAAACAGCCTCTTTCTAGCTGGTGACACAACTCTTTTCAAGACAGAAGATTCAGATGTAACAAAACTCTAGTGCTTTTGATGTGTAGGACCACATCCTCACTCAACAGCCTCAGCAGAGCTCTAGTAACTTATACAGGCTCACCTTCTGCTCACTTAGAACTGCCAGGAACCACGGCCTGGGGTCACACAAGCTGTAGCAGTCTGTTCCTGAAGGACTATACCCTGTGAAAAGACCTATGATGGAGTAGTTCTTGAAGAGCTGGAATATGTGGGAAGGACCCACACTGGAGAAGTTCATGAAATACCACAGCTCATGGGAGGGACCTTGTGCTGGAGAAGAGAAACAGTGTGAGAAGGAAGGAGTGGCAGAGATGAAGTGTTATGAACTGACCATGACCCTGTTCCCCATTCTCCTGTGTGCCTCAGGGGGAGGACATTGAAGAGTCAGGAGTGAAGTTGAGCCTGGGAAAAAAGGGGGCGGGAGAAAGTTTTTAAATTGTTTTTGTTTCTTATTATCTTATTTTGTTATTAACTGGTAATAGATTAAATGAGTCTTCCCCAGGTCAAGTCTGTTTTGCACGTGACAGTTATTGGTGAGTGACCTCCCTGTCCTTATCTTGACCCATATGCTGGGTCATCTTATTTTCTCCCCATGTCATGCTGAGGAGGGGAATTGAGAAGGCACTGGGGTGGGCACTTAGCAGACAGCCATGGTTAACCCACCACAGTCAGCAAAATACACAAAAATGCTTAATTAAAACAGCAGTATTTTCCCCTCCTCTGAACAATGAGATAATTCAAGTCACCATGTAATCATGCTCTCTCCATTTTTGGTTTCATTTTTGTATCTATGCGAGACTTGTCTTACACTTCAGCGTATGGAAAGGTCACATCCAAGGGGGATGAGGCAATGAAGAAATATATATTTTAAAGTTTTAGCAACATCTCAATAGAAGCCTACAGAAGGGTCAGAAATTTCTGTCCATGCCTGTCTGCATCATTGCACAACAGTACTGCGCAATTTGTTATGAGTATTTTTAATCTGTTCCAACTGTTTCACGTACTTCAATAAGGCCATTAGTCATAGAAAGACACATGCAAATAGACTTCATAAGTATGTACAATAAAACATGGTAAATAAGCAGATAAAACTTATAATAAACTGCTTATATAAGTTAGGCCGAGGACTCCTCCTTGAAATGCTCTTTTTCTCTTCAAGTCTGTATTTGACAGGTTATCAAGCTGCTGCATGTGGGGAAGTACTCCTAGTAGAAACTAAAAATCTCCAGGATAGTGATGAAGTTCTCCAGGGTATAATTTAATGTCGTCTTTTTTTTTTTAACTATGTAAAATAAGTAATTTACACAGGGGTTTATAAAACAGTAAGAATGCACAGTATATTTCGGCATTGCTTCTGATGTTCTCTCTTTCTCAGGAAATAGACAGAAAGGGAGAATAAGAAATCTTTCTAATGGAAAGACTACATGTGATGAAGCCAGGAGCTGAATGTGCTTGCTATGCAGTTGCATTACGTCTTTAACACCATTTCCAGATGGTGAGTTTCCAAGAAACAACAGTCATTCCTACTATTAGCCAAAAGAGAGACCCCATACTTTGCGTTACTGAAGTTTGTTATAAATCACCATGTAAGAGATGTTTAGAAACAAAAAAATGTTTTCTGTTTGCTTGGCAATAGAAGGAAAAATATCAGGTGAAACTCCCAGCTGGTGGTGGGAAGAAGGCTCTACTTCACATCACAGTCACAGCTAGTCTCAGAGAAAAAAATCCTTTCTCTTCTGAAATGTGGCTATCTACTAAGCCATGAGTATATCAGACCACTGAGCATCAGAGCACCTGATACGAGCAAAAAGAGCCAGTACACCTCATGCAGTCTCTTGACTCCAGATATCACCCATATCTGATACTTATAGAAAGGTAAAACCCCAGATGCAGAATCCAGGTTGCACCAGGGAGAAACATCATCATTTTATGCGGCCATCAGTTGCCTGATCCCACAGGCCAACGCTGAACCCAGCAACATCCCCTCAGCAGTCCTCTTTCGGACAGTCATGCCATAAGTTCCTGTGGGCCCAGATCCTCCGCTGCCCACTGTGGTGCTAACATTGCCTCCTGGACACAATGGACAGAGATGGCTCCCTCAGTGGCCCTTCACATGGACACAAGGACACCATGCAGAGAGCTCAGCAAGACACAAGCAGCCTCAACAGAAGCCGTATCCCGACAGGAAGCTCTTCCAACTGATTGGCTCCTGGTTAATATAGCCCTGGCCTTGTCTACCACCCCAACCATGACCACCTGGGTGAGGGCACAGCCACAAANCTTGTTGAATTTTGTAATATTTCTCTCTGCCCAACTCTCCAGCCTGTCCAGGTCACGCTGAAAGGCAGCACAGCCTTCTGGTGTGTCAGCCACCTCTCCCAGTTTTGTATCATCAGCAAACTTGCTGAGGATGCACTCTATCCCTTCATCCAGGTCATTGATGAATATCTTGTACTTAGGGATACACCAATCCTGAGCTTGAAGGAAGTGGTTCTTGAATACCAACCAGCTCTACCTTCTAGAGCCCTAACCCACGGGACTTCTCCAAGCAGCTTCTTGAAGAGGTCAAAGTTAGCCCTCTTGAAGTCCAAGGCTGCAATCCTACTTATTGTTTTGTGCGCATTACCCATGATCCTGAACTGTCTTCTCATGGTCACTACAGCCAAGGCTTCCCCCAACCTTAATGGCTTCCACCAGTCCCTCTTTGTTAGTCTGTACTAGGTTCACTAGTGCCCCCCTCCTTGTTGGCTCCTCCACCACTTGAATCAAGAAGTTGTCATCAGTACACTGGAGGAACCTGCTGGACTCTCCAAGCCTGGCTGTGTGGTCTTCCCAAAAGATACCGGGGTAATTGAAGTCCCTCATGAGAACTAAGGCCCGTGACTGTGAGGTGACTCTCAGCTGTCTGTAGAAGGCCTTATCAATTTCTCCATCCTGATCAGGTGGCCTGTAATAAACCCCAACAACTATGTCACTCATATTAGCCCAACCCTTGATCCTTACCCACAAGCTCTCAACTGGCTCATTGTCTGCTCCCAGGGAGAGCTCAACACATTCCAGTTGCTCTCTCACATAAAGAGCATCTCCACCACCTCGCCTTGCAGGCCTGTCATTCCTAAAAAGGACATTGCCATCCAAGACAGTGTTCCAGTCTAGGATTCTAGGAATCCTTTTACTCCTCTCTAGTTTATTTCTTTATTTGCTTTTAAACATCAGGGATCGAACCTGTACCAGTATTTCTGGCTGAAATCCTATGCTTCCTCTTCACGGTCAGATACTATCACTTCAGTTTCAAGGTCAGCCAGATGTTTCTCTATGCCATGCTAACCACCTTTCTTTTGTACTTTTTCTGCCAGAATTTTCCTTTCCACCTGCCATCTACATGTAGTGGCCAGCATTCAGAGCCTTTCCAGAATTTTCATCAGCAGTAGGTCTATGTTAGACTGAATTTGTTATGAGTAGACCAAGGCAATATTAACCTCACCATGGCTATTCCCACCAAGCCACCACTCTCACTGAGACAAACAGCTCTTTCTCACAAGTGTACAAGTGTCAATCAGTTCTGAATGAGCAGGTCTGGTTTTGATTCAATGCATCCAAGAGAAACAATGAGGTTCACATTCCACAGTCCGAAGGCATATAAAGATACAAAAATAGTTTGGGGTTAGGTCTTCGTAGATGGATTGCTGAAACTAATTTCTCTCTTAAATCAGGACTCATCTTTACTCTTGTTTCTGTTTTTCCTTGAATTTGTGATTCTGCCCTAACATTATTCCAAAATAATTGATTAAAAGGTAGCATATAACACAACAAAGAAACTAGACAATTTTGCAGCTCTAGTATTTTTTAGCACACACGATGATAAAGCACAAAACAGTCACTTCTACTGATGAAGAACTTCTCTGGGCTTTATATTGCTCAAGTTGGCACAACACTAACACCAAACTAGGTCTCAGCCTCCTACTTCCAGAACAACCTGAACAAAATTAACCTGTACTACATCAAAAACTATCTCCCATGCACAAGCTGCAAAACACAGCTGCTCTGCACCTTGCCAAACAACAAATCTTTTCCAATATAAGCAGCGCTTACCTTTAACGCTTTTGATATTGTCTCAGCCCCCAGCCATAATGCTGCCAGTATGAGTTGGAAATGTACCTGGCAGGTTATGGGGAAAGACAGAACAAGACAGGAGCATCCACCTGAGCAAAGAAGTGGTGGGCCCGGGGGAAGAGTTTTGACCGTGGCAGCTTGATGGGCAGCACTGCATGAGGCAGCAGTAGGAAGCAGTGCCCCATCTCCTGGCTGCAAGTGCCCCCATGGCCCCACATAGCTCACATCAATCTCTCTGTGTTTGGTGGTCCTGCAATACAGACTCAACCTGCTTCTACCATGGTCCATGCACAGCTTACTCAGCTCTCATCTGAAAGACTACAAACTGATGAACCACTCACTTTTTATTCACAAATTCAGGAAGTTAGCTGCATTTTTTCCACTTGCATCCTAGATCTCAGCAGAGAGCGTGGTCGATCTTTGGCTGACCAGCCAAGGCTTTGTGTGTTCTTACACACATCCCTCCGTGGGCATGGCAGTCCATGGCTCATAACAGCACCCTTAACAAGACAAGGGAATTGAGCACTTCAAGGGAAGGCCGATGCAGATGGTGTCTGCTGGCACATGCTGACATAGTTTTAGAAGTCATGGGACTCTCTAGAGTGGGTGGGAAGACTTAAGTAATGTCCGTGGCATTCCACTTATGCCCACACAAAGTGAAGAACTTTGGCAGCAGTTCCAGAGGAAAAAAAATGCAGGAAGCCAATAGTTTTGAGATTATCTCATTCTAACATTGTAAATTAGGAAGGTTGAAGAAGGAAACTTCATGAACTACCCCTCTCAAGTTGGGTGTCTCACAAAGAAGGTCAGAGGGAGACCACAAGAGGGATCTTTTCACCCCATGAAAAGCAAGATCTCTCTCCTATTTCCTTCAGTAATCTTGCTGATTTTGCACATCCACCTTTCCCACTTCACAACAGATCTATGGTCCACCAAAGCCATTTGGAAGGACATATGCTGTCTCTGATCCCACCTTCAGCCTGACCATGTTTCAATTGCTCATCTTTGACAGTCCCCTCTTCTATACCAGTTGTGTACCCATCAGGACTCAGATCTCTACAGGACTTTTGTTCAGTTCACACCTGTACTGCATCTCATACAGGGTCCCAACCTCAACCAGGGCATCACTAGCTTGAATGCCACAGGTAAAATCCTCTTTAATAATACCTGCATTACAGTCTCACTGTCTGTGAGGCCAGGCAGTGGAGCTGAAGTTTAGAGGGCTTTCAGAGAAGAATTAATAGAGTGTGAGGATACACCAGGCTCCACCAGCTCAGATCTAGAATGATTTTCTTCTCTGATAACTTTCACTGCACCTCTTCCTTGAACTGCAGCTGCTGCCTTACTTCTCTGGCTTCTCTTACCCCCTTCTAGACATTCAGGGTTGCCATTTAATCTGTCTCCTCCTTTCCATCCCTCTGATCCCCCCAAATGTTTTCCAAAGCACTATGGAAACACCAACTCGTTCTTGTACTCTTGTCTCCCTCTTTTGAAAGGTGACTGTGACATCTCCAGATTCACTGATCTAACCACAGATAAATGCTGCTATTCAAGCCAGGATGGTGAAAAAATCCTGAGCACATGGATGCAGGTAGCATAGAGGAACTAGAAATGGCCACATCCCTTTGGAAAGTAAGAGTCCTTCTCCAGCAAGCTATGTCCCTAATGCCAGTGCAGCTGCACTTTGTCACCCCAGGCTGCGCTCACAGCATTGATGAGGGGGCAAAAGCTCCTTGCTCCCTGGGAATTCTAGGCATCAAGCTGATAATGCAGGTTTCTGCTATTACCCAATCCTAGGAAACCTCTCAGGGCAAAGGGAGACTGAGTCAGTAGGTTTGCCTAGAGTAGTGATTCAAGATGACATCACCAACTACATCCCCAAGGTGTGATGCTATCACAACATGCTAGGGAAATCTCTTGGTAGAGTACTTGGAAAACATGAAGACAACTTCTACAATATTCTAATTCCCTTCTGGACTGGCTGACTGCTCGCAAGTTTTGGGCAGGAACGGTCTTCTCAGGGACATTGCACCCGTTCCCCTGTATTTCTGCCCCAGGTTGCACCCAGAGAGCATGATCTGGTCTCTGAATGTGGCTGCTGCCATGTTCAGCCAAGGCACGAATATGAAGAAGCAGCAACAGAAAGCAGAAGCATGTCTCACACTTCCCACTGTCAGACCTCCTTCCTTATCAGATAAGAACAGGAATGCCTGCTCTGGAAAGTGGACATTTGGAGAACTGCAGATGTGGGATGAACCACCCACATGCACTGTGACAGAGTTTTACCACCAACAGGAAAAAACACCTCCACCCTAACTTCAACAGTTTTCCATTATTACTTCTCTCACAATGGGACACATCCATTTCCTAAGAACTGCTATGTAATAGAGGATCATCTGTTGCCAATCAGACCTACATTGTAACCTGGTTCTAGCAGCCATCCTGGATCAAGGCTGCTGGTACTCACTCTACCCACAGCACCAAAGAAAAGAGCATATCAGTGTGTTAAACCACACACCATCTTCACATGTGTCTGCCAGTAGTGACCTTCACAAGGGAAAAGAAATGGCATTCAAGTGATAATTTCCATGATTCACAGATAATAACACAAAAGCCCTTAAGGCAGGATTGGTCTCCCCCACCGTTTGATACCTGATAGCTGCTCAGGCTAGCTGGTCATCTAAGTTCTCACTAAACAACAGGGAGAGGTAAGTATCCAGAGAAAATTGTTATCTCTGAAACCTATTCACCTAGTTCAGGGTGAGAGAACTAATCCTCTGGAGATGACTTATTTTCTTCAGGGACTACAGAAGAAGTCTAGAAGTAGCCACTGTCTACAAGATTTAGATTTAGGCTGGATATTAGAAAAAAGTTATTTGACACAAGGGTGATAGATCACTGGAATGGGCTGCCCGGTGAGACAGTAGAGGCCCCATCCCTGAAGTCATTCAAGGTCAGGCCTGATGGGGCTCTGAGCAACCTGATCTAGGTAGAGATGTCCCTACTCGAGTAGGGAGGTTGGACCAGATGACCTATAGAGGTCCCTTCCAGCCTAGAACATTCTATGATTCTATGATTCTAAGTCTGAAGGAAGGTGTGATGACTTGCACTCCTGGGAGTCTCCAGCAGCATAGCTATCCCCAGTCAAGCAATGCTGTAGCTAATAGGTTACTTCCCTTCTGACAAAGACAGCAACAAAGCTGTAGGAAGCTCAATTAAAGGAGCTCTGAAGATGGCCTTTGGTGCAATATTAAAACTCTACATTTACTAAAACATCAGCTCTGTATGGAAGTGCAATATTATTCCATAGGAAAGTTTGTGGGATGAGTATCAAAATTTTAAAAACCACTGGTCTAGTCAATGAGTCACTGCATGGCACTGGGAAGATTCGCAATCAGTTTCTTACCAATTACTGGGCCCTTTGGTGGATATGATGACGTTGATGTGTTTTGGAGTGAATTATCAACTCCTGGAACAATTTACTGGGGAAGGTGGTGGATGGTCCATCTGGTACTTTTTCATTTAAGATTTGTGTACTCAACAAATACTTGATTAACACAAGCATAAGCTGTAGGTTTGTAACAATCCCTTTTAATACCAAAAGACTCTGCTTTTCATAATTAGCCACCTCTCTGGCTGGGCAATATTTTGTCACACAGGGTGTCTCAAAATCCCCACTCAAGCTGTTGCAGAGTAAACAGTTGGTTATACTACAAGTCCCAAGACTCCTTCAGATCCATTTTTTTAAAATACAAACAATCTGAAAGCCAAAGACTAAGACCAGCGTATGCTAGTCTTAACATTAACGGCAAAGAACAAGCCAAGGAATTTTCTAAGACTTATGGACAGATTTCAGCACAGACACTGCATATTTGCCACTGTCCTGTCTGCAGTCATTGCAAAAAGTTGCCAGATACATCAAATGCAGAAACAAGTTGAAAATAGAAACTGAGACACTAAGTATGTAGAAACCTGAAGAGGACCTATTATGTCATTATTGTCACTGGCACAAGAGAAACTGAAACAGATTCTTCCTATGTCAGTGTCAAGTAGGAGAAGTTGCAGAGTGCTCCTTCATACACAGACAACTGTTAGTGGTACCGGAAGGAAATTTAAGCAGGATAAGTAAGCAGCAGAAGTACCACACAATAGTCTGTGTAGGCATCAGGACATGAAAGAGGATGCCTGATTTAAACGTAAGCATGTTGCAGCCAGTTCTGAAATTAATGCAATTACCCTAAGGAAAATGAATGGTTTGTTCTCAGTGCTGGAAATCAGTAAGATTTGACTTGGCAATTCTCAAGATACCTCATGCTGCTGAAAAACACGTATGTTGAAGTGCTAGCAGGGTAAAAAGAGCTAGGAGATTCTTAAAGAAATAGTAAGCCTTATCAAATAACACAGAGTGGCACTACTTTCCTTTCTGCCTAGGGAGAGGGTTACCTGGAGGGTGATGTGCGCCTCTGTGGGAGACCATCACATTGCTCAGCTCTACCTTTGCCTCTTTCAGTGCTACACCTGCGGAAACCCACTGCTTTGTCTCAAGTCCCATCCATCCTTTCCTATAGCAGAGGTTCTGCTTGCCTGAGTGCTTCTGCAAACAACCTTCCTTTCCCAGTGAGCTCAGATCTGGCTGCAGCTATAGACCATCCCCAAGCCCCTCCAAAAAGTCAGAAGGATCCATGAAGAATTGGATGCTGTAGAGTAGAAAGCAATAGCATTATCATAAAGATCAAAGACATAGGCATACTGCCAGCAGGAGGACTGTCACTAAAAGAGACAGGAATCAAATAAGGCAACCAGAACAACAAATTGATAGGGTGTAAAGCTTGAATAAAGTGAGACTGTTTACATAGGAAAAGAGGCGGCCAAGAGAGACAACAATAAAGAGATAAGAGAAAGCAGACTGGGAACCTGTGTCATCCTCTCTTGCAAGTGGAAAGGGAGAGGTGTAGAATAAAATGATGTCATATGCAAAAGCCAGTGAGAGCAGCAGTACATAGGAAACCTCTCCCACTCATTTCATTGCCAAATTGCAAGTTTGAAGATGAAAAATAATTCTTTTTTCACACATGTCAGAAGACCCTTTGAGATTAACAGAACAGTACATTAGCCTCCTATAAATAAAACTGGGAGGGGAGAAGAAAAAAACCAAATCACACAGAGTCTTAGCTTCTTTAGCTGAGCACACTGATAGCTAGTTTTCACTAACACTTTTGATGCCTGAACCACTTTGGCTGTGTTTCTGTAAAGAACAGGCCTTCCTTAGAGGTATTCCCAAATAGCTTAGTACTTGCTGCAGTAGTGGCTGTGTCTATACATCACGTTTGTCACCTCCAAAACATGTTTCTACCACATGCCATTCACACTCAAGGGCCTAGCTTGCTTTAAATGCCAGGGCAGAATTTGAACATTGATCCCCTGAGAAAACTGGATCCCCATTAAAAAATATAGTCCTTATTATTGTGTAGCTAATACAGTCCCACTTATCCCAGTAAAACCCTGGCAATTGCCAGGTGCTTTATCCTTGGAGCTGAGATGCATTGGCTCCACTGTGGTTATGTGTGATAATGGGTTCAAAGATCATCAGTCACCAAGCTCAGCTTGCACTCAGATAGTATAGTGATGGGCAAGCCTCCAAATTTATTCCAGGTTTAACAACTGGAGCATTACCCAACACTCAGGACATGGAAACGTTAAGGATTTGATGAGTGAAAGTCTGGGATAATTAGTTACGTGTTAGAAGTGTTAAGAAGAGCAATAACAAGAACAAGAAATCTGCTCAGGAATTGTGGTGATTCATGGCCATACTTATAGTTTGTGTTGCAGATGGCGCAGGAGATGGTAGAATATTAAAGATGGAAGTGGGCCTTTTCCACTGTCTGTCAGGCCTTTCCTTCAGCTCTGCCACCAAAGACCCAAAGAAATTCTGAACTCACAGACACACAGGGGCTTTTCTGCCCTTTTCATTATTCAGCCTGTGTATACAAGCAGCACCACACACAGCCTCATGTGTATTGCAGATAAATGATTTTCTTTTTAAAGAGGCTAAACCTAATAAAAGAGGCCGATCTCTGGCGTCTCAGAACACCTTTTCTCCAAGTTACTGCTAGCTTGCATTGTGGCAGTTCCACTTCCCACAAGTAAGATGCTTTCATTACCTCTTTCCCTTCCACACACTAATATTTCTCACGTGATGAAATATTTGACTGCAATACAAAGAGACAAGAAAAGCAGGATAGACTACCAAAGGTCACACTAGTTATTCTGATACTCTCTCATTCATACCGGGATGCTTCGCTACTGCTTCCTGCACTGCTTCACTACTTAATTTCTTTGGAAATTGTCCAACACAAGTACGTTCTGTGAGCGTGTATGTGCACATGTGTATCAGCTTAGCCCAGCAGTTGGAGGGGATGGGTTCTGTTGGTCCAGAAATAGCAAGAAAAGTTGAAATAGCAAGAAAGTTTCACGTAGGCATGCACTTAGATACAAGGACATGAAGAATACATGTATCTTGTATCATGTACATGTATCATGTATCATGTACATGTAGTAGGGTTTGTGACACAAATTGTTGCATAAGAGAAGCTAAGCAACACAGAACTTCCTCATGAAATGAAATCAGTGCAAGAAACAGGACTTTGCTTTTGACAGAATGAAAGGGATGAGACTGCAGCTGCGTTTTTATGAACAATGTTTGTTAATGAGAACATCTCCCTTGTGTATGAGCCACGGGTGTTTCAATAGCCTGACTGTCCTGTGAACTCACCTGGGAGAGCCCTAGAATGTGCCACTGTGCCTAACTCACTTTGGCACTTGCTGTACTTGCCTTACCAGGAAAGCTCTGACAATGGAGATTCAGCAGCTGCCATGGATGGCTGATGACAATGCCTCACCACCCTTACCATTAAAAGATATGTCTCAGCTCCAGTCTGATGTTCCTCCACTACAGAATCTCATGACTTTTTGCCCTACCCACCCTGGATCTGGATCCATTTATCACAGATCATTATCAATGGATCTTGAATCCATTTATCTTCTGTCCTGCACATGCGTATTTGCTTGTGCTTGTTTGAACACTGTCATGACCCTACTCAGCCTTCTCTTCTTATAGAATGGAATACAACCAGTTAAATATATGCTTTCATAGACCAAATTAAGATCCCCTTGGAAGAACAAGCAAGCTCCTCTTCCACTTCAGAAACAAAAATTATCAAGCTCAGTTCCTAGGCCACAGTCTTATTTCTCGTGATAACATAAGCTGTAACAGAAGCTAAGGCTCCAGATCTTAGACTGAAGCTAGTAGCCAAGAAGCAATCACCCTAAAATTAAACATTGATCTGAAGTTAAAGACAGACTAAACATGGAAATCCAGACTCATCCCTCTCCTCAGCGTCTACCTTAAGGAAGTGTGTTGCTGACAAATATAAAATAAGCCACTAAAAGGAATTAATTTTTATCTCTTTCATAAATTTCTGGGTCTTGAATTGATAACACCGTTCAAAAAATGCAGCTGGTTCTCTCGGACAGTTAAATAATACAGCTACTCAGGAAGCAGCCATAGGCAGAGGAAAGTCACAAAGAAATCAGAAAATGCTGTCATTACATTGCCTGTGGATCCCAAAGGTTGCACAGCACTTTACCACTGTACCTCCCAGTCAGCATTCTCCTGACTCCTGGCTTGCTGCTTCCCAGCTCCCACACAGCTCTGACCATCCCCATCGCCCCATCGTGTGACCCATTGCTCCTTGACCACCTGTCAATGACAGGTCCCTCTTCCAGACCCACTGACACACCTGTTCTTCCACATAAATACACCGACCCACTGCTGTGCAGTTTTTCCTACTTGTCTCTATGTGATTTTCCTTTTTTCACCTAGAAAACAGTAGCATCAAGAGTCCAAGGCAACTTCTTGCCCCTTGGTTCTGTAAACAGTAAAATTGCCTGGATACAAATGGGAAATGACACAGCAAGCCCACAGTCCAGACACAGGGGCAGACTCCCTTCAGACATAGACACGTTCACAGCATTTGCCTGCCAAACAGGAACATGTTCCTGCTAAGGAAACACAGACAGATTCGCATCATTGTTGGCTTTGGATTCATTTTGCATTAATTGTAAAACTGTGCATTCCTGAACACTATGTGGTTTCTCTGCCAAATTCACATAGGCACTCCAGGTGCAGAGAAAAAACCCTGATCAGTGCAGGAGCCACAGAGGGAACAACCTGATTAGCAAGGAACACTCTCTGCAGCTCCAAACAGGAGGTGAACTGAGTAGTTGCAGCTAGTACGAGTAAGTTTGGCAAACTGACAACTAATTGACAACAGCATTTAAATGGAAAGTATTCTCATTTCTCATAATTTCCTGGCAAAAGATGTAACTGCTAATCACCTACTAATATTGGGAGTCTGTGTGTGTTTCCAGAATTAAGAAAAACTCCCAAGAATCTTTACAACTAACGAATAAGCAGAGAGATTTGTGAATGCTTAAGATACACCTACCCATACTGAAAACTTAGTTTGGAATTTTATTGCGGATAGTTCCAAAAAGACACTGGCAACAAAATAAGATATCAGGGGCTGAAGTTTAAAAATGTTTGTATTTCCCACATATTTTCGAAGAGTTTCAAGATACATTGTTGTTTTAACTTCAACAGGTAAAAGGTGTGCTCCTCATTTATCCTCAGATAAATGAAACTCAGTTTGAAGAGCTAGGTGATAAAATTTGCTCAAATATTCACAATCATGAAATCTGAAAGTGACTATGAAGAGTCAGAGAGGGCTCTTGCGGTCCAGGATAAATGAACAGAAAACCAGCAGATTAAATTAAAAATCAACAAATGCAATGCAACTGGGGAAGAAAATCTGCCAATATACACACATGCTAATAGTTTCTGACTTAACTGGGAAGGAGAACCCTTGTGCAGAATCCTCTGAACACAAACTCTGCACTCATAAGATACAACAGAGCATTAGGAATTAAGTTATGGAAGGTACACTAGAATTGGAAAGGTGAAGAGAGGGGCAAAGTGAAAAAGCAAAGGCTTAGAAGCTGAGTAGAGATAAGGCAAAAAAGATTTTTCAGTTTGGGAATCTTTACTAGAGGAGGAGCAAACAGTAGGCAGACATACAATTATAGATAAGTAGAAAAGGACTGGTTATTTCTCATTGCACAACATCTAGGGGCAGCCAATGACATTTTCAGGCAGTAGATTTATAAGAAACAAAAATAAATGTTTTGCCTTACTGCACACTATGACACAGAATGTGGAAGATCCCACAGAATACTGCAAAAGTCAAAAAGCAAGTTTGAAAAAGCGTTGGACAACATAGTCTCCTAAAATCTGTAAACACTATACCCATAAACATGATGCAACCACTGTAAATCAGAGATTGCTGAAAATAAAAGAGTTCATATGCTGCTCTCTTCTGAAAGCATTCCCCTGCTTTCATCATCTGCTCTTGGGGGTAGAATCAGGGGTCAGGCAGGATTTCCTTTGATGCTGTGTGTTGAGGGGGCTGGCGGAAGAGCCCAGTTCCTTAATGCTGTACATTTTCATATTTTTCCACATTT
This sequence comes from Eurystomus gularis, assembly GCA_013400335.1. NCBI lineage: Eukaryota > Metazoa > Chordata > Aves > Coraciiformes > Coraciidae > Eurystomus > Eurystomus gularis. The sequence goes on along the minus strand of VZZY01015200.1, from coordinate 108,099 downwards.
GGTAAATAACACTTGCTCTTTCCCTTATTAAGCACAGTTCTTCACCCAGGTTGAATTTTCACTTCCTCCTAACTCCATTATGTCAAGAAAAGCATCTACCTCCCAGAAAAGGGAGGTGGTCTCTTGTTATATGCAAGCACATACAAACCTTTTTTTTCTCTCAAATCAGCTACTTTCACAAGAAAACGCCTTTGGGGTTTTTTGAAAGCTCCAGCTGATATCTGAACACCAATATTCATTGTTCCTACTGGAGACTTAACATCATCTGGTATCTTACCTGGGCGGAAAGCATGGACTGTAGAGTGTTGGACTTGATCTTAAAGGTCTTTTCCAACTATAGCAATTCTGTGATTCTGTGTTCAGGAATCTGTGTTTCACAAAGGCCATCAGGTCTGAAGGAGAGAAAACAAGGAGAGATGGAAGAGTAAGCACAAGAGACCACAGAAAAATACTACAAGAGCTCCTGGGAAGCTCACTATACTGCATGTGGTGTGAACTCAGCTATCAGCAGATGTTAATATGGACAACAGAAGCTGAAGTCATGAGAACATGGAACATAAAAAGGCTAGTTTTCTATGAATGAAGCCAAAATACTTTTCAGGGTATGAGTTTTGCAAAATTATTCAATCTCAAGCACCAGTACAGCATGGTAATATCTGCCCAAGCAATAGAAACTTGGAGGAAACTCCAACAATTGAGAAGTTAAGCTAACAACTAGTGTGCCTTGCTGCCCACTTTGGAGGGGCTGGGCTGTTCCTCAGGCTGCCCCAACTTCAACAGTAACCCTGGGAGCTTCTGAAGGCAATACTTTGTGTCTTGGTTACTCCTGAGGTCTAAAGGGCCTAAAACATTTGACAAGCCTTTGTTACTTGTGGTCTCTTCACAATATGGAGATGTTCTTTCTGGTTTGGAGACAGAGGGATTAATATGAGTCACTCAATAGCAGAAGGAAGTGTTCAAAGTAAGGTGGTGCACTTCACTCCATTTCCCACAGCCCAGGTCTCAGGGGCTGCTGTGAGCCTGATGAAGAAGGGAAAGTGGGTTTTACAGATGCAGGGGTTTGAGCAAAATCTAAAATCACAGAAAGTTTCTTATGTGTGGGAGGAAGATGCCAGAAGACTGTAGGTGTGTAATGCATGTGAGCAAAATACTAGGAATCTCACCTAGGTCTTCCCTTCACAGGAGATATCACTTTCCCACCACCAGGTCTATGAGCAGGTTAAGCCTTGTTTACGCAGCTGGAGATCTGTCTGACTTTAGGATGTGTTTTAAGGAGCAGTGGGAAGGAAGAAGAATTCAAATGGCTACTTTTGTGTACACTGCCTCCTGTTGCCCCAGGAGAACAGGGCCAGTCTCTCAATTTCAAATTCACTCTGCCCACCGCAGTTATTTATTTCATGACATTCACTCACTGATGATAAACTGACAAGGAGGAAAAGCAGAGCTGTCCTTTCACAGACAACCCTGAAGTCAAATTGACATAACCACATGCCAGTTCCTAAATGCCAAATCTCCAGAACACCTACCAGCAATGCCAACACAGAACAGAAATTTTTCTATTACTAGGGCAGGGCTCCATGAGATATGCAGTTCCTTAACACAGCTTCAACAGGAATATTCAGTTTTTACAGCATAAAACATGGAACGAGTCTCAGATTTAGCTTTAGAACTCCCAAGGCAGCTAGACTTCCTCTCTCAGAACCAGCGAAACATAGGAGGATTGAAACCAGAGTTACACAGAAACTTAAAAGCACTGCATAGTAGGTTTATGATAGCTAAGGTGTATTTCATCATATCTGCCACTACCAAAACAGAGACTGAGTAAAATCCCTTCTCTGAAAGGAAATCAGGGGAAGTTTTGGCGTTGACTTGAGTAGTGTCAGGATTTCAGCCCATACAACTAGAGGGAGAAAGATGAAGAGAAGCAGAAAAGTGGCAGATGACACTGAGAGGGCCATGTGTTAGTTGTAGTGATTCAGTGCTGTACTGAGCAGTTAAAATTTGTGTTTAGTTTTGCTTTCTTTGAAGGAGAAAAGATGCGTTCTGTGTTAGGTTTGGATACGACACAATGGCAGTGCAATTTTCACACAGTATCTGCCATTTCCACAAAATCAAGTGCCCCTCTCTGGTTTGGTTTTTTTGGTTTTTTTTTTTGGTTTTTTTTTTTGTTTGTTTCAGCTTTCTGTGAAGAAAATGATGAACCAAAGTTTTGGTCAGGTGACTCATTTCTAACTGAATATTTCATTTTCAACTGTTCTGCAGCTATTTCATTTCCAAGCAATATCACATAATACAGAGCTACCCTTCCCTTACAGTCTGGAAAAAGTTACTCTTCCTAGGCTCTTTGAAGGACTGTATTTCTTGTAACGTTAAATAAATTTCTAATTGAAGCAAGCTGTGTATAATGCTGCACGGGCCAAAAACACTACAGAGTAATTTTGGCTCCTGCAGCATTACACACAGCTTGAAGATACAATCCCATGGGACAGTCTGTACCAAAAGTTAAAATACCAGCAGCAAGCTCAGGAGTTGTAAGATTCATGAGTTAATATACTCTTGGAAATATTGTACTTAACAGTGAACTAAAAGGAAATGCATGAGTCTGTAGTCATTTTTTTAAAAATCAAACTATTTTGATCTTGGGAAATGTAAAAAATATCTCAATGTTTCTAAAATGCGCTCTTTTCCCAGACACATTTCAGCTAACAAGACCATTTCAGAGTTTTGTCTCAACATGGAATCCCAGAAATTTTTCCAGCTTATTCTGTGATTTTGCAAGTCATGGTGATGGGCAACCAAATATAGACCAAACAAGGCAGGGACTCTTTGAACCCACCTGAACCTTTCTGACCTTTCTCTTGGGAAAAGAACAAGAGAAATCAATCCTGGGATTAACATATTCATTAATTTGAGGCAATCAACAGATTCTGAATTTCTATAGAAGCAGTTCTGGGATGTATTTATTCCAGTCACAGCAAGAAGTGAAATGATTGCTTGTCTAGATAGGAATGCTATGCTTAAGAGAAGCTATTTGTAATGGCTTAAAAGCAGACAAAACCTTCTGCACTGCCAATTCACCCGACCACCCACTTGCCAATAGAGTCCTGCAGTCTTAACTGGACTAAAATCTACAGGACTGCTGGGCTACACCATTAACTTCTTTCTTTGACTCTTTTCTTTTTTCCTTAAATAAATTAATGGAGCTTTTAAAGCAAATACTCACCTGCTGGTGGCTTTGCTCTGGGCAGAGGCATAATCTAAGACTAAGTGGAGAGTGGAAGAGCAGTGGTGCCCATCTTCTGTGTGACAGCCTGGTGGCTAGACCACTTGCTGAGAAAGTGACAGATCTGATCTCTCAATGTGCCTGAGCCTGAAAATCAGTGGAAGTGCTTTGGTGTGATTACAGGTGTTGAGATTCTAACCTTGCAACCCTGAATTCAAACTGCACTAATTAGCACCAGCTGAGAACATGGCTTATCCATCTCAGGACATACATCTGGCTAAAGCAACACCTTCATTTGCAGGCAAATCAACTGTTAAAACCAACAGGCCTGACAGATTGCCCTATTCGAGTGAATGAGGATGCTGCAAACATGGAGCTAAAATAGGAGGAAACAAGCACCTGTCATTTGGTTTGCTGGCAAGAAGGTAGGTTGGAGGCACACTGGGGAGCAGACACAGGCAATACATCTCCTCCTGGGGAAATTGCGAAGCTCGGTCCCAGTGCTGATGAGAGGAATGTGTGATAGAAGAGCCAACAAGTAAAACTGGTCATGAGTTATTTTCCTTAGTCTCTCACTTCTTCCAGCTGCGGGGAAATACCACTGGAAGTGGTTTCCCTTCAAAAGAAAAAACTTGAATCAGAAGAAATTAATAACTTCAATCTAATGAAAAACTTTCAGCTGTGATGAGCAACAGTTGGATCAAATTCCATAGAGTCCCTAGGAAAGTTCACCACAGTCAGAGAGATTGACACCTGCCAGACTATTCCCAGAACTTGTTGTGCAAACTGGAGGACAAAGTTTTCTTTTCCTTGTACCGCACATGTCATTTTCCATGGTGGTGGTGTTCGAGGGGATGGGGTTGAACACAGGAGCTAAGTAACAAGCTGTGATGTGAAAAGATGTACCTCAACACTGCCACTCTCCCAGCACCAGGAGGCAGTGGGTGACAAAGTCCTACGTCACCTTGGCAAGGACAACAATTCAACAAGGTTATAAGAGGGGTAGAGAAAAATCAAATATCTTCTGATGCCTGAAAAATAACTTCCAAACCAAAGGCAGAATTATCCAGCTAGGATATGGGCCCTGCAGCTGCATCAGTTACCACCTGGAGCTCCTGATCCTGCAGCAGTAGACAAGGCAACATGGCTCACTGCACATACTCCAGAAAACTAGACTGGTAGGAGACAATGCCAGCCTGAGAAGGGAGTTTGAGGCTACCCTCGGTGTTTCTGGATGCTGGGGTTCACACAGAGTTCTCAAAACCTGTTAATACAGTTCTTTGATCTTCCACATAAACCAATAAGAAGGTGAGACAGGTTTCAGCTCTCATTCTGCCTTACTCCTGAAAAACCTCAGTTGAGTCAGAATGAGTCACTGTGCCTCTACCCTCTCATATGTTAAAAAAAAAACCAAAAAAAACACACCCCCCCCCCATATTATTCTGCTCTGTGGAGAGATTAAGTATAGTTTGATATTTTTAGGTTCTGGGGAAACAAAATAAAAAAGCATCATCAACTAGCAATAGAATCTAAATGTTGGAATAAGAACAAGGCTGGAATAAGACCACAGAGGTGAAGAGCAGGTTGTGCAACCCAACAATGTTCCTTCAGCCAACTCTGGCCTGACTGTGGGCTCCAGCTCTATTTTGGAGACAGCCTGTAACCCATATGCAGGAGAGACTAAAGATACTCCTAAAGAAACCATTCTGGTAAAGAAAAAAAAAATCTCAAATTGTTATTTCACAGTGGCAGCCATAAAGATTCAAAGGGACATGGTCCTAAGCATCCCCTATCCCTGACAAGATGAGCAGCAGTAATTTCAGGAAGCAAAAGCATGAGCTGCATTTAACTGACCAGACCATGGCAGAAATGGACAGCATGAAATCATGCCCTATAGGCAAGCAGAATTAACTGAATGTTCTGTTTTCTATTACTGCCTTTAAGACTGGTAGTTATCAGAAATAGATAGAGTTAGGACCCAGAAAGTAAGTCTTCAAAAAGGATTATTACAAGATTATCACTACCAGAACAACCAGAAAACATTACTTAAACATCTGCAACATTTGAGGAGAAAACTGCAGAAGGAGAACACAAGGTTCTAAACAGCCAATACCTGCCATGGATAACACAAAGGCTGAGGAGAACATGAATAAAACCTGGGAAGACATTTAGTGATGATAGGCAGGAAATTTGAGCAGAACACGAACTAAGAACTATGATAATTTTAATTATCTGAAATAAATACATATTTTAAATCCCAGCTGCTACAATCAAAGATACACTCATGACACAGCAAAACTCTAGAAAACAGGGTGAAGCAAGTACAATCTAAAAGCCCAAAGTAAAAATTTCCAAATACACTATTAAAAAAGAAAAATATATATCTATATTTTTAGGGAAATCCCATTGCTTTGGGGTCCACAAAACAGCATTTAAGTATAATATTGCCCATACAGTTCTATTCACATCCTACAGAAAACTTAAGCCACAGACTTAGTTCCTAATAGTTGAAGAAGGCAGAAAGCTGCCAATATACTTCTCTTAGGCCTGGGTCAGAGCAGCTTTACCTCTTGAGAGAAAGGGCGAACTGTGGACAGAGTCTTGCATAGAGAAAAATTCTTGGACAAAAGAGAGCAAAAAAGGACAAGGATCCTAACAGCAATACAGTTTTTCTTATGGGAAACTTAGATGAGAGGAGGTGGACGCAGGGTGGACAAGTTAATAGGAACCAGCCTACAGTTGATCTGGAAGCACTTAGAAAATAAGAAAATCAGAAAAACAAACAAGCAGCACAAGATCCAAAAACAGTGTGTTAAGCCCATCACAGAAGCCTAGTCAGCCATGCAAGATCAAACCCATAAAGGTGGAAAGAATAAAGACAGAGCTATGTTCTCTCATAGAGACCAGGGTCTTTCTGCACAAGAGGGGACAGCTTCTTTGGACATCTCCCTTGAACAGGAGAAGGACAGCCATCAAGGATGTGGCTTAGGCACACTCCTAGAGCCTGTAGCACCAGCCCAATTCTTCTCCTCCTATGACTTCTACCTGGAGGGGGTAGCACCAAGGAAGCAATAGATGAAAATGGAGTCTGGCCTTATCAGGCAGTTTTGAGGACAAGAGCAGCACTGCATGCGTTAAGCCCCACACAACCTACACAAGGAAATCATGCTGCTTGCTCCAGACAACTGGAAACTTGCTCATAGTCCCCTGGAGGAACGAATCACTGTCCTGGTTTGAGTTAGAACCGAACGGTGATTTTACATTTCATCTGAGTCTCTGCTAACTAACTGCACTTTCTGAAGCTAACAGCAGATTTTCGCAGGCAGCATCTGCTTCTAGCAGTGATGATGCTTGATGTTTGGAGTTACTACCAAGGATTGGTGTGCAAACCAAGGTCACTGCTAAATTTTGTGTACCGTATCCGGGGGGTGCAGAAAGTGAAAGGTCACCCTTGCAGGAAGGAGTGGCCAGGACAGGTGACCTTAAACTGACCAACGAGGTATTCCATCCCATATATGTCACATTCAGCATAAATCTGAGGGTCACAAGGGTCAACCTCTCTTCTAAAATGGCCAGCATCTGAGGAGGACTCTGTCCATTCTGCCTTCAGTCCCAATTCATGTGCTTCTGAACCCAGTTCCAGAATCCAGCTCCTGAACCCGGTTCCTGTCTGCTACCAAGTCCAGCCTGGGACTTTTCCAGTGCCAGCTCTACAGCATCAGTGATGACAATGACATAATTGCCATCAGCGGGGTTGGGTTCCACACTGGTTTTGTATATATTTCTACATATTCAATTCTATTACTTTCTCCTCTTTAAAGCTGTTTCAGTTTTCTTTTCCAATCCATAAGTCTCTCCCTCACTCCCTTTCTCTCCCCATTTGAGAGGGGGGCCAACAGAGATCCATAAGTCTCTCTCACTTATTCCCTTCCTCTTCCCCTTTTTTTGGGGGGGAAAAAGGGATTGATAGAGAGCATCTGTTAAAGATCTAGTGGACTGAACCTAAGCCTTGGCAATCACACAGAGAGAAATGCTGGCAGGCAACATGAGGAAGGAGCATCACAGCCAGAGTTCACAGTACAGGCAAGAAAGATTCAGGCAGATAAGGGAGGGCACAGCCTTGCAGGCTGTTTAGAAAGAGCATCCATCTGCAGACTTCATCTAGCATAACTTCTCAGGTGTGCCACGAGTGGCCTGAGTTTGTGTAGCATTTCTGTTTAACCTGCTCAGGTTGTAACTATTTGGTACATTGCTCCTCACTATAGAATCATAGAATTGTTCTGGTTGGAAGAGACCTTCAAGATTAGGGTCAACTGCTAACCCAGCACTGCCAGGTCACCACTAAATCATGTCCCTAAAGTCCGTAGGCAGTTGTCTTGCCTCTACAGCATAGGCCTGGTGCTGTGACCTAGCACTATTGGCTTCAGGTGGGAGGTGGCAGCTTCCACAAGGGCTGAGAAGGAATCTGTGACCCAAAAAGCACTTCGGTCTCCTCAAAACCTGAAGTGAGGGAGTGGAGATAGGCCAGGCACTGAAGATGGTGTAACCCACATTGAGCTTATCTGCTGGGCAACCCACTTCCCACAAGGCAGCAGAAAGGGCAGCACAGACTTACAAACCCTTCACTATTAGAGTGGCTGAATCAGAGTTTGGCTTTGCTGGGAAAGCTTCTGACAGGAAGCCCTAGAAGCTCCTAACCCCACAGAAAAGGAGACATGAGGCATGCCTTCAGCCACTCTTCCCAGATGCTGTGTCTGGCTCAGGGCCAAATGGCCTGTACAACTATAACTAGACAAAAAAAGCAAGAAATGTTGTCTGCTAAGCTTCCCATCAAGGTCACCATCTGTCATTCCTCACATTAGCTCACATCTCAGGAAGGCAAAACCCTGGATGTTTCCAGGCATCTAGAGAGAGCAGAGGAGGATAATCCCTCTGTGCTGTGCAAGGATAGCTAGCAAGCCCAACTTCAGTGTTTGGGAGAAATGTCACATTAGAACATTATGAAATTTGGCTCATTGAGTTACAGGACAAGGTCACAACTGATCTTGTGTTTCTCACTAGCTGAGAAACTCACCTGACAACCCCTCAGATATCATCAGCAGAACTGAGCATGATATTCCAAACACAACTATGCCTCACAGAGCAGAGAGCTCCCCAGGCTGCCTTGGAGGTCTAGATTATTGAGTCTGAAATCACGGTTTGTATTCTGATTTCTAAAATATTAATGCCCATTGGTCTATCATTATTCATCTGAGACACAAAACCTCCAAGACTGCTATTGTCCAAGTAAGGAGCATTTGTCTTTTCCACTGAGAATTAGGGTCTTTGGGGATTCTTCTGGTTTTCTTTGTAAAGCTTCAAAATGTATCAAATAAATAACTAAATGGAACTGCTACATTCAACTTAGTAATACAAACCTCCTGTATCTCTGCTTTTATCAGCAGAAGCATCCAGGAGCTGCACACCTGCCATCAGTGCAGAACACGTGCCCCAGTCACACACACACATTTCCCATGATTGTGACACAGCTGCTGCATGCTTGATCCCAGAGATACATGGCACACACAAAAAGTTGTTCCTTAATACCTGCTTTATACTGAGTAGTGTATTTCCAAACAAATGGTTCTATCATTCATATAGGCACTTGGTAGCTGTTGAAATAAACAAATGTTGACCACAGCTTTCACCTGAATTTCTGTTGGTCTTAGAGAAAGACAGTGTTGACAGGCTAGATGCTGACAGGCTGGTTGAAGACACTGGACAGGCTGGAGAGCTGAGTGGACAGGAACCTCATGAAGTTCAACAATGACAAGTGTAGGGTCCTGCACCTAGGGAGGAATAAACCCATGCACCAGCACAGGTTAGGGACTGGCCTGCTGGAAAGCAGCTCTGCAGAGGAGGACCTTGGAGTCCTGCTGGATAACAAGTTCACCATGAACCAGCAATGTGCCGTTGTGACCAAGAAGGCCAATGGTGTCTCGGGGTGCATTAAGAAGAGTGTGAACAGCAGGTTGAGGGAAGTTATCCTCCCCCTCTACTCTGCCTAGTGAGGCCATATCTGGAGTACTGTGTCCAGTTCTGGGCTCCTCAGTTCAAGAGAAACAGGGAACTACTGAAGAGAAGCCAGTGGAGGCTACAAAGATGATGAGGGGACTGGAGTATCTCTCAGGAGGAAAGGCTGAGAGACCTGGGACTCTTTAGTCTAGAGAAGACAGAGGGGATGTTATCAATATTTACCAATATCTAAAGGGCAGGGGTCAAGAGGATGGGGCCAGTCTCTTTGCAGTGGCACCCAGCAACAGGACAATGGGCACAAACTAGAACACAGGAAGTTCCAGCTGAACATAAGGAAAAACTTATTCTTTTTGAGGGTGATAGAGCCCTGGAACAGATTGTCCAGAGAGGCTGTGGAGTCTCCTTCTCTGGAGATATTAAAAACCTGCATGGATGCAATCCTGCACAACTTGCTCTAGGTGAACCTGCTTTAGCAGGGGGATTGGACTAGATTTCCAGAGGTCCCTTCCAATCCCCGCCATTCTGTGATTCTGTGAATGAGATGAGCAACCTATGACAATGTATGCATGATAAAACTGCCCTCTAGTGGGAAAGTATCAATTGCATCTACAGCCAGCACAGAGGAGGATTTGGGGGCCCACAGTACGTCGCTGAGCCTCAGGGGCTGGATCAGACAGAAGTCCCATCCTTTTAGACTGTCCCTGCATCTGGCTTGGTTGAGGCTGCAGCCAGGCAGCCTCTGAGGGGCTGCCTGCTACATTCCCAGGATGACCACACCAGTGTAACTATAGGTAACACTGCTTTGGCTTTTTCATCCAGGCCTTTCCTACTCTGCCATTCACTCATGCCACCCACTTCTGCCCCAGATATGTGGGCCTGACACAGAGAATATGGAGGTCCTCTTTAGTCTATGGTTGAGGTGTGCTCACTTTATACCTGGCTTTTCATTAACAAAACCTCACACTGAAGGCATTTGTCATGGGTTTCTCCTTTGGGAAACTCAGTCATTAGCTCCAGAAATGAGAGTGTATTCTTGACAACATGAGTCAGCCCAGTAATGTTTCTGCTGTCATCAGGCTCTGTATTTAAATGTAACTTTTACAACTTCACCAGTCCCTCCAGTTCCACCTGCCTGTAAAGCAAAGTGAGCAGCAGAGCTCAGACCACCTGGGCTTCATAAGCCCTTGCCCTTCAGACATTCCCAGTGAAGCTCTCTCCCTGGCCCAGGGCACACACGAGGCAGTATTTTCTGATCCTTTACCCTTGGATGACGATGATTCCAGCTTCAATTCTGCTTATTATTTCTACCCCACAGGATCTGACAGCTCTGGTCAAGACACCACACAGACTCATAGGCCCTCTGAAACAATTTGAGTCCTGAGCGAGACAATCTCCTAACCATGATTTCTTCACATAACATTAGGCCAGGTAGATAAAGACCCACCACGACTCTTTCCCATAAACAAGCCATGGATCTATCATCCTGAAGAGCATTCCTCGCTTCCTCCAAGAGCCTGGGACCAGGACACGCGACTGTGCTAAAATGCTTGTCAACATGGTTTCCACCTTGAACAAGATGCTGAACAAAAGTGCCTACAGAAAGTCTAGTTTCATACTGATTGAACCTTGCAGTTCAGTTCAGTGTTCTGCAGGCTAATTCAAGGCTTGCTTTTTTTTTTTCATCACCACCCCTCACCCCTCAGTTTATACATACTTACTCTCTTCTACTTTTAGAAACATATTGGCAGGTTGTGCCAGTAGTTCCATATTCATTAAGATGGTGGGGCATGGGCTGTTAGCATCAATCTTAGAATAGAAAATACTTAATGCTCTGACAATTTTTTAGTGTTTGACTTCAGAGCTTCAGCTTAATCACTTCAGCAGACCTGCATATTAACAAATATTTACAAAATTGAATCAGTTTAACAAATTTTTAGCCATTAGGTTTACTTTTCCAAGATGAGATCATCCTGTACCACACATCCTGTGGTTTTCTTTGGTTCTGATGATGTGAAAGCCCTGCGGGAGCAACACAGAACTGACCTTCAAGTTAATTCAAAATCTGGTATGGCCAAACTACACGTGACAATTCAAACATTCAGGTCCAAAAGCATTTTGTCTCAGGCTGTTGGCTACAGCTGTAGAAATGACCAGTTTCATAGGGTGCTATCACAAAGTCAACAGCCCTTTCTTATTTGAGCAGTTATTTTTTCTGATTGGTGTAGAACAACTGTTCTTTAGGGACACCAGAGGAGACCTCTAGGGCAAGTACTTTCCTGATTATCTTGTGCTCTTAAGAGCAGCTTCTGCTCTCCAATATTTAGGGCTACAGCTTGCACCCAAAGATAGCATGCAGATATTCCGCAAAGGAAAAGGGCTTGCATAAAGCAAGACGTGCAAACAAAAGCCTGCACTTTTCCTCAGCTCAGACTGTAGTCCTTCTCTAGCAACTTCAAAAGTACGTTAACAACCAAGAAGGAAGAGCTGAAGTTGAAATTTTGTCCCAGACTTTGTCTCCACATTTGTGACTTTTAGAATAAGGTTTGGACGAAAATATTTCAGGTTTTCCTCATATATATTTAGAATTTAATTGCAGAAATATTCACTTGATCCACAAGGGAGCAGCTTACTTTGAAATATGAGGATTTCAGACTGAGGGTGTCCTTTCTCCAACAATGAAGACAGATGGATCTGACATATTATTCCTTACTGGAGAGTTTTGCTTTGCCAAGGTAATTGCTGTTTCTCTCAAACCATGACCTAGAAACATTCATTCCAATTAACACATCTCAATTGAAATGCATCCTTAGTTACTAAATAAACTGGATTAAACCTATTTACTGCATTGATATAAAGAGAGGAGGTGTTACCAGAAGTTCTTTACCCAGCAGATACCTTGGGTCAGTTCCCATCCACCCCACCAGCCCCACAGTCCCCCTCCAACAGCTGTGCGCAGGAGACAGAGGGAAAAGCAAACACCAAGTGCCCACAGGTATTCACCAAAATCCTTGACCCAACAGCAGTGGCCATTTTTCCCCCTTCCCCAAAGGTAGCATTTGCCAAGGCACCTAGCACAACATAGATACCCAGAGGATGTAACCAAATGAATGGTGGACTAGAAGAAAATATAAAACACAGACTTCATCATGACTGCAGTGCCAACTCAACTCTAAGTCATTTTGAAACTGCCCTAAACCACAGTGGGAAACTCCTCAGGGTTGGCAGAGCAGCCTGGCCTACCCTATTTGAGCAAGGCACTATATTCTTTACATATTAGTATTCACTGGTTTGAGGATTACTGTTGCATTTCAAGCTTGTCTTTATCACTTAGCTTTCTCCCTGTAACATCTACACATGGCAGAGCATAAATACCATGATGGAGAAGATTGTGTGTGGGGAACAGCTGGTAACAGTGAGACTCACATATGCAAAAGCAAACATTGTAATCTCTCTGAAAGCTGTACCTGAAAGGAAGGCAGGAAAGACTGGAGGAGGGGCTGCCAAGGGGACTGAAAGCCCCATCAGGTGCTTGGTGCAGAAAGGAGACAGCACGTATCAAAACTGTACTGGTAGGAATAGTCCAGCTTTAAAAGGGAGAGCCCTTTGTCTTCACTGGGATTTTAATCACATATGGTGGCTGGGCAGAAAGGAGGATTTTAAATAACCAGAAAATATAGTTATAACCCCACTTTTATTCAGAATCTGATGACGGGCAAGTCAGCCTCCCGTTGCTGCTTAGCCTGTTGGCACCCTTGAACATCCACACAAAAGCAAAGCAAGGAGCTCCCCTCCCCAGTTTTCTGCCCTCCTTGGCCCCATAGCAGAGAAAGATGACAGAAGAGAGCATCTCTTTCATCTTTACTTTTAGCAAAAGGGCAGAAGTAATGAGAAGCGCTGCCACCAGCAATAAGGCACAGATTAGTCACTGATTCCATGTCACCAATGTCAATGGATAGGAAGAGACAGCAGCATGTTAAGCATAGAGAGGTATGAGCACAAAACCGGCAAGCAACAAAGATACCAGTGCTTGACCCAAAGATATTGCCACACAAATGATGGCAAATGTATACACTGACAAAGCTAAGAGCAGGGTAAGTAGGAAGATACAATAATTTGGAGTAAAACAGCAGAAGTCAACTATGTATGTAGCTCAGAGAACTGCTACACAGGAGTAATTTGTGTCAAGCAAAAGCAAGTTTTCAGAGAGGGCACGTAAAGTCTGAAACTGCAGGAATCATGGAAATGAAGATACAATATAATTTTGATCTCCATGTTAAAAGAGCGTCTCCTCTTCTAGAATTGACAGGGCAACAAAATGGAGGTATTTGTTTCATGCTCTTGGTGTTGATTTCAAGAATAAGTATTTGTTCATTTAGAGTAGTTCTGTAAACCTCAGTAAGTATTACAGTCTGACTAAGGGAAGTGCAACCCTCAGGTGCATTAGTTCATAGAATTGGGACAGGTCCTGGGAGGGAGAAAAGAGGTTCAGTAACGGGAGTTTCCAAGGTTAGGGGGATTTCTTTTCTTCTTCTTCTTTCTGAGAATCCATATGGGGAGGAAGAGCTGTGGCAAGGATGGGAGAACTCCCTCTCCTAAACCATACTAACCACATGTAACAGTGTGAAATTAATACCTCATCAGCAGAGAGTAACCTTCTGTCCATTAGAGTAACCTGCTCAAAGCATTCTCATGCTTTCAAGGAAAAGAAAGGAAGATCAGCCATTTATTTATCACCTGACATAGGAAGGAGAGGAAGAGTGATGCATCCCTGTCTGCTCCTGCCACATACGTAAACAGCCATCTCCTCCTTCACCCCACCAGGCACCTACCAAAAGTAAGACGGGATGGATGGGAAAGCTTGGCAGCACCAGTAACCATGAAGCCTTGCTTGAAACCTGAAGCCACAATGATCTTCTGCTTTGGAGTCGTGGCCATGAGAGAGCTGTCAGGTTCATCAAAGATAAAACAATGACCACTCTGCAGGTCATAAAATAAAAATGAATGTTGCTACTCAGGGGAGGGAGGGATGTTGTAACAGTTTGTACCAACTTGGAATACATGTCATCAGCCAATAGTCCGTGCAGCTCTAAGACGCAGCAGTTACATATGTATCTTCAAAATAAGCCATTTAATGTGGTGTAAGTACTGGTGCCTCTCAACACCTCTGGAAGGGACTTAGCAATTTTTCTGGAATTTCCCTTGGCTACTACAAATGCTTTCAAAAGCATTTTCAAAAGTCATTAATGCATACAAATATTACAATTTCCACCCCTCTCTGATGGAGATACCACTGCGAAGCTGATTTTCTAAAGGTTCACCACTCAGCACTGTTTGGAAATGAGCTCCATTTCAAGTATTCTCACTTGGGTACCCATCATCAGGTATGTCTAAAAAGCCCTTCCTCTATCACCGCCATAAAGATTAGGTAATAGCACAGACCCAGGGAAAACCAACTATTAGTAGGACATGGCCCTAAACACTCACTAAATTCAAAGGGAAATTTTGCACCTTTGCAGTTAAGCACAGACTTAACTGTTTTGCTGAACTGGTGCATTATGGCCCAATGCAATAAGGAATATGCCCCCAAATGATCATTATAATGTCCCAGTCTTGTTTTCTGCTTAACATAACCAGAGGATTTTACCAAGTATTCCCTGCATTACACCTTCCCCACAGGAATTCCTCCTGTTTGATACTAATTCATCCTGTCTGAATTTTAATGCCATTAAATGATGCCAGCATTAAGAAGAGAAACCCCCTATGTTCTTTTCATCCCTCTGCAGGATCACAAGTATAGAGAAGAAATGAAATCATGTTGCTTAGCAGTGAAAATATTACAGTGAAGATTTGCCATGCATGTGAAAGCTTCAGCTAGTGTCAGCAGGACTGCATCGAGGCAGTAACCAGAACATTAGGCAAGTGCAGTGTCACAGAAAGGAATTAGGAACATGCTCTTCCCATAGTTCATGGATTAGACACATGCACATCACACACACCTTCGGTACCTTCAATGTGCCGGGGCCGTAGCTTCCCCCTTTCCTAATCTGATGGCAGGAAAAGAAATGGCTCAGCATCTGCTGCACGGGCAGGCAGTCACAGGAGAGCCAGAAAGTAACCATTACTCTTCCAGAGATGTGCATGTCCGCCCTGTGCCTCAGTGAACTCCAAGCATCCTCTGAAGAGAAAAATACCACACCTTCCAAAGCAAAGGCAAAGTGTAACCTCTTCGCCAGGCAAACTTGCAAATATCCGAAGAAACCACATCCTTCTGCTGTGGTCCCCCTGATCCAACTCCAGAGTAACTTCCTCTTGCCCCAGGTTCGTCACCACCAAAGAGTCCTCTGCTTCTGGGAAGGGGCACAGTGCCATTAGTGACAACACTGTAAAAGTTGAACATTCATACTCATCTTACTAGGCTGCTCCCATGCTCCCAGTTGCTACATGTTGACAGTTACCAGCAATGGAGAACTTAACATAAAGAGGTACTGCTCAGAGACCAAACTGGCTTTCTAGAAATGCAGTAGAATTAAACTGCATTCTCCTTGGCTTTTGTCCTACTACATTTTCTTTCTAGCCATTACCATTCTCTTTCCCACTCCCTCTCTTCCCAAATCACACCAGATTCTGACATTTGGACAGTGTAGATTTGGCAGCTCCCTTACTGAGATGAGACATATAGCCTAAAAGAAGTAAAGCAGTTTTAAGCAACAGTTTTCAGATCTTCATTGAGCTCTGTGCTTTCTCCTCTGCAGCAGTGCTCGTCCTCCTTACTGCTCCCTTGTCTCCCCTCGCAAGCTACAGGCATATCTTTTTCTGCAGTCTCTTCTCTGGCCCATCTCAACCCCCATAGCCTACTCTCCTGGCTCCCAGAGGTCTAAGTATCTTCCCTGCCTCTCCCCTTCCCCTTAAAAAACTAATTTTTTAAAAAATATTTTTTTTAAAAAATAAAAGCTAATGAAAAGATTATTCTGTATCACATGCCAGGTAAGCCACTCCTGCTTCTTTCTACTCTAGCCCCTTAGAGCCTTCACCAGCTCTCTGTTTTTTTTTTCCCTTGCCACCTTTCTGCTTAGCAGACTCCCTACAACTCTGGTGCTTCTTTCACCAACCATCTTCCTGCAAGGCAAACCTGGCTTTCCCTAGTTTAGGAAGTGTCAAGCTATATACTGAGATTAGGGATAACCTGCAACACTTCTATACAAAACCAACCCAATCCAAACACTTGGGAGTGACAGGCTGGATCCCCAGCTCCTTTACATCAAACAGACACCGTTAAACACTGTGAAGCTTTGTTTATCTGTGCCAGTGAAGTCTGGCTCACAGTAAGTCCAGCTGGCAAGCAGTGCATAATAAATGTTAAACATAAATGTATCACAGCCCTATCTGGGTCACAGGAAGCAGAGCTCACACAGAAGCATATACCATGAGAAACGTGTACAGAGAAGGAAGGTCAAATTTACTGATTCATGCTTTGCAAAAATGTCAACAGAAGGTTGTCCTCAAGTGTCAATGCTGCAGCAGTTATCACTTTCTTTTTGGGTGTTTTCCTTACTCACTTTGAGATGCTTGAAGGAGAACCGCTTAAAAGCTGCTGCTGTATCATCAGTGCAATCTGGGGAAGTTTCTTATTACACACTGGAGACAAGCATGCAGAGCAGACAGGGCTGTACTAGCATGTGTGTGGCAAGTCCCAGGGAAGTTCCCTGTGACTGTGCAGGCCGTTTTAGTAGGTAGTCCATAGTAAGCTGTTGAGCATATTAGTTACAAGGTTACCTTGCAAACACAAAACGTTATAGATCCTCCTTTTCAGACATCAACTCCCTAGGTCACTCTTCTCAATCTGCCTTACAGATGTCATATAACAGCTCCCTGATCCAAGTTGTTTCTTCTGCCTGACCAGGGTGGAAAGTGATTGTTGCAGTCAGACGTGGAGAGGTCCGACCCAAAATCTCATCTGAAATCTTGGGTCTATAGAGCAGCTCACAGCAGAGTTGGTAACAGAGGAGGCAGGCTTCTTGGCCTTGACCTGCACTGACTTTATAGCACTCCTAAGTGATTCCTGTGTTCCTGAAAATTTTATTCTAACTGGAAATAGTCTGGCAAGGTGGGCTGATAACTGTTTTGGACTTCTACCCATGAAAAGACTATAGGAAAAATCATGCAAGAGTGCTGCCACCAAACACCTAGGTAATTCTGATCTGGGCCCTGTTATGGGTACCTAAGCTGGACAGCATCCCAACAGGTCCAAAATAATCAATTTTCCATGGGTGTGAGTGGCAATACCAGACAGGAGGTGCCAGAGAAGCAGGACCTTGAGCTGTAAAAAAAGAGCTGAGTGGAAATCCAAGCAATCAAGATATCTGCCTGTCCGTAAGGGTCTGCATGTCTGTGACTGACATGGTCATCCCACATCAGCCTCTTCACAAAATCAAGATTACACAAAATGAAGCCACCATTTCAGCTTGAATGTCTAGTAAGGACAAAAAACCCTCCGTTTTTGAGGCTTGAGCTCAACTTTCAGGTCATGTTTCCACTTAGATTGCTTAAAGACTGTGCAGCTGCTCGAGGAATTATCATTGTAAAGCAATGCAGCAGCCACAGCCTTCAGAGTGCAACACAGCACTTCCCAGAGTCCTTCATGTTGACCACTGACTTATTTTAGATACCCAAGGTTGGGTTTGGGGGGTTTGTTTGTTTTGCAGTTATTTTTGCTTTATTAATTGCAGTCTAAGAAATTCAGGTAATGCATAAGCAACAGCTATAGAAAAGAACGAAATGTCCTCTGCAAGGGAAAAAAAAACCTTCTAACTAAATAGCAGCACTTAAATACAGATTTACAAGGCAGGCCAAAGTCCCACAACACTCCTCGTAAGTCCACAGCTCCTGTCTACTTGTCCCTATGGACACACTGCCACCAGCACTGCAGAGGACAAGCTCTGGTGAGGTGAAAAGGATGACATAAGATTTACTGCAGAATGAGGATCTATATCAAAGTTGCTATATCAGTGACTTAAAACTAATACTCTGCAAGAGAGCTAGATCCTCCCTCTCCAAGATGAATATTAACTTTGGGCTGAGAACAACAAAAATCTCCTTGCAAAAGAACTCAGTTTCTCTAAGGTTTCATTCAATCTTTTCTTAGGCAATTTGTGGTGGCCAGTGCTGAAGATGATAACCTGGGGCAGATGGAGTGTGTGCTTGATTCAGTCCAGACACACATATACTCAGATATACATATAGATCTGTTCATCTCCTTCTGATCTCAGAGTGAGACAATTGCCAAAGTATTTTCCACTGCCTTTGCATCTTCCAGTCAATAACTTAAAAATGTACTACAACCTTTTAACACCTCCCCCCAACCTCTATCCAGTAGAATAAATATATTTTGGCACCCCAGAAACTGAAAGAGAGAGAAAAAAATTACTTGGAGCAGGCCCACTAATAAAACTACAGGGAAGCAAGTAATAAGCACAGTTTCATTTGTCCAGCAGCCTAAGGTGATCAGAAGAACTGCCAGCACACACAGCCTCATCCACAGCTGGTGGGTTTGACTTGATACTCTCCTGTAATGCACAGGCCACACAGGTCTCTGCAGACTGGAGGTAGGAACATTCCCACAGCCTGGCACTGTACATCTGCACTGTACACACACCACTCAGTCCCTATGAGAGGTATAGGTGTTTCCCTCAGGGACCAGACACTAGCTGCATCAAACCAAAGTGGACAGGAGTTCAGTGACCAGGTACAGTATGCTGCCCCCCACAAAGCAACATGTAGCATGGGCATGCTTGCCTGTAAATGAATGGGTGGGTGATGGATGGGCCTTACATCTCCTCATACTGCAACAAAATGTGGAGCGAGGAGAAAGTAAAATATCTCCTTGACTCTAGCACTTTGAAAACCTTGTTGCTGGCTTTGTCACTGCTGACACCGCCAGGTGATGCTGCTCCTCAAAATGGCTGCTAAAGGTATTTTTTACATCACCAGACTTCCCACGCTGCACTGATTTCCCTGCTGAATCACTGCATCCCATATCACAGCAAGAAAAATCCCTGGCTGTTGGAGAAGCATATGTGCCTCTCAATATCATAGATGTGGTGGAAGGTTGAATGTTACCACTGGAGGCAGAGAATGGGGATTTTACACAGCCACAAAGAGGAAAGGAAGTTCAGTAAATGAACTATTCAATTAAAAGGAAAATTATAATGACAAATGTCAAACATTACTACTACACATTTTTCCCCACTCCCCCTCCACTCCCCTCTGCCATGTAGCACACCCAGTTACACAGCTCTACGTAATAGGCAGATTAAAAACCATATTTGTTGCGCTTAACATTAGTAGATAGCACTGACAGATTCTGTACCAGATTTGTGACTGCTAAAACTGACAGAACCATTAATCCAAGGTACAAGTAGGGATACACATAAATGTGGCTGGGATATTAAAGTAGTATCCAAAAATAAAAGGAAACTGTGGTTCAAGTTGAGGAGTTTGCAGTTTAGACAAAAGATCCCTACAGAAAAGATTTCTGCTTCTGCATGTTAGAATTGGCCAATTTAGACATGAGAAGCAGCTCTCTCATTGCTCAGATTGAAGTCAGGACCAAACCAACCATGTTAGCCTAGTGGCACAGGGCAACAGAAAGTCCCTGTCATTTGTAGCTGTCACATAACTGCTGGCCAGCTCAGTCACAACAACCATCTCTTAGAATTTACCACGTGTTCACTCTTGACTACCTGTGCAATTCCCCACTGTTATAAGCCAGCAAGCTAAGACAAAGTGGTCACATTAAAGACAAGTGCTGTGGCTGCTACAGAAAACTGCAGAACTGCTTCCATTACTAATTCTGTTAATGTTTCATCAGTTTTGGTAGTATTTCCTGGGAAATCCCTGTGCTGATCCAAGGAACAACAAATACTCTGGCAAAGGGAATTCTGAAGTGTAAACACTGAGCACTCAGCCAGATCAACCTCTCACCAGATGTATCTATGTTGGGCTTGGCAGGCTACCCACATTAAGGGTGATCCTCTATGTAGGTGATAAGGGAAAAACCTGATTAGACATGAAATTCCTATCTCCTAAGAACCGATTGCTAAATTAGAAGGAAGCCTGCTAATTTCTCTGTGCCTTGCTTTTTGTGGCTTCATCTTGAAAATCATCCATCTGTTCACCAACACACAAGGCAATATATTGTCCACTCAGGTCAAATGACAGAAGAACTGAGCTTGAAATGAGAGTGTGAAGGATTGTCTTCTTGCTTAAGAGAGGAGAAAGCACACAATTCTCAGAATGACTGTAGATTGTGCTCACAACATGGCCTGCCAGCACAGCCCTTGCCAAATGCAAACCATAACAGTGCTTAAAAGCACTGTGGTGATGAATTCAAACAAGTAATAACAGCTCTGATACCATGCTAAATGAGTAGCATCTGAAATGCACACAAAAGGACAAGAGGCCAAAATGCACTCTGTCAGTGGGAATTCACAGGTTACTGTATATGATGCTACCAAACCATTAAGACTGGGAAATACAGTTGCATAAATGTGTTATCAGAAGACCTTTTTTTAATTTACGGTCAGATGACTGAATTCAAAGATCTTAAATGGCATTGTCTCAATTTATATTCTATAAACATAGGCTTGCCATTTTCTTCATTAAGCTCTAGTTTTATTGTTTAATCAAAGCTTTTCCTCTAGAAATTATATGCTTTGGTTTAAAGTCTTAAAATGACAACAAAGTCAGCTCATTTCTACCTTATTTGCTCCCATGACCAGCTACTCTCTGATAAAATATAACAAACAAACAGCCTCTTAATTCCAGACAAAACGTGTTTAATTTCTTCTTCAGGCAAAATATCTTTTTTGTTGTATTTTTTTATCTTTAAGCTAGTAATTCCTTTTAGAAAGAATGGTTAAAAAGATGTGCATTTGGAAAAGGCTGAAGGGATCACAAAAAGCTCATCCCACTGAGACCACATCCTTTGGAGCTTTGCTAAATAAATGCCTTCCAGATATCTTCCAACTTTTTTTTCCCCACCTGCTGTAATTCTCTGTCCAAACCTGGTGTCAGAACAGCATAAAGCCATAAATGAGAGTAATAGCTGAGGCCTCCTAATATTTGCTGCACTTCTCATCTGTCTTTCCTTCCACCAGCATGAATTTGGAGGCTCACAGAGCTCATTACAGAATTAATTCTCCTCCTTAGAGCTAGTACTCCAAGTATGTGCCCTAAATAAAATGTGAAATAAACCTATTTCCACTAACAAATCATAGAAGAAGCTACATCAAAAGTATGCGAGCAAAATAAAATGTACCAGGATATGAAAGAATTAAAAAAAGTGTCAGAACACTGCACTGCACTATTTAGCAATGGGCTATGAGATGAAAAATGATTAAAAGCAATATGGAAGGCTATATCCCTAAAACAGGCACATCACATCCTAACCCAACATATGATGGGGCTAGCTCATTCTCAACTATTTGCAGTTTTTGATGGGCAGGCCAGAAAGGAATAAAGAATGGTTTTCTGTTTGTTTGCTGACCAAAGACCAACACAAAGCTGAAAAATAAAACTTTTTTATGTAGAAAAAGGCTCGGTTCCATGGGCAGTGCTTCTTATTTCATCCAAAGGATTTAATTCAGCTCTGCTTTCTTAAAACTTACATGCTCCTGTAACCTTATCATAAGAAAACCATTACTATAACTTTGGGTTTATATTTAGAACATGACATTGCTAAAATTGCCCAGTCTCAAAAACAATTGCAACATAGGTCTGCAATGATTTCCATACACATAATAACCAAAATACTTTGTCTGGGTTGCTATTGCAAGCAACATTATACACAATTTGCTATAATGAGCAGTGATCATAATCCTTATTTCTTAGTAAAAAGGCACTCAGTGGTGAAATTTGCTCTGACTGATGTTATGTGTGTCAGGGAAGTTCTGAACTTCATCCCTAGAGACTGTGAGTGGGGCTGAGCTCAGTCCTAAAGCACAGGAGGGAACAGTTCCTCTGCTCCTCGCAATTATCTAGGCTAACTTATGAAGTAGTTTTAAAATTCTTTAAGGTATGTAGAATGAGAGAAGCTTCATTTTTGGTGTGACAGGACATTCCTACATGCCTCCCATGAATAGTCTTTGAACTGTAAAATATGTATAAATGCCAGAGTAGATTCTTCTCCTCCCTAAGCTTACTTTGTATGTTGCCCTTGTTTGTGGAGGATTTGTCTCCGGTGTGACAAGCCAGTCAAACAGAAAAAGTGTTTAACAGCAGCAATTGATTCTTCTGAGGTGTATTCAAACCTGACTGAATTTGCAGCTGAATGCGTTAGCAAATGGAGACAAGGACAAAAGCAAACTGCCAAGAGACAGCAGTTAGTGCAGCAAGAGGTGATTTGGCTGTAGCAGCTGTGAGCTGTGCTCTAGGGAAGAACCAGGGACAGGCAGAATTACATCAGAAAGGCTGATCTCCTCTTCTTAAACCTGCCCACAGGGACTGCCTTTGAATCACCGGGTCGACACGTCCACAGAAGTGGTTCTCAGTGTTTAGAAGTCTACAGACTAGTGCTTTGCACAGAGCTTACTCATGGGAGTATGAAACAGGCAGCTTGCCAGGGCTAAGGTGTCAGGTAGCACAACTGCAAAGTGATAGCTCACCCAAAACAGCCGGGTCACTGCTAATAAGTTGATGCATCTTCTAACTAGCAAAGTGTTCCTGTTGTAAGGGGAACAAGGCAGACTGTTGAGGCATCCAAACCCTTCCCTCTCCTGCAACCAATTGCTGAAGGTTTTGGTACAAACCCTTCTTCAGCAATTGTGATTTTTTGCACATTGTACCAAAGATCTGAGCTAATCAACAGTAGGCATCATGGGAAAGCTGGAGAAAGTGGCAACCCCAGAATTACCCAGGCTCAGAAGGGAAATTGAATTGACAGGGCTAAATTGGAAAGAGGGAACTTCCACAAAGGACACTCCTGTTGTCACCACTGCTTATTAAAGTGGCAGTGTTTTGCAGAGATTCAGGCAGTCTGGGACGAGTGCTGGTCCAAGATTACAACCTCCCCACCTCTCACTTGGAGGAATCCTGTGCTGCTGAACAGAGGGATGTATAGAGGTGATTGTAAAGATCTGAAGGTAGGAGTGAGAAGACTGTTGGACATTGTGTCAAACTAATCTCGCTCCTAAAAACCTTTTCTTTTGGGTTCAGCCTAGGAAAAGCCTAATTCCAGAACCATGATGCTTATTTAAAATATTAGCTGATTTTCTAATAAACTGGATAAAACAGCACAAAATAGAGGAACTGTTCTTGCAACTAGAACATGTTTCTCTACCTTACAAGCCTATCTTTTTATAAAGATATGAAAGACTATGGAGAAAGTTGTTACTTCCCTTTATGAAGTGCACAACAAAACCAGAACCACATGAAAAAATTATTATTAATGATGCAAGATTCAGGAAACACCTAAAATAAGTTTACCTTTGCCAATTCAGTTTGGCTTCCTTTTATGCACTCATGATATAGCTTTCAATTACCCCTAAAAGTAGCGTTTCCTCCTAAGCATCGTGTCATACACAGGACAGCCAAATGATCATTTACTGAGTGTTAGTTGGCATTTGTTTTCTCCCCACTGTTTAACATAAAACCTTGGCATTATTATTGCATACTATTTAAAACTTCCACTAAAAAGGGGTAATTACTCTTCTCTTCAGAGGATTTTCTATAGTTGTCATGATACAACAACAGAGAACTTCACAAGCATTACAACCCTGTGAGATGCAGACAGACAGAATAACAGGGAAGCAACAGGACAGTTTGGAGG
Source organism: Eurystomus gularis (assembly GCA_013400335.1). Classification (NCBI taxonomy): domain Eukaryota; kingdom Metazoa; phylum Chordata; class Aves; order Coraciiformes; family Coraciidae; genus Eurystomus; species Eurystomus gularis. The sequence goes on along the minus strand of VZZY01015200.1, from coordinate 84,037 downwards.
TAGACGGACTGTGCTGCACTCCACTGATGCAGATAGCTTGTCCAAAAAAACATACTTTTCTGGTAACAGTGCTGATAACAAGCACTGCCAGGCACAAGAACTAGGCTGTAGGCAGCTTTCTCCCAAGACTGCATGGCAAAATGGATGGGCCACAAACAGACCGAGCAACACAATCCTAAACAATCCTGTTAAAATGCAAGAGTTCAGGATCTCTCTGGTTGTGATACCCTCCCACAGCTGTCCTCTTAGCCTTTGGACAACTTGGCTTTGCTACTTGTTATCCACAAAATTCAGCTAGGCCTGGACACCACTAGGTTGTTGAGTCCCCGTTTCCTGGCAAAGTTCTGCTGCAGGGACAACTCACAGTATTAAATTTCAGCTCAGATAGTTATGGTGGCCCAAGTTTTAAACGACTGAAAATAGGATTTTCCAGCTGAGACCTCAGCTATTATTGATAATAAGAAAATGAACCAGCTGCACCTCTACCACTTTCCAAGAAGTCAAAACAATGGGGAAAAAATGTTGTTCCTATTTTTATGAAGAATGGACTCCCAACAAGTGATAGTGGACACCCCTCAAACTCAAGGCAATTCTGCATAGTTGGTCACTTCCTCCTTCACGTTGCCTTCACAGAACCCAGCAAAGACGCACAGTTTAGTCCTACCTTGATATTTGATTCAGAGAATTGGCTGAGAACTTGTAAAATGAAGAAATCAGCTGCTGCAGAGAAAAGGTGATTTCTTCTTGTCCTCTAACTTGTAGCAACACTATCTTCTCAGAAGCTGTGGGATACTCAACTACCCAAGATCAGCCCAGTATGGAAAGCGGGAGATGTTACAGATAATCGTATTAATTGTTCCCCACTGCTACTAACTTCAAAATATATTTCCAAGTCCTGATTTAGTCTTACAGTCTCCTTTGCCTTCAGACTGATGCACAGGAATCTGAGCATACACAAAAAAAGAAATCAAACAGTTCTCCTCACTCCAATTAAGAAAACAGAGGCAACAGCACTTTGCCCCAGTAGCCTGTATCTGAGCAAGCAGAGGACTTAATTGCCTAGACAAGAGGATAGCTACAAAGTTATTACTACTGACTTACCACCTTTTAGGGTCCAAGAGCACCAGCTGCCCTGGTGACCTGGGGATTGACCACTGATACACTTGAGGGTCTGAGGTGCTGGGTCCTGAGCCATAGGCCCCAAATTAAAAAGTTGACCTATGGATAAACTTCACAACCAAGCAATATAACTTGTAATAGAGACCAGCAGGGAATTTTCCTCTGTTTGGAGGTGTGCTGTGAGCCTGTGAGAACAGACACCCAGCTTTGCTGAGAATGAGTGATTAAGACTAAAATAGATAGAGATTCCTTTGGGTCCCTTCCCCAGCCCTGGACAGGCCTTGGGCAGAATCCAATAAGGAGAAAAAGAACAGGTGTCCTGCTTTTGGAGGCTGTTTGTACAACTGGTATTGTTTATTCAATGGTATAAAAGCTGGACCCGCTTGCAGTGAATTCGAAAGCCGACCTACAGGTGGATGCACTGCGTAGGACTTCCCCATTGCTGGAAAGTTTCCCCGAATCTTTGCTGCAGCCAGGGCTCCCCAGAAAATGCGGGGCTGGTCGAGGGTAATGTATTTGGCAGTGTATCTTCCTCGTAATCACTATAATGATTTCTGTATGACTATGATCAGATTTATTACCTTGTTCATTCCTTCTGCTGCTAACTATATTATGTCATTTCTGTTTCCTTTGGAAACAGATGGTAAAATAAGTTTATGCCTTGTGTTAGTAGCTGTATCCTTTCTGCTGATCCAGGTAATTGGCAAAACTTAGCTACCCTTTCACTGAAGGTAAGCATCACCCAGGGTAGTTTTCATAGCTTAAAGACTGTGATTTGAATTATCATCCCAAAGGCAGAAAATGTATATCACTGATGACAAAGAAGTTAAACTACATTTATGGTGATTGAAAGCCACTGAAGCAAATGGAACCTTAGCAAAAATAAGTCTGACCCCAAACTGTAATAGTTTATGTGCAATAAAACCATTTTCTCATAGCAAACCAAGACTCCCTTCTGCAGAGAAGCCGTTTAGTGGTTTTAGCATGCTGAATTCAGCCAGCATATTCAGAGACAGAAACAGATTTTGATCAAAAAACTTGTTGAGAAGTCAATGAGCAAGCAGGAGAAATTACAAAAAACCAATTGTAATCCTATTGGACAACCATACTCATAAAAAAATAAAGCTCTTTGTTTTCCTGACTTGATTCCATTTACTAGAGTGGAAAACAGCTATGAACCTTCAAGGTCAACTCTGCTGTACCTGTGCCCTGAACTCCTGCCCACTCTCATTACTGTCCAGGGAACTGTGAGAGTAAGCACTAGGAGTCAGGATGACTCCAGCACCAAGTTGAGAGAACACTATGCAACTTTTCAGTTTCCTTTCAGGAGGTGTCCTGTCTCTTTTCCACACAGCTGAGGTATTCAAAGGAGAAAGGAGAAGCTCAGTTTACAAGTGCCTATAACCAAACAGCCCATGGTGTCATGATCCAATGACATCTTCACACATTTTCAGTGTCCACATGTGGATCTTGTACAAGGAAGGCATTGACGGGAAGGGCACCCTGTGCAGCTCAGTGAATCTGCAGTTTTGCTGCAGAGGGCTCAAACAAATACCTCCAGTAGAATGTTTGGTCTCAGTATCACCCAGTTTATCACCCAGATACATTCTGCACAGCTGCAGCATCAGGGTTGCCTTTGCGGGAAGTGCGTGTGCTAGAATGAGGTGGGGTGACTGTCTTGCTTTAACCCACTCAGGGCTCCCTCACTCTCTGAGCAAAGTGCACAAGGGGAAATTCCAGTCTCCAAGTCCCATGGTGAGCTCAGATGAATACATGTACTGTGGTCCCAGCCATGGTCCTTGACTACTGGCTCTAGAAACCTAAGTGGTACTCTACATATTACTCAGCAGCATATTACTCTGACGTTGTTCTCAGGCACAGTTCATACAACCATGAAAATAATGCTGGGTCGCACCACAGGGAGAGGGGGTTTCCCTCCATCCCCATCTCTTCCTCTGCCATACAACAATCTGACAAATGGTCATGTTAGGTGTGCGAGTGGTGGGACAAGGTCTCTGGTATGGCCTGAGGAGGTCAGTGCTCCTCTGAAGAGGACACATAGTTACTTTCTAAAAGGTTCCTTCCTGTTACCACAATAATGTTGTTCAGTCCATGGTTTCCTATTAGACACATACATACTTGTTGTTCAGCATGAAATTAAGCAAGGCTTAAATTCTAAATGCTTCAACAATCTCACTCACATTGACTATCATCCAATGTAATACAAACCTGAGCTCATCTTGAGCTGCCCTAGCCAATGGACACCAGAGTGTTTTGAAGAGAAGAGAGCTAAGAAAACTGTTGCTTTTTCAATTGCTCAGATGAGTTATCCTGTATCGTTGTCAGAGGACTAGGAAAAGTTAAGACAATTTCCTGCAGGCTCAGAATTAATGATGGAGGTCCTGAGCCTGTTTAGAGGAGTATAAAGGCAAATGACACTGGGGCAGGGCTCAGAGCCACTATAGAGTACTTTGCCACATGCTCTCCTGCACTCTCTTGAGAGAGTTTGTTGAGTTGAGAAGACACAATATGATTCTTATACTGTGGCTGATTTAATTCTTCATGGAAAACTAAGATCTACTACTGCATCAGCACAAGAAGTTGGACTGTCACAGACAGAAATAGAAAATGCATATGGTTCTCAGGTGTCATTGCAGCAGGAAAAGGAGTTTGCCATAAACTAGACCTCTAGCTCCATGAGCTCCTGGCTTGCAACAAGATCTAAATTATGAGTTCCCAGAAAAATAAAGAATTATTTCAGCTTATCAATATGTCCCCAGGGCTGGTAGACACACCATCTTCCTGCTCAGATGGGCTGACTTCCTAAAACTCTCCCTCTAACCATCCCAAGGCAACTTTCCAAAATGAGTCTGAGTGATGAGCTGTTCTGTCAATGCACCTACAGACAGACAGCCCCAAGCCTCCTGCATGTTCTCAGAGTCTTCCCAAGCACCAGATTCCTCCTTTCACCTGAAGGCAGGAAAATGTTTTGTTTCCCTACCATGTGTTAATCGGAGTCAGTGTGGACCATCTAGATGATGTAGAAATGGTTCATGCAGAGGCTTTCACAGGCAGTGTTTCTGCCAGGATCCAAGGGAACGGGCAGTATTATTCTATGCAAATATTTCCCTCACAGGCTTTCCCTTCCATTTCCTCCTGGTAATGCAGGCTTAGGTCTTGGAATCATTCCCTTGGGGAACAGTTTTTTCCCCAAGAAAAACATAAAATGCTCAATTTCAGCTAGTAAAATTCAGAAATTTTTGTCTCAATTTTTCTTTCTAGAATGCTGAAGTACCACATTTCTGGTTAGCTTCTTCAAGACAGCAAAATGGCAGTTTCTTGAAGCATTTTTATTCTAGGTCAATTCACTGTTCAGACACATTAACTTGAAAGGCCTTGATGAAACACCAGAGCTGTCATCCAAGTGCTTTACTTGTTCATCTTTATGAGCAGAAAGATGCTCGCACAGTGCACCACAGCCTCCCCTCTAGTAGCAACAGCATAAGGCTTTACAGCAATTGTTCCCAAATGAAAATTCCCATATACTAGGTCCCTTAGAATTTGCTGAAACAAATTAAAAGAGAAGTCCTGGGATATATCACAACATGCTGACATTTTCCTTGAGGACAAGGCACAAGATGATTTTCAAGTAACTCTTGATATCCCTCCTCCACAAATAGCTCTGTTAATTTTCTGTGCAGGACAAAAATGGTCTCTTTAAACATTCATATTTTCTGTGGGACGAGAGTAGATTTTTTTTTTTAAATGCAGTCCCGTACCTTCTGTTTCTACAGCATGAATCATACCCCTGTTCAGTGAAAGTCTGTGCTCTCTGACAAACAGCAGATAGCAGCAGAGCCATCCTCTGGGAATGCACAGCTTGACAATCCCAGGACCTGTCCCCATAGCTACATTTATCAAAAGAAAGCATTGATTTACCTTGGATGAGGAAAACAACAGAAGTGATCTAGAGGTGCCTAGAGGAAATGCACCAAGATCTCTTATGTGAGCTGTGCTATCTTACCTGCCTTGCAAAAGGACTGCACTTTTCTGTGACAAAACTTCTCTGAAATTCAAAAACATCAAAGAAAGAAAATAAAATAATACCTACTGTTCAAAAGCTCTGCTTACACAGACCGTTCTGAAACACTTCATCAGAAATTCAGGTAGCAGAGGAACAGACTGCAAGTGCTGATAGGCATCAGACATCAGCAGTGGAAGGAAGACATATCAGAAAAGCAGAAAAACCTGTTTCCTTTCAACCTCTACATTTAATAAAAAAGTAGAAACATAAGGTAGGTTTTATGTTCCACTACAGGACATTTTAGGTGCTGTCACAACTGTTGCATAGTTAACCTTAATTTCCCTGGAATACAGACAACAGCACAGCTCTATGGAAGGACCAGAGCAAGCATAACCATGACAAAGCAATGTCATGTAACACAGTAACCAAATCACACGCCTGGAAGCGAAGGATACTTCTCTAGGTGCAACACAGCAGGCCAAAGCTTCAAACCTGAAGGCCAAGAGAGGTCTGAATGGAAAGTCAAGAAGCTAAATCTGTCACAGAATCAACATGTGATTGCCCGTTAGCATCAGCAGAAAAGAGGAGAAATCAAAAACTGGAATGACTCTCAAAGAACAACTGCATGTGTGCAAATAGATCTTCATAAATATTCACGCTGGCAATACTGATGAGAAGAACAAGTAAGCAAGAGACATAACTGTTAGCTCCTTCCTCCAGTAAATAAGAAGCAACGCTCCTGAAATAGAAAACAAAATTGCAAAGATGTAAAGCTAAAGAAGAAGAATTAGGCTACAAGGCAACAACAGGCAGAAGAGCTCAAATTTTGGCTGGCAGTTCTAGAACAATAATCTTGTGGGATAACTTACTCTCAGCCACACTACTTCTCTCTCTGAGATAAAAAAAAACCCAACAAAACAAAACCAAAACCAGAACAAAACCAACAAACTTTAAGATGAGTCCATTTTGGAGGTTGCTTTAATACACTAAGTGCTAGCAAGTTGATACTGGGATGGTTGGAGCACTTTGATCACACATGAACGAGGGCTTAGCAAGCACGCTTGCTGTAGAAAAGCTTCAAGGCCAGTCTGATCTAGTTTCTTTCACACTAGAGATACTTCTCTTGTAACAGTAATGCTGCTTCATTGACTTCCGTGGACATGTCCCTAATTCGCATTAGAGCAAAAAGGATGAAGAATCAGGCTCACTCAGCTTCTTTCATCTTTCTTACTTCCCCACCCCCTAGTCTAATGGCATCCATTTGTTCCCTGATATAGACTGCACTGACCTGTGCTTCCTGTTTTAGACCAGAGATGTTTACACATACTATTTCTTGAAGACATTTTGAACATGAATTTAGATAATGGTCAGAATAGAGGCGTAATTATGCTCTTATTTCTCTAAAGCCAAACTTAGCAGGGTGAGGGACACTCCAGTCTTTAAGCAATTGCACAGAAAATGATCTGCTTGTATGTGAGAATAATGTCAAAAGACAATCCCTGATCACACAAAAAGCTGAGCTGATGGCAGTATCCAACTCACATAAACCAGTGCTCGCATGCATGTAAAGTGAACAAAAGTGATGCACTCGAAGAGATGTAGCTAAGCGGTGTAACCCAAGACCTTTCGTTCGGGTGGACAGAACAAAGGCTTCCCAGCTCTTGATTCCTTAATTCACCCCTACAAACTCAAGATGGTAGCATTTTTACAGTGGGGTTGGGAAGCAGAAGTCATTACAGAAGAATCCAAGTCAGATGCTTTCTGCATCACGAGGATGGGGGCAGACTAACTCTCAAGTACAGGATCAAGTCATCAGAACCCCATTAATAAAAGGTCAAATTCTCTATACAGTGTATCAGCATGGGTCTATGTACTTCAAGAGCAACTTTCTTATCACCAACTTTTTTACTTATAACTTGACAACTACAGGCATCTTGGTTAGGTGGAAATGCTAGGCAGTGAACTGAAGAGCAAAGACATTAAAATAGAAACCTACAGTGTGTTTCATATTTGCCAATGAAAATTCATATTGCAAATGCAAATATCCTGTGCAATTGCAATGCATAGGGAAACTGGAAAGATCAGAAACACGCTGGCTACCTCATTTCAGTACAGGTGAGATGAACAAGGCAGGACCTGATCCTGCACTCTTCAAAAATTATTTGTATGGTAACAAGTAGATATATGCAAGCCACATCATCAGCCATGTTCAAAGTTTGTACACACATTTAGGAGGCAACAGATCCTTTACAAGCAAAGCTGCACAGTACTTTAGAGAGCATTTAACACTTATACACCACCCTTCACCCACTTTGGAGGTGACAAACACTGATCATTCGGCTAAAATCTAAACATCTTTCCTTCACAACTGTGCTTTCTAGACTTTGCAATTTAGACACTTCCACTTGGCATATAACTTTTCATCTCCTATGTAGCTTCCTTGGCTCCCTATGCTGCTCCATGTAACTCTGTGAGGACCAGAGACCTTGTAATTTGTGCATAGCTGACTGGTTGGAAGAACACACTAGCATCCTGCTTTCATTGTGCTCTGAGTAGTCCAAGTGACAGGACTCCATTTTGAGGGTGAAGAACTCCCAGAAGTTACCTTCAAACAGTGGAGCTGAACATCAAATACATTGCTTTGAAGTGCAGGACTGAGTGAAATACCCCGCCTTGGCATGCAAAACCACAGCTGGGAATGACACATGAAAGTATGTCTCCCTGTACACTTGCTTTACTGCAGTGAGGACCCAGACATTCGGTAGGTCTTGGCCATCACACGAAGTAGAGTAGTTATCTTTCTGCAAAACAGTCTCCTAGTGGGAAGGAAGGAGAACAAAGTATTTGCAAACAGCTATACACTCTTGACCACTGCTTAGAGATGTGCATATGAATGGCTGCACAAGACCAGACAGTGAAGGGTAGCTGAAATGTCTGCCCTTAGCAGTAGGTAGCACTGAATGCTTCAGAAGAAATATCAGGATTAGGATACACGTATGAGTCATCCTTCTGCATATCTTCTGAGCTCAAGTAGCAAACTCTTATTTAGCATTTTCCTAACAAGACAAGTTGCAACAGGATTCATTGGGTTAAAAGCCTGTCAACCTCCATGTGTCAGACCCATTTCTTAACATATTAACACTCTACAACATACTGAAGCACTAAAATCCCCAGGTTGATCACACATTCCTAACAGATCTTCAACCCTATCTCAGGAAATCTACACAATGAAGACAACTCTCTCCATAAATATACAAAATGTTCATAGTACGCTAACCCTACCTTCTAAGAGCAGATGCAAATTCACAGCACAGACTTGAGGGTAAAGCTCACAGGACCAGAGAATACCCATACTGAGAAGGACACTATTATCCCAGAGAGCAGAAGACAGCATGCAAAGGGAAGTCTGGCTTCTCTTGTGGGTGAAACCACAAAAACTTTGTGAGGCTTCCTTTTCCTTCCTTCCTCTTCCTCTCATTCTGCCCACATACACCCTGTGCAATTCAAGCATGAAGATAAAGAATGGGAAACAATGGAGCATTACAAGATTTCTCTCTGAGAGGATTCTCAGAGAGAAATCTTTTTAATTAAGACATTAAGAAACTTGCAGGCTAATTAGCAAGTAATTCCTACTGACAGGTAGCAGCTGTTAAAAAGTTCTTGTGGTTTCTTCTGAAAAGGTGCTCAGCTCTACTCAGTTACTCTCCTCTGAGATCCTCTGCTTCTGGATGTCTCAATGTTCATGCTCCATGCTTGATACCATGAAGAAGAACAGGGAGCATGCTGGAGACCCATTTTTCCCCTAGAGTCCTCAGTCTGTTAATGCATGTGCAAGACTCTTGTTTTAATTTTTATCAAACTTTATAGGTAAAGCTTTTGTAACCTTTGCAGGTATTTCCCAGGCCACAATAAAAAGTGCCTGCAGAGGAAAGGAGGTAGCAGTACATGGTGGTCAAACATCATCTCCCAAGAAACCAAGACTTCCCTTCAAAGCTGTCCACACAATGCCCCTGTCCAACACAGTACTCTCAATTTTTACTGAAACACACTCACAGCGGCCTTCATCCAGGACAGCTATTCTATCTAACCCAATATCCTCTTTCTGATAGTGGTAAAAAGTAGATTCTTCAGGAAGAACATAAAGAGGTGTGTGCATAGTATGGGACCCTGCTTTACACCTCCCAGCAAGCAAAATTTGCTGACTTCCTGAGCTGAAGTCTTTAACAGTCAGGCACGGACCTGCTTTCCACAAATGTACCTAATCCCTATGAGTATATTTCTGGCCTCTAAAATATCCTGTAGCAATTCATTGCACTTGGATTGTGTGCTGTGAAAACACTACTTCCTTTGGCTTACCTGCTGCTGAGTAATTTCACTGTATGTCCCTGCACTTGTACTACAAGCAATCATGAATGAAACATATTTCACTTCTCTGTTGATAAATGTACCAGTCTGCAGCATGTCTCCTCCCAGTTGCCTCTTTATAAACAAAAAGCTTTGTATAGCCACCTTGCATAAAAAAGCTCATGACCCTAGTTGCCCATCTCTGTGTTTCCTATAGCTCTACTGTAAAGTTGCTCAGGTAAACTGGCCGGAACTGCCACCAGCATTGCAGATGTGGGTGCAATATGGATTTGTTTCACTTCGCTCTGAACTCTCTTTGCCTTTTCTACTTCCACTAAGACCTGGGATGGGGTTTTCAGCCAGCCACCTACAATGCTTACATCCTTTCAGGCAGGCAAGAGCTATTTGCATATATCCCTAGAGAAAGCTCTTTCCCACACATACTGCTTTGCAGTGATTGGTAACAATTTTAGTTTGCCATATTCTCATTCAGTAGCACAGATTCCTCCAGGGTCCTCTGGCACCCTGTCTGTTAATGGGCAGGCTGATGAAACTGCCTTTGCTTTGCAAATATTTGGGGATTTTTGTTACTCATTTTCAAGGGAAGTGTTTTGCTAGGAAGAAAACCACAGGTATGCCAACATACCAGTAGTGGTAGAATGTTAATTAGTAAAAAACCTCAATAAATTATTTCAAAATTGCACTATTAGCAAATTCCTCGTCACTCATACTTTCAGAAAGCCTAAAGAAAAGTAATTAGCATCAACAGCTAATGAATAAACAGTTACAATTCTAACCACAGTGCAGACCTAACCAAAAAAGATTTCCACCTCTCCCTGAACTGCAAGGATGTGCCTGAAAAATGTTTTCCTTTGTTCACTGGGCCATGGTACCTGTGCTTCTTCTAGCCACACTCCTAGGACTACACTTCTGGAGGTTACTCCACCTGAAACCATTAGTTACATGAAGACTCCAAAGTTTAATAACCAGGCTCAGTAATCAGAGGTCCCCACAAGCATTCAAATACTGTGGCAGGAAACAGCTGGTCCAAGATATATGCCACCATCTTCCAACTATTCCTAATTACAGAATTCAATCTTTCATTGCCAGTGGTCTGGCAGCAGGTACACTGCTTCTTGAGCCACATCTGGATGTGGCTCCAAGAAAGGAAATAGTAGAGAGATCCTACTCATCACAACGTCTCCTGGAGAAATAAGGTCTAACCTTGTCCCAACTAGGTCCTCTTGGCGCTCCAACATCCTGCACTTTTCCAGTCACTCCCATGCTAGTGCTTGTGAACCTCTGCTATTAAGGAAGGCCTGCAGGAAGACAGGTAGCAGCATGCCAGGCAGTGAGTACACCTTCCTGCTCGTACTGCAGGGCCAGCTGTAAGAATCTGTTATTGGCTCCTGTACCGACAGGGATCCCCATTCCTGGAAAACCAGCTATTATGTGTGTCTCACTTTTCATGCTTCCTGCTCACAGCTAAGTAATGCTAATAAGTACTGACTGTGTAGCCATTGTTACAAGACTGACAGGCTCACTTGTGTGCTCCAAGTGAATTTGCAGCTGACTTCTAGTGGTCAAAGACTGCCAGCTTGGTGGCATAGGGTAGGGAACAACACCAGCAGTGTGCATCCCTCCTTATACATGCTGGTGGCTTCAGATCAGACAAAGCTCACAACCCTGTTGTGGTCTACTTCTTTGCATGGCAATTCTGGACCTGCTGCTCACCCTCCCAAGGTCTGTGATGTACCAGAGTCCAGGCATGTATTTCCCCATCATCAGCATTAGCAACACAGGGTAGAAGGTTTGACAAGTAGCAGAGTTCATGTACATTTAGCCTGGAGAATGGCCAGCAAGTTCAAAGCCCTAACAAGCAGCACAGCAGTGTTGCAGTAGGACATATGTGAATGATGCTGGCAAATTAAAAACACAACAACAAAGAAGCTTGGCTTGCCTAAGAAATTGCATATTGAAGGTGAATGCAAGATCTGAGTCCTAAAAAAATAAGCATTCCCTTTCATGGTGCTATAGAGAAGAGCTGGAGGAAATGCTTTAGATGTCACTCATTCATATTTTCTCTCCCACATATAAAGTCCAAGACGACATTACATTCCAATCAGTATTGTTTCAGGAATTAGAATCATAGAATGGTTTGTGTTGGAAGGGACCTTTAAAGCTTATCTAATCCAACCCCCCTGCAGTGGGCAGGGACACCTGCAACTGGAGCAGGTTGCTCAGAGCCCTCTCCAACGTCACCTGGAATGTTTCCAAGGGTGGGGCTTCTACCACCTCTCTGGATGACCTGGGCCAGTGTCTCACCACAAAAAAATTATTCCTTATATCTAGGTCTAAATCTTTCCTCTTTTAGTTTAAAACCATCACTCTTTGTCCTGTCACAACAGGCCCTGCTAAAAAGTCTGTCCCCAGCTTTTCTACAGGCCCCCTTTAAGTACTGAAAGGCTGCAAGAAGATGTCCCTGGAGCCTTGTCTTCTACAGGCTGAACAACCCCAACTCTCTGAAGTATTACAGCCCTCTAATCATCTCCGTGGCCCTCCTCTGGACTCCCTCCAACAGGTCCATGTGGTTCCTGAACTGATGGCCCAAGAGCTGTACACAGTACTCCCGGTGAGGTCTTACCAGAGCAGAGCAGAGGGGCAGAATCACCTCCCTCGACCTGTTGGACACACTTCCTTTGATGCAGCCCGGGATGCGACTGGCTTCCTGGGCTGTGAGCAAACATTGTCAGCTCACAGCCAGCTTTTCATCCACTAGTCCTCTCAAGTCCTTCTCTGCACGGCTGCTCTCCATTCCTTCATCCCCCCAGCCAGTATTGATACCAAGGTTTATGGACCCAGGTGCAGTATCTTGCACTTGGCCTTGTTGAACCTCATGAGGTTCACACTGGCCCACTCCTCAAGTGACTCAGTTAGTCAGGAAATCCTAGATGAACAGCAATATAATTATCACAGTTATTTTTTATGTCAACAAGAAATCAAAAGGATTGCAGTTGCACAGAGGAAGCTGCATGTATTGTAGGAGGATGCTAAGTCATAAGTATTTTCACAAAGGCAATAAACCAGAACGGAACTGTCCACTTTGGAAGTCATTTGGCTTATCTTGCCATAGATCAAAACTAGCAGCTGATTAAAAGTGACTTGTGTGCTGATTTTGGCAAAGCCATCAGTGTTTCACTTGTAATTACTATGACTTTTCAAGGCACTGCTTTTGGCTTAGCCCCACAATGGCAGCATAATCAAGCATAAACAAGAGCCCCAGCATATCTGCCAGCTTCAACAGAACAGATCACAGCAGGAAATATTTGCTTTGGCTACATAGTACACCAAGTTCTGACTGCTCTAAGAGTCAAAGGCCAATATGTCCTGAGCCACAACACCACGGACACTGTGTGACCACCCTAAGCACATACCAAGAGGGGAAGAGGCCATCTATGCAAAGCAGACACTTCTGGAACGTGAAGATTGTCACTGAGCACTCTGCAATAACCAAAGGTAATTCAAACACAAAAATTAAGCAACTCAAAAGTTCTGAGCTGTGCCGGAAACCCTGCAAGTGGTGCCAGAACAATCACTGCAGCTTTAGCAGCATCTTCTGCTCAGCAGTGGTCAGGAAGATCTGCAAGCAAGGCAGCAGCAGGATGCAGCTGCAGCTCTGCTGTATGGGACGGAAGATCTGCCCCAGAGCTCCCCTGTCAGGTGGCTGCAACATGCCTGGCCTGTGCTTGATCCCAGCTTTAGAGGGTGAGGTGGGATGAACCAGAGCCTCAGCTCTCACTGGATTTGCACCAGCACCAGTCTGCCCTTCCACCAGAGGCATGGAGAGGGCCATGGGTCTGTCTACAAAAGACTTGAGCAGCCTCTTGACATTTCCAAGTAAATTAATACCTACAGGTAAATAAAGATACATCTGTGTAGACAGAAGATAAACACAAATGACAAAAATATAGCTAAAAATACAGATAAATTGAAATAGCAGCTGGACTCGCTGCCCAGCTGGAGGCAAAGCTGCTAGGTCTCACATCCTTCAGAGGGTACACGAGCAGGTAGCGCATCTGTCATGAGCAACTTTCAGAACACGAGTCTTCCCACGAAATACACCACAGCCTGGGAAAGCCAGAGTCAAGCTTTCTCTACCACATGACGTGCTTGATTGCCTTGCTAACCAGAAATTGATAAATTGCAGGAATTAAGTAGCAGGGATAGAAAACCATGTATTTCTTGGGCAAGGAGTCAAATAAAGGCCTTCACATGCATGCAGAGAGAGACTAGAGCCTCTTTCCCTTGCACAACTGCCACAGACTATTTACCATTTGCCTCTTTGCCACCATCAGTTTGAATGTCAGTCTACCTATCTTATCCATTGCAAGCCCAGTCAACTGCAGCCCAAGTACATCTCTAGAGTCATTTCTTCCCGGCACCAGCGAACACCTTCTTCTAGCACTCTGTTCTCAGTGCCACAAAGGGAACACTGGACCCCATTGCCAGTGTTCCAGTGTCACCACTCAGGGAGCTTTGAACTGTGCTGGAAGAAGAGGTGCCAGCAATGCTGTGAATGGGACCACAAAAACCTGGGCCAGCTGGCTCTGTCAGCAGTTATTCCTGCAGCCAAAGCCCAAGAGACAGGTTAAATCTGTTAAAACCATCCAGAGGTTCTTACGGGAGGAAAACAAATACCAGTGCACACTCTGGATTGATCAATTCAAAATAAGCATACACAATCTCCACACTGGGTTTGGACATGAGTCTAGGCTGTGTGTAAGGCTTTTTTTTTTTTTTCAGATTTCCTAGGCATGTTTTTTGGTCTTGTGGTAGCTGTCCTGTAAGGACAGAGGCATCTCAACTGCAAGACTGGTGAGAATAAAGGAAGGTGATTTTGCCCCCATGCCAGTGAGAGGTTCCCTATGTCAACAACGCCCAGCACAGGCCTGGGCAGTATGGATGTCCTTCCTCAGGCACAAGCCCCTTTCACAGGGATAGCACTGCTCAGAAGCTGGCAGCTCCATGACCATTTCAGTATCTTTGTTTGGAGACTAAGTTTGATTCCCATGTGCCACGAGCTGCTTCACACCGGCTAAGTATCTCTGTTCCAGGCACAGGCATGTGGGAAGATGCCCCCAGTCCATCACCCGCATGACACATCCACTATATTGCCTTTTGCTGCTGATCATGGTTGGGAAATCAACAGCCTGCACAGTATGCAGGGGCTGAACTGCCCTTGCGCCTCACCTGCAGGCTAAGCAATGATGGGAAAACCTGCCAGAGGTGAAGACTAAATGAGCTCCCTCTGCCCAGGGACCATCACAAACTCCCTGTCTGCATTACCCTACCCTGTCACACCCAAGCACTAGCTCCCAGACAGCACAGCCCAGCCAGCCTTGGGCTGCTGCAGGGGAAGAGACAGGGAGCATGGCAAGCAACTGGACTCTTCCGCCCTCCCTGCCCTTCTTGCACAGCCTTTCTGCTGGTGCAGTAACAGCCTTGCCCCGAAGTCCTCACACCAAGGCACTTGGGGACAGCACTGAGAGAGTACATTTTCTGCCACACTAGTCTATCACCCAAGTACATCCTTACTTAGCCTGTGCTAAGTGCCAGCCTTGCTAAATGCCATTGCAAACTCCCCCTCAGTCTGGCTTGCATGCTAGCAACCCCATGGTTCTCTTAGGGAGAAACAGACAGCTTTATCAAGCGACAAGGTAAAAAGTTTCCAAGCAGGGAATGGTACAAAATCCACTGTAAAGCAGCAATGCCTTGATTTGCATGAAGTGTCACAAGCAGAACCTACAGACATTTCTCATTCATTATTTTTCTCCATATAACTGTTAATAGGGAGGTAAGCTCTACAGTCCTTGTCTGTTAGGAAATAAGGCACACAGAGAGTATTAGATTTGTGTTGGATTTGCTGAGCTCCCAAGCCAGCTTTCTCTCCTGGGAGCGCTGCAACCTCTTTGTACGATGCTGCAGATGAGCAGAGCTCACTGGAGTACAGGTCGCAAGGGCCAGCTCTCACAGAGCAAGGCCTTGGGCAGGTGAAGGAGTTGCTCTTCTCCCAGAAGCGGACACAAATTGGCACCTGAGCTCAGGGCTACTTCTCATCACAGGACACAGGTTAAAATGACTTCCAGTGCCAGTTCAAGCTAAGACAGCTGTGAGAGGTTGTGGTGGCAACCTCAGAAAGTGCCACTGTTAGTCACAGGCTTATCTGTCAAAACCCTCAGTATTGCTGGTTCAAAATACCTCTTTCATCAAAATTACCCAGCTGAAGTTGGCACTTATTTCCAGATAAATACCCATCTACCCTCCACATACATAGCAAGTGCTGGTAGTCCAAGTAATCCTTCTCTTCGGTAGAAGAGAAAACATAGAAGGCTTACAGTAAATAAAGATGACTGCCTAATTATCTTCTGATAAAGTCTAAGTTTTAGTTTCTTGGTTTAATGTTAAAATCATGCCCACTTCAATTTCTTTATCTCGAATAAGCTAGACCACACCATTAATATCAAGTCACAGGGAATTTGTTAGCGGCACTGTTTGAGCAGAGCCTTGGTTTCATACCATGATGAATTTATCATGTTGCACTGCCAATTTTTCTGTAGTTTGTTGCAGTTTGACTGGCAACAACAAAAATATCCTCTGCTTACTAAATAAGTGAAACCCCAAACAATGCATGCTCTTTTGCCAGAGGAAGTCTGGCCTGTTTAGACTTTACTGACAAAGACTTTCCTGCACTCAGTTTTCAGACAGACTTTAATAACATATGAATTCTTACTGGAAAGTCAGTCTCTATATTATAAATCAGGTGTCTGGATCATTTCAGTATCTGGATGGAGAAAACATAAAGTCTAACATTTAACTTTGGCTTATAAATGTTCTCCCGAGACAAAAACAAACACACACACACACACTACTGAGTTAACTATGTCACCTTGGAGTCTATTTAAGTTCCTACGAAATTCAAACACACTGCTCCATCAAAGGGGCTATCCCAGCTCCTGTTGGCTCAAAACCGTAGCAAGAAAGGAGAATCTTAGTGATGTTCCCATAAAAAGAAAAGTAGTGAGTCAAAGTGAAATCCTAAACTTTCCAGTGGTTCTTCTAAAACCAGTGGGTTTAGGAGTAAGCTTGATATTTGACAGTTGCTACACACGCAGAGCTGTATTTAGAAATACAAGAGCTCCTCCTGATTTTACTCACATTGAGGTGGGTTAGAATAACTCCAATGAACTAAGCAAAGTTACATCTCAGAAAGGAGGATGCAAGTGGGAAAACAATAAAGCACACAAAGTTTAACTTCTCCAAATGGGGATTTCTGTTTAAGAGGTATTTCACCTCTCCAACATGGAGCCACTGACATATGCCTGTATGGCTCCAGGCAAGAAATGTCCCCTGTTGCTAAAACACAAACCCAGCTCATTTTGATGTTGAGAACAGTAGTTTCCAGCCCCTTTAAACAACAGTACCACTTTAACACAAGGAGAAGCTAGGTCTAGATACCCAGTGCTTTGCACTTTAATTAGAAGAACAGATACACATAAACTGCTCCCAGCCTGCTGCGACAGCTTTCGCCTTGTTTTGCCTGGTGGTACACGAGGACAGGAGGAAGCAAACCAAGCAAACTAGCCTTGGGGAGCTGCTGTGAGGTCCCTGCTTTTCCAGCTGCCTTTTGCAGCCCAAACTACTCCTAGCAAACAGAAAGGTAGGAACATCAGTCCTGCCTCCCCAGGACCCCCCTGGCTCTCTGATCCAAGCTCTGTACTGCTTCTAGAGTAGCCACAGTGGAACCATGTGGGGCTGGAATGGGCATTCATGGAAAATAAACTCAGTGGAAAGCAGCAATATGAGAACAAGCTGCTACCAGGGAGTTCAGAGCAACTCTCAGAACAAGCAGAAAACACAGGGAAAGTTGACAAAAGAAATGTTGGATTTGCTAAGGAACAGCCTGCTAGACATCAGCTAACACTTTGAAAGGACAATATAGGGAGGTGAGTGTTGGTCTCTTCTCACAAGCCGCAGCTGACAGGACAAGAAGAAATGACATTAAGTTACACCAGGGGAGGTTTAGGTTAGACATTAGGAAAAACTTCTACACCAAAAGGGTTATCAAGGACTGGAACAGGCTGCCCAGGGAAGTGGTTGAATCACCACCCCTGGATGTATTTAAAAGCCATCTAGATAGGATGCTCAAGGATATGGTGTAGAAGTAGCCTGGTAGAGATAGATAAAGGTTGGACTCAATGATCTTAAAGGTCCCTTCCAACCATAGCAATTCTGTGATTCTGTGGAAAAAAAGTTTTTTCCTCCAGATAATGACTCCTCCTATAATAATTAGACCACTGTTAAAATACGGAAGCAAAACCACAGTTGAATGGGAGTTAGTAATACAAGCAAAAAGTATTTGAAGTCTGCACTGACAAATCAGCAGACCTTTACTTCATAGAAGTCCAATTACAATGTCAAGGAAACAGGCTTTGTCTTGGAGCATGGCCACACACACATCAGTTCAGAGAAAGGCTGCAGCAGCTACACACTGCTCCAAGCACACATGGATGGTCAAGCACCTTTCCAAATCTCTCTCTAGTTTTTGCACCTGGGCAAGAATTCTTTGAGCATCCCTTGCTTTCTTCACCATAGCCTTTACCAACACAGGGAAATCAAAGCTCTGTCAAGCTAGTAATAAGCTTTCAAATCATGCACTTAAATCAGTGTGAACGTGCAGGGCATTTTCCTGAAACCACTGTTCCCTTGATCTATCTTGGCTTATCTTCCCTCAGCAAACTTGGGACTTGTGAAAACACACCTTGGAAAAGCTTAGTTTCATCTTTGCAAAATTCTATAGTTAAACCAGTTACAAATGCTTGCTTCCATATATTTTCAACAAATTGGCTTCCACTGATTAACTTTGGGCTCATCGACTACCTACAAAGCTTGCAGCAGTTTAACCAACAGCTTGTCTGGGCACACTGAACTGGGTGAGTGCTTATGGACCATCAAGGCCAATCCTGTGCTATTATGAGTCCGCCACGTAGTCCCCTGTAGCATGGCATTTTAGGGAAAGGCCAGATGTCTTGACACTTTTGTTTCTAGGAGGAGGATATTCTGGACCTTGACGGTTGGAAAACCTCCTAATTTGCAGCCCAGATATGCTCATCACCATTTCTCATGGTTTTCTTCTTCTGACAGCACTATCCTTCAGTTTAGGCCTCTGTCTCTTCCAAATATTCAATCCTTTCATTTTGCTTAGCCTTCTTGTAGGCTTCCTGTCAATATGATCTTGTCTAATAAATTCCCAGTGTCCTTGGACATCTACATTGTCATTCTTCACAACTGCAACATGCGGGGGACTAGGGCCCATCACAACTCACCTGGTGGATCCTCATACTAAATTTGCCTTTTTCGCAAGAACATCATACTGATGGTTTGTAGTCATCCTGCGATCAGCCAGTACACCAATACCTTTCTTCTTCTCAGTATTTTCTAACTGATGAGGCCCCTGCTTAAAAATAGGTTTTTGTTCTTACTCACATGCACACCATACTTCTGAGTTTCAGCCCATTTCTAATACTCTGGTCTTTAAATCCAGGCAGCTTCCTTGTTTACAGACACATGGTCCCTGTTTCAGCCCACAGAAACTGCACCACCTTATCTGATCAACTAGTCAACTCACTGAAAGGGCTAGTGTTATATTCTTACATGCCTAGAGAATGACTTCTCCACCTTGACAGATGGGAAAGACATGACAGACAACACAGAGCTGGGGAAACCCCTGAATAAGCATTCCAGACTCCCATGACTCAGACCCCATCAACATTCAAAATTATGTAGGAGCTCAGCTGCTGTTCCTGTAATTACAAATGATATGGAAGGGATATCTTTAAAGATACTTCTTTGGATTTGCTTGTGAATTTAGGCTGTACTTTCTTTACAGGCTTCTGAAAATTTTACCAGAGACTCCCAAATTCACATTTTCACCACGATCATCCTTCTCCTCCCAGCTTCTCATCTGGTTTTAAAGCTACAGAAAACAAAGGTGGATGTTCACTGAGACTTGGTCCACCCAGTCACACCATGCAGATGGATTAGGCTATGCTCAAGCTGATGATGATCATCCCTGAGGGATGTTGCATCTCTGTTGATGGTGAAGTGACCCACATGCCTTAGACAAGCTCCCTTCTTTTTACATGGCCATGGTGGGGCACAGCAACTCCCACCCACTTCTCATTGGAGGAGGATAAAGGCAGGGTCTCCCTAGAAAGATAGGAATGGTTATAGCACACAAAGACCACTTGGGCTTGAAGCCCTAATAGTGTTTCAGAGGTCTAGGCTACCACTGAACTCAATAAGCAAGCAAGTCACGCGAGCACAAGCCTTCCTGGCTAGGATGGCTGTAGCTTGGGAACTTGTTCATCTCCAGTCATCACCAGCCCTCAAAACACTAAAATGAGAGGTCTTTCAATGACTTTGTAGCAACAAAAAAGACCATGGAGAGATCGCTCAGCAACCAGCTCTTAAATTATCTTTAAAAAAAAAAAAAGAAAATCACAGTCTGAGCAGAACCAATGCTACCTACCATTGTCCACCCTGCAACACTGGGATGTCTTTTCTCTGATGGTTTCTGGCTGGGGTTAAACTATGACACCAAGCACCACGCAGCTGCCCACTCACTCCTCACCTCCCTCCCAGTGAGATGGGGAACAGAATCAGAAAAAAAGATAAAACTCATGGGTTGAGATAAGTACAGTTTAATAACTAAAATGAAACAAAATATAATAATAATCACAGTAAAATATAATAATTGTCATAAAAAGGAATGTAACAAAAAGAGGGAGAAATAAAACCTAACAGACCAGTTATGCACAATGTCATTGGCTCAGCACCTGCTGACCAATGCCTGATCAGAGATCCACTCCTCCCAACCAACCAGCTCCACCCAGTTTACATACTGGGACTGACATCCTGTTATAGGGAATATCCCTTTGGTTAGTTTGGGTCAGCTGTCCTGGCCACGGTTCACCCCAGCTTCTTGTGCACCTGCTCACTGGCAGAGCATGGGAAACTGAAAAGTCCTTGACTCTAGGATAAGCACTACTTAGCAACAACTAAATCATCATGTGTTATCAACATTATGCTCACACTAGTTCTAAACACAGCACTGCACCAGCTACTAGGAAGAAAATTAACTCTGTCCCAGCTGAAACCAGGCCAGATGGCCAGGCATTCCACCCTGAGAAAGTTGCTTTCTGTGTTACAAACTTAATCATGTATGACTCACATATATATGGGATTTCTCAAAGGAAAAGCAGATGCAATAGGAAAACAATCCATCTAAACAGACCATTCCCTCCTATCTGCAGCACGGTTTCACTGGGACTCCCCAGTCTCTCTTTAGAGATGGCAACAGCAAGGCAGAAGCACGGGTTTTAGTGGTGTCTGTGGGAACCACCAACCCACATAGAGGCCATCAGCTGCCACAGCCAATAGCTGCTGGTTTCAAAGCAAGATGTTATGCTTGACAGGCTGTTAATAGCATCCTAAAATCACCTGAAACTGTGACCTCTTACCTGAAATATCACCCCTCCCCAAAAATACCTAGCACATCACAACCTCACATTGCTCTGTGTTCTACACTGGTACCTTCTTGACACCTCACAGCAGATATCAGGCATCTATTTTACCTAGCTGGTTACACACAGAAAAGATAAACTTTGCTACAAGGAAAGGGTACAGGAGGCACACTAACAGCATGGCTGCCTGGCCCTGGAGCTGGATGCCAGAGATGCCAGCAAAATCCTCTAAATTCAGACAAGGCTGACAAACTGCCACTCACACAGAGACTACAGCTCTTTTAGGATCTTCTAGGGTCTTTACTGGTCAGTGGTGGGAAAGAAAAGCTGCATGGATGAAGGAAGGATTCTGAATATGACCCTAGAGCACACACATGGCCCAGCACAGCCCGAGGCAACCCAGGCAGGCAGAAACATTGCCAGGCTGCCAGGGTCAGATGCTGGATTGAAGCATCTGTTCTGGGTCCAGTGCTGTTCAACATCTTTGTCAGCGACATGGACGACGGCATTGAGTGCACCCTCACTAAGTTTGCTGATGATACCAAACTTTGTGGTGCCGTGGACTCACTTGAGGGAAGAGATGCCATCCAGAGGGACCTTGATAGGCTTGAGAAATGGGCCAGTGCTAACTGCATGAGCTTCAACAAGTCAAAATGCAAGGTCCTTCACCTGGGTCGGGCCAACCCTAGGCACAAATACAAACTGGGTACAGAGTGGGTTGAGAGTAGCCCTGAAGAGAAGGATTTGGAGTGTTGATAGATGAGAAGCTCAACATGAGCCAGCAGTGCGCTGGTGCAGCCCAGAAGGCCAACCGCATCCTGGGATGTATCAAGAGAAGCGTAGCAAGCAGGTCAAGAGAGGTGATTCTCCCCCTTTACTCTGCTCTTGTGAGACCCCACCTCGAATACTGTGTCCAGTTCTGGTGTCCCCACCAGAAGAGAGACATAGATCTGTTGGAGCGTGTTCAGAAGAGGGCCACAAAGATGATCCAAGGGCTGGAGCACCTTTGCTACGAGGACAGGCTGCGGGAGCTGGGGTTGTTCAGTCTTGAAAAGAGAAGACTTCAGGGGGACCTAATAGCTGCCTTCCAATACCTGAAGGGAACCTACAGAAAGGCTGGGGAGGGACTTTTTACAAGAGCGTCCACTGATAGGACAAGGGGTAATGGGTTTAAGTTGAAGGAGAATAGATTTAGATTAGATCTTAGGAAGAAATTCTTCAGTACGAGGGTGGCAAGACTTTGGAATAAATTGCCCAGAGATGTTGTGGCTGCCCCCTCCCTGGAGGTGTTCAAGGCCAGGTTGGACAGAGCCTTGAGTAGCCTGATCTAGTTGAGAGGCGTCCCTGCCCATGACAGGGAGGTTGGATTAAATGATCTCTAAGGTCCCTTCCAACCTAGGCCATTCTATGATTCTATGATCACCTATTGCTGCCAGATGTAAGCCTCCCACTTAGTGGCACCAGCAACAGCAGAGGCTGGCAAAGGAAGCCATTGGTGACAGGACTGCCACAGGAAATCTCAGTCCATCCTGCAGCATCCAGCACAGGATGTGAACTCTGTTTGTATTAAAGTCATTCCCCACGTGCCTGCAAAAACATAGTCACTTGCGACTGAGTAAAAAATAAAGGTCACAGCAAAACCAGCAAGTTTCACAAAAAACAGATAATTCTAAAAGAAAAGGAGAAGAGTTTTGATCGTTTAAGTGAATCTGAGTCAACTTTTCATCTATGTTTTTTGTGAAACTCCTCTGGCTTTCGGTGACCTTTCTCAGACAGCTGCACAGAACTGCCAGGCTTTGATATTGGAAGTTAAACGCATCATTGAGCAATGCAATGAAAGGAAACGGGTCGGGCCCTGAGTGTTGGATCTGAACATCACTCAGACCTGTGTCCCAGAAGACTCAGACCCAAAATGTGATCTGTAGGCATGCAAAGTCTCTGCACTTCCAAATCAAATCTGCCAGTAGGAACACAGGCATCTATATGGTAAGAACACAAACACAGTCTTGAAATTTCTGTTTCTAAGGGCCTCACAAGTGCTTGACTTGCCCAAAATAAGCAACTTAAGACAACACTGAAGAAAAAGGTCATCAAGCTGAGTAGCACCTATCTGGAGTCCATCCTGGATATGCTACAAAGATTTGCCTAATTTATTTAGTATGGCTTGTTTAGGTTTGGTTTTTTTTCTTTCCTTCTTTAAAGGAGGTGGCAGAGGATGATGAACTCAATGGTAGAAGGAAAGCACCATAGGAAAATGTCACTTCATTTGCAGAAGAGTTGTTGAACTATAGAGACTTCTGTAATGATGTTTGCAGCGTCCTCAGGTTTGTTTTGCTTCTGTAAGGGTAGAATCAGCAGCTGAGTTTTAAGGCTAGCAATACCTCCTCTCCAAGGGACAGAACTGTCTCACATCGTTTGGGGCAGAAGTAGCACCAAGGTATTAAATAAGACAAAAACCCCCAGGCAAGAGGTTTTATGGGAAATATCTCAGCATATTTACATAGTAAAACATCCACATTTCTAACAAGGGTTTTAATTGCTTTTCTCAGATTGAGTCTCAATTCTGGGTGAATTCAACCACCAGTTTCTATTTCTTGACTCCAGCTGCACAATTCCTTCTGTTTGTGCCTCTCACTGAGCAGTTTTTGTTTCCTTGGGTGCCATTTTGGAGCAGAACTGCAGTTATCTTTTCATTTAGGGTACCCTCTTTCCTAGCACCCTCCCACTATAGCTCCAACACCCTGCACATCTACTGCCATTACCAATACCGGGTGCCATTACCCACACAATGTACTGTATCTCTGGCCATGAAGTGGTTCTGCAGAGGAGTGGGGGGAACTTTGCTGATTAATGGGGTTAGGCCTTGTTGAACACTCTTCTTTGTGGTTTAGCTGGCTTGCTAACTTACTGCCATAAACTCATCAGCATTCAAGCAGAGACATGAAGATACAGCTAAGGCAGCATGCACGCACCAGAGAGATTTAGACAACCTGCAAGTTACTATAAGTGTGCTAGGAGGACCTTGTTGTGCACCAGTTCCTGTTCTTAGTTTTCTTCTCTAAACAGCATCTTGGTTCATCAGCTGTGCCACATTTTTCATTATCATCCTGCTAAGTCGAGAGAGATGCCAGTCCTGGGCCTGTATGATTCATGATACTCCTCTGCAGATGCACTCTTCTCAGCTTTTTGTGGTGTCTAGCTCTAGTACAGCCCAATATAATGGGAAATTTTGTGTCTGTGTGAGGTGAGATACCACAGGGTTTGGACCAGCGAGGGTGTGGTAGCTCCAAACTACACTAGCACTCACTGGACCCAGGCTCCAACACAGACCTGCACCTGACTTAAAATTTAAAGAAGCTAATGCTTCTGCAAAGTTTACTTTGCCATTTGCTTTGCCATCTTTTAGCAGAAAATGCACAGACTCAACACCATATTCCAATGGCAACATCATGCCTGGCCTTTTCACCTTCAACATGTTGTGGCTGCTTTGGCAGGTTGGGACACCATGGTCTGCCTTTTACTTGCTTATGACACGCAGCACAGGCACCAGTGGAGCAAATGTCTTCAAAGCCTCCAGACCGTTGCAGGTCAACACCAAGACTCCAAATCTTTCAGGATTCAAGTTTTACACCAAATTTTCAAAGGAGTGGTGATACTTTGGCAAGAGAGGAATGAAACTGGAGCCCTCTGATAACTTCTCACTACCCAGTGGATACCATCTAACCCTGGGGAACCTCATCCCACACTGGTGGGTGGCTGGAGTCCATAGCAGCTCAGTGCAAGGACTGCACTTGGTGCGGTGTCTCCTAGGGCTGCAGAGTAGTACTAGGCTCCATAATGTCTGCTGCAGCAGCATCTAGAGACCACACACCCACACCTCCAGTAGGCACAGGGCCCTGCAGATCAGGTTGGAAGAAGCTGACCCTCTCTGTGCCTCTCTGTGATATTTACACACATCTCCTGGGCAAGGCTCACACTTTCTTGTGAAAGTGCACTCACTGGTGATTCAGAAAATCAAAAGAACAGGAGGGCCACATGAGCAATGTTACATGTAACCACAAACCACATCAGAGCCAGTCAACCAGCTCATATGGTGGGAGAAGCTACACCTCTGAGCTTGCCTGAAAAAAGACTGCTCAGAGGAATCAAAGTATTCTTAGGCACTGAACAAACTATCCAAGCAGCAAAAGAGTGAATCTATTAGACTGGCAAAGAAATGGCTACAGTGTTCAGCTCACAGGGAACTTCAGCTGGTTTTCCCTTGGAGCAAAGCTTTTTGGGGATTAGGAATAAGTTTCCAAGCTTGTCAGTAGAAAGCTGTCAGCCTCAAGCAGCTGCCCTCAGATAGGAGCACATCCAGCCTTGCTTAGCATCATGTTTCAGAAATGTCAGAGCTACTCAGTGCAGTACACTGGGTGTTGGAGGTTTTGACTCATCTCACTAGGATTGTTAAGGTTTTCACACCCTTGGTTGATTCCAACCCCATAAATACAGAGTGGTGTGATACAAGCTTTGTCAGGGCTGGGTGTCACTCCAAGCTTAGGGGACAGTCATACGACTTCTGTTAACATAGATGGGAAGTCCTCACAAAGTTGGCTGGTAGGTAAAAGTTCTTCCAGCTCTTGATCTCACCTTAACCATCCAAGAAGTATTTTCCTTTATCTTCTCCACATGGAGGTCACCTCACTCATATGGCAGAAAAAGACGGCAAGACATTGTGAGCCTGGGTGATCTCTTCAACTCCTCTCTCAACACATCCAACAAGACTGTCACTGTGGCAGTGATGAGACCAGGCCATAGGAACAAGTCTCACCTTTCTGCGACATGCATGCTGCTAAGAATTTGCTTGTTGGGGAGAAACAGGCCAGAGGCAACTGCACAGCACTCTGCTACAGAGGCAACAGCCAAAAAATTAGAACTGTTACACAACAGGGTGCGTGTTGAGATGGAACCCCCAGTCCCAATCATGACAGGAAACTAGTCATGAATCAAAAACCAAGAAGACACAGTTTCGAGAATAACTGTAAGCACCGATCAATAATTGCAACCACAGACACTGTTGCTTTCAAACACGTCCCTGATTACCATAGCACCAGCTTGCTCATTTAGTAGTTACTGAAAAAGTCTCCTCAGCTGGGAATAAGAAAATATATCTCTGGCAGGGCACTGCATACTTATTTTCCCTCCTTGTCCCTTTCCTCTGCCTTTAGCTGCCCTTGTTTCCTTTGTTTTCTGTCTTCTTCTGGCATTGTCTCCTTCACAAGCTGGAAGTGCATCCAGCTGAGTCACAGGGAACAAAACATAGGCTAATGTTGTGTAGGACAGACATTTCTACAAAGAAAGCCCAAAAGGAAAATTTGCAAAATCTGAAAAAAAATCTTGAAAATCTGAAAAAGGAAGGGACACTTGGCAAAAGGGTCAGATGCTTCTGAACTTCTCTGGTGTTATGCCACAGTTCTGCTAAGCAAGAAGCAAATCCTGACCTGCCCATCACACAACCTGCTGGGGCACCCACCAATTTAACTGGCATCTTGTCCCAAAGCATCTATGAAACAAAAGCAGTTTTCTAGCTCTGCTGCTCTGAGGAAGCATTGGACTGGCAGCTCCAAGAGAAGGCAGCTGTATTGCAGACTCTCAGTGCTTTTGTGATATTCTGCCAGCAGTCTCCCACACAGATTCAGAGCTGAGCAAGCCTCAGTTTATCCCTTTCCAAAGGCTGCATCAAGCACTGGCTGGAGGCTTCCACTCCTCTGAGAGGCAATTTCTCCCATCTCCTGTTCACACACTTACTCCGCACCCAGCTGCAACCTATTCCTGCCTCTATCCAGTTAGGAGGCTGTAGCAGAATGTGCCATTTTTGTTGCTCTTAGTTTTGGATGCAGAAGCTGGTCTTCCAGACAGCTCCAACAGCGTTAACAGTACAACCGTTTGGCTTGGGAATAAATCTAGCGCTTAGAGACTTAAAAGCCTGACTGACTACTACTCACCCCCGAATACATCAATCCATAGGGCTTTGAAGTTATATAAAACCCTTATGTGACCAGGCTACCAAAGGATACACGTATCCACACTGTCAGCACAGCATGCAAACTCCAGGTTTGACACAGTCCAGCTGCAAGGCAACCAGCTGAGCCTTAGCCCTGCCTTCACAGGGCTCCACGCTCTGTTCCCAGCCGTGTCAAAAGTGCAGGCATTCATATTTTCTTTTCCCCTTCCCACTCCCTAGGTGGTGAATATGTCTGCTGGATTCAAAAGCAAGTGCAACAGTGAAGAGCACACGGGAGCAAGCAGTGGTGTCTTCCCTGAAGTGTGTATTCTTGAATTTCCTGAGAGGGTACATCATAGCTTGTACAATACCATGATTAAGCAATCAACTTGGAGACTATCAATAGATTGCCTTGCTAACCGGAATTAAAGGAGGAAAAAAAAAAAGAAAAAGGGATGATCCTTAAAACACACATGGTTTGCTCCATACTTTACAAACACTGACCCTGGAATAGACACCATTGAGCAATACCCTAATTGAGCACAGACATCCGTAGGCAGGATATTCCTGAAAGCCCAAGCTTCCATCAAGAAAAGCCAGACACAAATGTCCTTTTAAAGGTAAGGGCAGGAGACAGGGATAGCTTTGCCCCCATGCTATGTCTCTGATGCCCCCATACCATACCCCAGCTTCCTTTGGCTCATCTTCCAACTGCAGCCCACTCTGCTTTTGGCTGCTTTGCTCTGGGCTCTGCTAGCTGGTGCAGCAAGGAGCAAAGTGTGGGCCTGATCCGTATCTTCAGAGTGCACATGCATTCCTGGGAATTGCAGAAACACCCACAGCTCTGACCAGGTCACAATCCCAGCCAAAGATGGCCTCCAGCCACATACTGATGAAGTCCCTTGACTCAGGGACTTCATGCATATGTCCGGTGTGACGCAGTATGAGGAGCACAACATGTAGTAACTGGAATTGTTGTGGTAGCTGCATCTTCCCGTTAGCCCTGTTGTGCTCCCAGTGTCACATGGGCAGGGTGGGCCATTCACAAGTGTCCCTTGCACTGGGCTAACCCATGATTTGCTGTAAGGGGACATGGTTCCTTTGCACATTGCCACTTCCTATCAATTCTCTAGCAGGAGGAGGATGTGTTACTCCACTAAAGTAATTTCTGCCTTGCACAATCCTCATGCATTTTGCAATTCAGGGGCTTGCAGTCAAGCTCAGCCACTGAGCTCTCTGATTGCCCTCGTATCAGTGTGAAGTGCTAGGGCCAGATCCATAGGCCCCAAATTAAAGTTGGTCTATGGATAAGCTTCACAACCAATATATTTTGTAACAGAAACCAGCAGGGAATTTTCCTCTGTTTGTAGGCGTGCTGTAAGACTGCGAGAACAGACACCCAGCTATCCTGAGAAATGTGTGATTAAAACCAAAATAAATAAAGAGATTCTTTTGGCTTCCTTTCCAGGCTCAGCTGACCTTGGACAGAACCCAATAAGGAGGAAAAATACCAGGTGTCCTGCTTTTGAAGTTATTTTTAAGGTTGCTTATGTGACTGGAGTTGTTTATTCAATAGTATAAAAGCTGGACCCACCTGCAGCAAACTTCGGAAGCCTGCCTATGAGTGGACACACTGCGTAGGGCTTTCCCATCACCAGAAAGGTTCCCTGAACTTTCACTGTAACCAGGGCTCCCCAGCAAATGCAGGACTGGATGCGGGTAACATATTACAGGATAGCTGACAATGTATCTTCCTCGTGACCACATTAGTAACTTCTGCATTACTATGATCATATTTATTACTCTGCTAATTCCTCCTGCTGTTAACCACATTCTTTCATTTCTGTATCCTCTGGAAACTGATAGTAAAATAAGACTTTGCCTTGTGCTGGTGTCTGTGTTATTTCTGTTGATGCAAGTAATTGGCAAAACACAGTGATATCAAATGCCAGATACATCAAGCAGGAAGACTGCTTGTCCCTTGGAGCTGTCTCTCGAATTTCTACAGCAGGGCTGACCACCCCAGGCCAAGCTAAGGTTGTGCTCCAGCCTAGGCTGATGGAGCTGGAACAAGGGACAAAGCAGGTTGGGACAGAGTAGGAAGGGTCTATGTAGGTGCAGGGAGCTGTCAGGAAAGCAGAGCAGGAAGCGATGGGATCTGGGGAACGAGGGACTGCTCCTGCATCAGGCCAAGCTGCAGCGAGCCCAGCCTGCCCCAGGACGCCTTCAGGAAGCAGAAAGTAGGATCCTTCCTCGGGTGCAGGGTCTCACCTCAGTGACAGCTGAGCTCTTTCCAGCAGGCTTTGAGGCCGCCCTGCTCTTTTACAGACCTCCCCCCCCCTCTAGTGGTTCTAGGGGAATTGTGCAAGAGGACAAGCACTGGGAGAGCCTCCTCCTCCTCTGCCTCCCCAGCAGGCAGGTGGGCAGCTACTCTCTGGTACTGGCAGCACCCTGTCTTGCAGAGGTAAAGCAAAGCAAGCTGCCTTGGCAGGAAGATGCAGCTCTCTGGGGTAGGACACATGTTCAACCAACACCCAAGGATTTGGGGAGCAAAGATGCACCTTGCTTTGCCAGCGGTTAAGGAAGAGGGACTAGAACTCCTTCTCATCACCTTGACCTCTTTCTGAAGAGACCTCTGAGTCCCTGCTTGAAGCAGTCACTGTGCTCAGAGACACATGGCTGCTGGGATAGTGTGGAGGGAGCCATCTGAACCTGGAGCTTTAAAGAGTTTGCATTTCCCTCTGTGGCCCAGCATACTTGAGAGGTCTGCAATACACAGCTTAATGCCCATCTCATGGGGAAACTGCAAGCTGAGAAAGCACCTTCTTCCCAGTGGAAGCACAACTGTACTGGCCTCTCACACACAAGAGACCAAACTATACCACAGAGGCAGTGCCAAGCCTGCAACTTGAAGGGTTCACTGTAGGCAACGAGCAAAAGCTGGAGTTGTTTATTCGTTTCTTGGCAAGGGACAGATTTCTTTGGGGCTCTAGGGGCTCCCTGCCGTGACCTCTGACCACAATGGCAGAGCATGTCCCACCAGAGTGCTGTGAGTTGGTAGCATTAACTTGGACTCAGGCTCCTGCAAGCCACTGTGGTCATGTGTCATCCCACCCTGTGCTGCAGGATCCGTCTCTGACACCCTCCTTTGCTACCACCCTTTTGTTCTCCCTGCACGAGACTGCAGGTTATGAATCTGTGCTCCATCGCTGCTGTTTATAAGCAAATAAACTCACAATCCACAGCTGGGACCACTGCTGTTCAAATCCTGGTTTATACAGACATCTAGTGGTCTGGGCTCAAACTCCACCAGTGCCACCACACAGCAGTGCCAGCACCATGATTTACTTACATTGTCAAACCAAGGCGTCGCTGTTTCGGACACGGCATGCACACACAACGAATCAGTATGCTCCAAAGAGCTGCTAATTAAGGTCATTTAGGGAGACCATGCCACAAACCAAATACTTCCAGATCAATCCAGTGCTATGGCCACTTATTTCTGGTCAGTCCTTATGATAAAAGAAGACAGCATACAATCTATGACTCAAATTTGGTAAAACGTCTGTGCACCTCTCCACACCAGAACAAATAACAGAAGCAGTGTCTTGCCAACACAAATCTTCCCAGATACAAAATAAAAAGCACTGGGAAGTAACAGGGAACTCAGTGTTAGACTTGAAAAGGGAGATTTCAGCAACACAGCGCCCCAGGGTGGCGTGACTGAAGGCATTGCTTACCGATTCAGCGCAGGGCCCCCACCTCTGCTCTCCCACGAGCAGCTGTGTCCTGCGGGGACTGTCTCTGAGGATCAGAGCATGGGCCTGAAGCCTGACAGCTTGAAAGAGTTTGTATTTCCCTCTGTGTCCCAGCATACTTGATGGGTCCACAATACATAGCTTAATACTCATCTGATCCGGAAACTGCTAGCTGAGAAAGCTATGACCTGCAAGACATCACTGTGCTCAGCCTTGTCCCCCACTTCCCTACCATCACTGCTGTGACTTTTGGCAGTCAGCCTCTGGTGGGATGAAGAGGTGGTGCTGAATTTGCATGAAGCTAAGTGTCTGAAGAGACTGAATGCTGAATACTGACAGATCTTGCTTTAAAGTAATACACACATCACCCTGTCAAATGCTTTGGAAAACCCAAAACAGTCAGCTTGACAGATAAGTTATTTTTCTGCCACACTGCCCCTCCACTTTTAGACAAGGATAGCCTGTCTCCACACTCATCATACCCTGAAGACATTAAACTCAGTCTTATTTCAGAGTCACTGACACAGGGTGGTAGGGGGAACAGACAGGAGTGACTGAAGGCTTGCACCAGCGAGGGTTCAGACAGTTGTCCAAGAGTAGACAAGAGGAATCCTGAACACCTACTGCTTTACCAAACAAAGCAGAAATATCACAGGAAGAAAGCAAGAAATAGTCAAAATGCGCCAGGACTGCCCCAGCAGCAGTGTGTGTGCTACATTCTGTGCCCACAAACTGTCTTGGTTTTTCTTCAAAGTTCTCATTTAATGCAAACAATTCCCAAATGGAGAGAGACAGTCTTCCCATTGCTCCAGCAGGCTGTGATCCTCCCACTCTAGTCTGGACTTCCATCACCAGGCTCTCCCCTAGAGCACCCTTATCATGTTCTGCACCATGTGACTCCATCCCACACGTGACAGTGCACTACCACAGAAGAAAGGGTTGGAGCACAGGACAGAACAGGGCAGAAGAGCAGGCAGCCTCAAAGAGCAGCCTAGTGCTAAGCAGGAAAGAGAAAAGCCACCCCCGGGAGGAGTCCCCTTCTGCTCTATGCAAAGGTGACCCTGTCTCAAGCTGCAGCTGAGGAGCTCGGCTCTTTGATCTCCAGAGCACATTTGAATTTGAGGAGGTGGGGATGCCCCTGGGACTGCTGCAAGCAGCATTTGAGAGGTGTCCCACCACCTCTGAAGATGAGGAGGAGCTGCTGTTATCAACTGTAGCGAGATTATCTCTTGGTTTCCTGGAGGGGCGATAGTCTGAGTCACTCGGCAGTGGGAGGGTGGTTTCTTCATGTGCCTATTGGAGCAGACGAAATGCGTGGGCAGGGTAAAAACAATGCAGATGCAAGTGATTATGGGGGCAGGCAGAATCACCAGGAGGGTAGTATTTTTCTTTCTTACTTGGGTCTGTATAATATTTATCACAGCAGTGTGGAGACACTTGCACCTCTCCCATCTCCTCTGCCAGGGCTGAAAAACACAGTACATACATCCTTTGGTCTGCTCCCTGGCATGCTGCTTTGCTCTCAGCATTCCTGCTCTGCCTCCCAGACATAGTTATTGTCCTTTCTGTCTGCCTGCAACCCAGCAGGCCCCTCCATACACTCCTCCAGGGACTTCACCTTACTCCCAGCTTTTCCTCTTTGCTGCCTTCAGCCCAAGGGCAGGATGAATTGGGGAAATTTCTTACACCAGGTACCGCTTTGGGCAGCGAAACACATAGCAAGCCATCCAGAGGAGCTGCCTGCTTGATAGGAGGGCAACATTCATTCCCTCGCACTCTTGATACCAACCCTCACTCATCAGTGGGATACGTGGCAGAGGGACCAGCCCCACCGGACACACAGCCCCTTCGGAGGGCAGGATGAGAGACAGCTGCAGGAACTGACTAATGTTTGCTGGTACAGCCCTTCTCTGTGCCCTTGCCCTCCCAAGGCACAGCTTTGCTCACTGCCGGGCTGCACTCAGGCCTAAGGTACAGTTCCTACATGAAGAGAAAAAAGGGACGTATCTCCTTTCCGTCACAGCTCTCCTACTTGCTCCTCCACACCCCCACAGACAAGGGCCTTCTCACTCTGTGGCTGCTGGAGATTAACCATTTGGAAAGAGAAAAAGACAACCTTCTCGAGACAGCCCAGTAGCTGCCATTGGTAAACACAAACCTCTACACTACCCAAGTTAACAATGCACCTCTCACGCCACCCAGAACAAAACCATGCTCATGGTAATAAATCCAAGGCATGCGAGAGCTAACAAGAGCTACGCTCTGTTACATCAACCACCCTCACCACTCCTCTGCATACCCATTGCCTATGCACCCAGCACAAGCAGCAGCATTTTCACCACGAGCAAAGCTCACAATTACCATTCTACAAATAAACACACCAAGATCAGAAACACAATGTAAAACCTTGGAGGAAAATGCATCACAAGAATATTCTTGTCCTAACAACAGACTTCCAGCTAGCACAAATGTCTTGTTCCTTTAGGGGCGATTTTGCAATGGATTTGAAAAACCATATCCCTTTACCAGCCAGCATGGGAAAGTAAGCCATCAACATGTTTTCAAACAAATACTGAAATAAAAGCCTTCTGATAGCTGCAAAATAGGAAACATCATGTTCCAAACCTGGTAACACACACATCCCTTGACAAACGGCCAAATGAGTAAACCTGAGCAGTTGCAAAGCTTTTGCCTGAGCAGGGAGTTTAGAGCAGGACAAAAGGTCTTTGAGAAGAGAGATGGTATTTCTCCCACTTAATTAAAAGAAGCTCATTTCATACATGAGAAACAAAAACTCTGAGATAAAACTCTGATTTCCACGCCTCAGAAGTGGTGTAAAAATCACTTCAGCATAGATGAGAGCTTGAGGCATTACAGGATGGAGGGAGCACTGCACAGAAGGAGGTATGAACCTTCCTCACTCAATACCTGTCAATTCCAGCCTCACTCAACAACCCTGGACAAGCAGAGTCTGCATAAATGCTACAGCAGGAGGGCCTCACTCTGGGGCACAGCTTTGAGGTCCCTGGCAGGAAGATGCTTAACCTTTGACATTCAAACAAACCAGGGGGGAGTACATGATAGCTACAAACAAAATGAAAATAAGTGATGGAGAAGATTTTGCATTTCAATCCCACAGTCTGACTAGTCAACACACACACAGAGTTCCTTTGCCATTTTCCAGCCCCACTGCAGAGAGGAGAAGCCTGGAAGCACACTCAGCTGAGGCACAACAGGGCAAAAAGACAAGGCATGGAGTGAGTTAAAAGAGCCCTTTATACAGGGGCTGCTGCCAGCTAACTCTGGAGCACCAGCATGCCCCCATTTCTTCTGAAGCCTGCTGCTGCTCCATTTTCTGTGCAGGCTGCCAGAGCACAGAGAAGTCCTGGGCAAGAGTGAATGGCCCCTTTGCTGCTAGACCCTGGGTCAGCACTGGTCTTCAGAAGAGGCAGGAGGGCTGAGTGGGTAGAGTTGCTCTTCCTACACTAGGGCATGGAACCAGTGTGGTGGTGGTGGAAAAGGGGTTATTTTCTTTTGTGTCTAATGGAAATACCTACTGATAGTACCTTATCTCACCAGATCAGCTTTCAGAGGGAAAGCATTTGTTCTACACTGCTTCTGATCAAAGAGTGCCTGAGAGAGTTTGAGACACACTGCCTAGAGACATCTCCCAACACTACTCCTAGATTCAAAGCCATACCAGACAGAGCACCTAGCCCAGCCTTAAGGCAGAAACATCTCCCTCTGAGTCCCTCTCCCCCCACCTACCTCTCACAGCAGCGTCCACTGCCTGGTCCATCCAATCCCTGAAGTTGCTCCGCTCCAGTCCAGCGTATCCCAGTCTACACCAGTGGGTTTATGGCAGGAGAGCTAAGAACACCCTGGTTGAGGTGCCTATGTTGGGGTACAGCCTCACACATGCCTGTTTAGTCGCTTCAGCCCCTGTGTGTCAGGCAGGAGAGCCAATGCTCAGAGGTGCAGGAAGGGAGCACGGATCCAGTCAGGTAAAATCATCAAGACTGGTTTCACAGATGGTTTCCTTTCTTGTAAACACTTTTTGATCCCTGTGTGACTGCTGGTTAGCCGAGCCTCACTCTCTCTCCTTTAACTATATTTTCCTGTGTGAAAAACACATGCAGGATTTAAGGTTCACAGTTTGGTTTATGACCACAGAATAATATTTTTGTGACTACAGTCCTGAAGGCTTCAGAGGCACCCACTCTTGAGGGGAAGCACAAGGATTCCCACAAATAGGGTGATATGGAGCTGCATGTTAGCCAAGGTCATAGAGGCACAGCTTTCACTGCTTTTGCAGCCAGGCAGCATAGACAAGACATGAGATTTTAAGAGCCAATGTGCACAAATACCTCTGCAGTCCATGTATCGGTGACATGGGAGGGAACTAGAATAATCCTTGTTGAATAGGATTCTGATGTCTTTGTAGTTTGTCCAGCCTCTGTATCAGCAGCTGTCCCAAAGAAACACCAGAGTTGCAATAACCACACAGCACCACAACAGCTCCTGGATCAGATCAAAGGCCCCCAGCTTTTGTCCAGTCTTTAGCACTATGCAGTAACAGCTATTTGGCAGATTATTAAGAATCCAAGCTCCTCCTTTTGAAGCATTTCCTCAGCTACTGGAGATTATTTAGCACAATGCCAGGCCACTTTCAAACACACACAGTAAAACCCAAGTCAGTTGTAATACACCAGGCCTAGGCAGGAATCTTAAGCTGCAGAGTTTAAAGCATGAAGCCTCACTTCCCAGACAGCACAGTACAACTAAAATGGTTCCCGCTCCCCTTTACCCTACTTTAAGTAATTTACTCAATTAGGGTAATTAACCCTTGACCCTTGATCTCCACACAGGTGTGAGGATGCCTCAGATCAGAATTTGGCAGCTTAATCACCACTCCCTGTGCAAACCAGCTGTTTCATTTTTCATCCAGAACAGGCTGGTTTGCACCAGTGGCTCTCAGTCCTTTCTCCAGTAAGAGAAAAAGCTTTCTGTACTTTTCCCCAAGAACAGAAATTATGAGCCAGGATTTAATTTCTTCTCAGCAATTCCTTAAGTGCTATGGTTTAATTTGCAGTCTCACTAGAAGGTAGATGCTGCAGAAGCTGGCTAAGAAGCAGGAGGGATGAAAGTCACCCACCTCTGCCTTTGGTCTCTGCTCCTCTGTTCCAGCTCAAAGACTTTTCTGCTCCCTGCCAGGGGTGAGCCACAAGGAGCCCAGGACAATCCTAGAGACCCTTTTCCAGGGTCACTCCATCCCAGAAAGTGGGTTTGTATTGTACCAGAGGGTTGTACCCCTTGAACTGAGGTTTGCAGTGGCAAATGATTCAGCAGCAGTTGCATGCTCAGGTGCAGGTCACCTTCCAGGTCCTCCATTCTCTGTTCTGCTGTTACTTGCCCGTTCCCACATTTCTGCAGGGGGAATTTGATCAGCAACATCAATGATCTGGAGACCATCTAAGGAATTTAAACTGTTTTTAGCTATCTTTTGCTGTCCCTTTAGAAACAGTCCAGAACCCTTAAGGGCTACAGGTTGAAATTAAAAGCTAGAGCAAGCCAAGCCTGTAGATGATAAAGCAGTTCCAGAAAACACTTATGAGCCATTCAGACTATGGCGACAGCTTCAGCTCTTCCCTGTTGACTGGGCTGAAATTGGAACCTCCTACATTTCCCAGTATTCTCTCAAATGCAATGTTGGCTCTTTAGATGCTGTTACACCTACTGTCACATATTACTGGTATGTTCCCAGTCTCTGGAATTTCCCTCTCTTCCAAAACTAGCACACATTTTCTCACACAACTCTTTGAGACTCTTAGATAAAAATCCCTAAGACAGATGAGAAATCACTGAACAACTTCTTAGTACTGAGGGAGTTGATTTCTTCTGATTCTTCCCACTTCTCATAGCAAGTCCTCCTTACGCAAATAACATAGTCTTTTCCAAGCCTATGGCAGTTTTGCTACAAATGCTTCACTTTTTCAGGACATGTTTTTGCATGCTTAGCAACGAAGACAACAGTGACCCATCTCTTGGTAAGGATGTCTCAGTTAAACACGTTACCAAAGGCAGATGAACAGCAATGGAAGGCTGCGATATCCCATGAACAGGTATCATAGGATGCCTCTTCAGTGCACTCAAGTCCTTTGCTTTCACATCAATACTTTGTTGATGAGCCAACCTAAAACTTTCAAATTTATATACTTCATATCACAGTCAGCCCACACTGGTCCCAAGAGACCTATGCAGCAAATCCTCGAAAGAACTGGGAGAACTCCAGTCACAAAGAGGTTTGATACTACCTTGTTTGTCTAAAGCTCTGCAGGGCTACAGCTGGAAGTAACATTATTGTATCTAGCTGGTGAAGCATCTCAGTAACACAATACTGGCAGTAGCCACCTCTAACTTCTTTGTACTTGGTCAGATGCTTATTTCAATCCTAATTTACTTTTGAGTCTCCTGAGAATGTTACTTTTATTATTACTCTGAACTCAGGCTCCTACTTAACATTCTCAAAGCAATCCAGGTGTGGTTTTGCCAAAGGCCATTTTGACATGGTCACATTTGGTAGCTGCATCCACAAGTGACATATTAACAAGTCTGCAAATTTGCATCTGTAAAGCAGGGTGTCCATTTAAATTGTGCTCTTTAAGCTTCCTTGCCCCAGTCTTCAAGGCCTCTGTATATTCCATCACAGCAGTTCATAAGCTGTCCTGACTTCAGCTCCTTCCCTGCAGAGCGTTTCCTAAGAGCACTCATCCAGCCGTGGCTGGGAGGTGCAGGATGCACAGCAAAGGCAACCATCTCTCAGGCTACAGGTGGGACGTCCCTGCTCCTGCTCACCAAAGCCCTTTGAGGATCCTGAGACCCCATCTGAAAACTAAGATGGTGACAACTCTTTTGAGCAGCAGTGGATTAATACTGCCACCAGAATCATGCAAACCCCACTGGCTGTTCTGTTCCTGTCCTCTGTAACCTCTGCTTCCTGCCCTAGGTAGCTCGATTTCCTGGAGCTGTGTTTACACGAAATAAAGAGGAAACATTTTCTGTTTGTATCTGCTGTTCTAATAAGCCCCTAGCTGTTTCATGATCACTATGGTTATGCTCCCTCCTAGGTGGCAGAGAGGCATCATGGGGGATGCCCCCCACAAGCACCTACGGGTGGAACAAGCCTGTCACCCCAAAGGTGTCTGGAATGGGGAGGAGCTGTTCAGCCCCTCCTGCACATCCTCACCTCCTCCCTGGCTGCCGAAGGAGAGTTTCCTTGTGTGAGAGTATCAGAGGGCTGAGATGTTGTGCAAAGGAAGGACAATTCTATCTTGGGGCTGAGCCATGACGTGGCACTGAGCCATAGCATCAGAAGGTGGGAAGGGCTCTCTAGAGAGCCCCTGTCCAGTCTCCTGCACCAGGCAAGGCTAACAAGTAGGGCAGGATGCTGGCACATGTCAGCCTACTCTGTAGTTCCCAGTCCCAGTGTCTTCGGCCCACGTGGACTCAGAAACTCTTCCTTGTAGGTGTCCTCCTGAGCTCAGGGCTCTCCAAGGGAGCCTGCAAGTTTTGCGGAGAACTCATGCAAAGACCTCATCCTGTAGTGACAAGTCATCACCCCTGTCTCCCAGCTGCAGGACAAGTCTCACTACTAGTATTAAGATAAATCCATGGCAAGCCAGCCAGCCAGCCAATAGTGCTATACCTGATCAGGCCCCCAGGAACCCACAACCCACCCAAGGCTAAAACCAGCAACCTCAGGGAGTCGCCTCAGTTTAGATCATCAGTGCTTCCTGCCCCTGCCACCACCAAGCATCATGGAAAGGCTTGAGCATCACCTCCCACCCAGCAGGGAGAGCAGCGTGGGCAGTCATCATGGCCCTGCAGGAGACACAGGACCTTTCCAGAGTGGGCAATATGCTGACCAGCAGCAGCGTGGGGGGAACTCAGGCTGTGGGTGCCAGGTGGCACCACTGCACATCCTCAGCACCATGCCAAGCATTCATTTGGTCACAGAGAATGGGCACTGCTGCAGGATTGGGCAGGCACCTTGCTCAGCAGTGGGGAGGAAGGAGCTTCCAAAAGGTCCTCAGTGCAGCACAGGCCATGCTGCCAGAGCACCATGGGGCCAGGGAAGACTCCACCACCCTTCATGGAAAGAAGGGCCTTATCTCCCAGCAAGCCCTCACCACCACCAGATGTGATTCACCCATCCCAGCAAAAGAGTCATTTGCAAAATGCAAATATTTATGAATCACCTGTGGGCCTTGTTGTCTCCAGGCTGTTTTGGAAGTATTACACCACTCTCTCACAATGTCACACTGCCCTGACAGGTGAGGGTGCTAACACTGCAGACCATAAGACCTTCTGGCAGCACTGCATGGCAGAGTCAGGTAACACAGAGACACTGGCTTAGTTGAGTGTTAGTGGTGCATGTGCCAGGGAGCTGGAGCCTGGAGCTGCCCTACCTACAGCTAGGACCTGTTGTTCAGCTTTCTTCGTGCCACCAAAGAACTTATTCACATGGTTGGAAGATCTGTGGCTTTATTCAACATGGAGACACCTGCCAATGTCCATCTAAATCCTGATCATTCCCTCAAACCTCTGGCCCCTGCCCCTTTTTTTCAGCTTCCCCCTTTACTCCAGGGTTTGTGTGGCCACATCTTTTCTCCTGCCTCCTCCTCTTTAACTGAAAACGTCCCTGTAACCAAGCACAAGAGCCAATTGACACCAAGAGCCAATTCAGACCTATGTCCCCAAGATACTAGGCTCTGAGACAAACGAGAAGATATCTGTGAATCTAATTTCCTTATGAAGTCAAAGCATGTACTCTCTGCTCATCCAAGCAGAGTTTGTGGGGGCCCAACATAGTCCCCCATTTCTGTTGCCAGACCCCACACTCAGGCTTACCCAGCTCCTGCCTCCAGGCAGGGAGTTTAGAGCATTCCCCAGCACTTGCCACAGGACCCATGTGTCCTAACCTCCCTCCCAATCTGCTGGCTGCTCACCCAAGTCACTTCTCTGCCAGGTCCCAAAATATTGCAAACCCAGGCAGTGTCCTATGTTCCTCAGCTTACAGGTCCCGCCTCATGCCAGCAAAGCAAAGCTCTGTGGCAAAAGAGAAAGGTGCTATAACCTTGCTTACAAGGTATCTTCCCTCCCTCCAACACTAGAACATAGCCAGCTCTGGGAGAGACAAAAAACTCATACAACACTAGCTACTCTGCCTCAGCAGTGCTTCTTTTGGGGCATTTGTAACTCTGCATATACTGCCTGTCCCAGCACAAGAGGGCCTGGAGTGCACTAGCAGAAGACTCTCCCAGGCACAAAAAGCTTTTCCCCCTGCTGCTTGCAACCTGCCCTGCTCCCTTCAGCTTCAGCAGCCTTCTGAAGTAAACCATGGCTCCTCATCTCATAATTTTCTCCTCCTCCACCACCAGCCATGCACCCTCCTCCACCTGGGCAGAGACCCATGTGCCATACAAGCTGTGTGGAGGGAAGCTGCCTTTAGAGATATTGTGTCAGCTGTAGGCACTGTGGTAGATGAAAACCAATTCCATTTCAGACTTTCACCCACATGCATACATGCACAATTGGCTGCCACCTACCAACATTTATAATTTAAGCTATTTTTTGCCTACCACAGCACTGCATCTCTAGTCAAGCTCAAACTCTCCTCATCCTTAGCACTGCCAGCTACTCATTTCAATGCCTTAATATAAAGTGAGTATCTCCCTTGGAGGGAACTTTAAAATAGAATATATCCTAGGCTTGAGCTCATGCAAACATTAACAACAGTGAAAGAAAACAAACAAAAAAGAATAATCTGAAAAACATGAGTCATCACAGATTGCTGAGAGGACCTTTGTAACATTTGTAGATGTGCACACACACGCACCCCATGATGACGCTGTACATCAAAGTGCACTAAATTCTGACAAGAAACATATAAATCATCAAAGCAGATAACAATAAGAATCATACGTCACCTGGAAAAGCATCCAAGAATGCAACCAGAAATAAAGAGCGCAGAACAATACAACATAGAGTGCAAACCACAGCTACACATTTCACCAGAAAAGGCAGTGTAGGAAAATATTGCCTGGGGACCAAACCTAAGCTGCTCTGGGTGAAAAAGAAGTATCTACCCCCGACTCCAAAGTTTTCTAATTTCAAATGGGAAACTGGCTGCGATGAAGAAGGTGAAGCAGTAAGTAAAGCACCAGTGAGCTGTCCTCTGACACTTTTATACTTGCAGTCTCAAACTCCGGCATATCCCTGATGCAAAAGAGCTTGGTCCCAGGATGCACAATAGGGCAATCCCAGGACATCAAGCTAGAAAGAGGGGCAACAAGACCTTATGCAATAGCTATGAAGTGTACTTTCTAGGAGGACTCCATAAGGCAGCATCCCACTTGGCTACAAGCCATCTTCCCACTCCACACCTCACACAGCTGCTGCAGCCATTTCAGTTGTCAGACAAACTGCAGCGGTCAGGCATCATGGCCGTCTGCCATGGGTGCTTGACACCAGTCTGGAGTATGAGAGTAAGACACCCCAGAGTTATTTGCTCACTGTCCCATGGTTGATGGCTCTGCCCCACTCTTGTCAGTGAGGCATCAGGTTTGAAGCCCCTCTGTCCTTGGGAGGGATGGACCTCACCTGCTGGTTATTGGCTGCTCTCTACTGTTAGACTTCTATAGACCCACTCTTTAAATTCCTCATAAAGCTCCATGTAAGGACTTTGTGTGTTTTTCTGAGCTGCTTTTCTGAGAAGGTCAGGTGGGAACACATCCCATCTTCAGGGAGGTACTGAGCCTGCCTGGGGAAAGGGCCCCTAGCCTCTGTGGGGAAGGCAAGGATAGGAGTCCCAGTGGGAGCTGGGTCTCAGCCTGGAGCAGAAGGACAATCCTTAGGGGTGACAGAAACCTTGCCAGGGAAGCAGAAGTATGTTGGTGGCTGGAGGCAAGGTCCCAGCTGCAAGGACAAAGCAGCTCTGGGGAACACTGCAGGGAAACCTTTTTTACTTCTCTTTTGTTCTCCCTCCTTGCTCTGAGTTGCTTCTTACTAAAAAGAGGTGTTTCTTAGTTTCTGTTCAGGCTTTCCTTCCCTGCTGCTGGCTCTGCATTTGCACCAGCAATTTCATTTTCAATAGATATCAGACTTCTGGCTTGTCCTCAGTGTGCGCACAAAGCTTGGTTCAACCTAACTCCAGCAACTCCAGGAGCTCTAGTCAGAAACACGAAACTAACAGAAGTTCTCCATGTGAGTTCTCCAGGCCTTCTGGTTTTAAGCTTGGTATTAGCGCTAGCTAACATTGGAAATAAAAGTGTTACATCATGGTTATGCTGTGGTTAGATTCCATTTCCTTCCAAATCCAAACCCAAACCACTTCAGGTGTCCTGCCTAAATTTTTGACAGTTTTATCTGCTCTGTGGCTGGCTGCAATTTGTATTATGTTTGGGCTGGCTCCATTTAAGGTGTGTGAGGGGGGCTATCTATCTGTAGACATAGATAGTACTTATTAATTTTTACTCTCTTGCAGGCTGCAGATGGTCATTTCTAATGTCTCAGCCACAGGCATCGTCTCACAAGTCTTTTGCTGTACCTGCACGCCCATATCTCTTCCCTCCACAGCCGTTCCCAGACCCTCCTGAGTCCTGCTCTGAGGCACATTTCCAGAGGAGGTCCCGGAGCTGGAGCTCAAGCACATTCCACGGCTCCACCTTTCTTCTTGTCAAACCTTTCCAGAGTTGTGCCACTGCTTGCCGAGCCTTTCAAGCGTTACCCGAAGCAGGGCATGGGATGCCCAGGCACTTGGCAGCACGTGTCTGTGAGGGGAGCGCGAGGCTGCCCCACACTGGTGCCAGCCGGTTCCAGCCAGTTCCGCCCACCTCAGTAACTGACGCACACAGAGCCCCTCATTGAAGCTGGTGGCAGCTCTCCAAAAACATGTTTAAGAAAGGGAAAAATGCTGCCTGGCAGTGAGGAGTGAAGGGGAAAGTGTGAGAAACAGCCCCACGACATAGAGGAGGAGGAGGGCGGCAGGGCTCCAGGGGCCTGAGCAGGGATTCCCCACACGGGAATCCCCTGCAGCCCCTGGAAGGACCCACCACACCATGGCAGGGGAAAAGTGTGAGGAGGGAGGAGCAGCAGAGAGGAGCTGTGATGGACTGATCATAGTCCCCCATTCCCCGTCCCCCTGTGCCGCTTCGGGTGCACTGGCAGAGGAGTTGGGAATGAAAGTGTTGAGCCCATGAAAAAAAAAAGGAGAAGGGGGAAAAAAAGTTTTGTTTTATCTTTGTTTCTCACTATCCAATCCCTTTCAATTGGCACTTCCCCCAAATCAAGTCTGTTTTGCCCATGACAGTAATGGCTAAGTGATCACCCTGTCTTTATCTCACCACAAGCTTTTCCATCTTATTTTCTCCCCCTGTCCAGTTGAAGAGGTGGAGTGAGAGTGGCTGGATGGCCATCAGATTCCTGGCCAGAGTCAATCCACCACAAGTTCCAGTTAAATTTCAAGCATTCAGAGGCGTGTGGAATATTTCTCCAGCAAGTTTAAAATGTGTCACTTCTAAAACATATTCCAGGTGAGAGTCCGAGTGCTTTACACATGGCTCAGCCCTGCTCTACCCAGAGAAGTAGGTTGCTGGCCCTGTTCAGCAACACAGGAATGCCGAGAAGGTAAAAAATATTTCCACCTGCATCTCTGGCAGAGACACATTTGCAGCACCGACAAGGCTTTGAAGACTGCGACACCATGCAGTGGCAAGGGGAAGGAGCAGCTGACTCAACAGTCACAACCACTCCCCTGCAACCCTACAGGGTTGGGGAAGTGTGGCTGGAAAGCTGCCTGGTGGAAAAGGACCTGGGGGTGCTAGTGGACAGCTGGCTGAACATGAGCCAGCAGTGTGCCCAGGTGGCCAAGAGGGCCAACGGCATCCGGGCCTGTATCAGAAACGGTGTGACCAGCAGGAGTAGGGAGGCGATTGTGCCCCTGTACTGGCCCTTGTGAGACAGCACCTTGCATACTGCATCCAGTTTTGGGGGCCACAGTATAGGAAGGACATTGAGGTGCTGGAGCTAGTGCAGAGAAGGGGAACGAAGCTGGTGAGGGGTCTGGAGAATATGTCGTATGATGAGTGCCTAAGGCAATTGGGATTGTTTAGGTTGGAGAAGAGGAAGCTGAGTGGAGACCTGATTGCTCTCTACACCTACCTAAAAGGAGTTTGTAGTGAGGCTGGTATTAGTCTCTTCTCCCAGGTAACTA
Source organism: Eurystomus gularis (assembly GCA_013400335.1). Taxonomy (NCBI): domain Eukaryota; kingdom Metazoa; phylum Chordata; class Aves; order Coraciiformes; family Coraciidae; genus Eurystomus; species Eurystomus gularis. The sequence goes on along the minus strand of VZZY01015200.1, from coordinate 39,951 downwards.
ATGACAGAACAAGAGGCAATGGCCTCAAGTTGCACCAGGGGAGGTTTAGATTGGATATTAGGAAGAAGTTCTTTTCTGAAAGAGTGATTAGCCATTGGAACAGGCTGCTCAGGGAAGTGGTGAAGTCATCATCCTTGGAGGTGTTTAAAAAATGGGTAGATGTGGTGCTTCAAGACATAGTCTAGGGGTCAGGAAGATGTTGGACTAAGGTTAGACTTGATGATCCTAGAGGTCTTTTCCAACCTAAATGATCCTATGATTCTATAGCTCAGCAGCTCTGAGTGAGGCTGTGGGTTTGCTGGAAGTCAGCATGGGGGTTCACCACCTACCTGCTCCCTTTTACACTCCGCTAGAGAGCAGGAAGGTACTTCAGGTTCACATTTCTGTGTTCATTGTGCTCTCCAAGACCACAGGAAGTAGCACTTTTTAAAAGTGGGCCTATGGGGGGGCAGCTCTTTTTTTTTTTTCTCTTTTCTTTTTTTTTCACAGGGGAAATTAGAAGTAGAGAACGAGAGGAGTAAAAGCGGTTAAAGAAAGACTGAATTTCCAAACCAATGATGTGAACCATGCTGCTAACAGGCAATTCAATGGTTCTGCAAGAGGTTTTCACACCCAAAGAGAAAAAGCAAAGAGATCACCAATGGTACCAGACTTTCAGAGGTTACAAATCACTAGAAAACAGTTGCAAGAAAACAAAGGAGAGCAATCTGGTCACAAAGCTATACAAAGAAGCAATACTTGCAACCTAAGTAAGGTTCCCAGGGAGTCAATGATTTAAGACAATAAACATCAGCTTCTTTTCTCTAAGGAGTGTCCCTCATTTGTATAACCTTATTCTTTCTCTCCACAGGGCTTGGTGTGCTGATTTGACCTGGCTGTGGACTGGTGGAAGGGGAGAGGCTCATCACTGTCACCATTTCCTTATGCACTTTTGATGCTGGTCATAACCCCAATACAAGTGCTGTGGAGAAATTAGCAAGTTTTTCCTCACAGTATCCTATAAAGCTGGGTGCTAAGCATGGTTTACAGGCAGTGAGCTGAAACAGAGAAACGGAAGTGCTGCTACCAAGTGCCCATTTTAGGACTTTCTTTCAAAGAATTCAGTGGTTGTATGGCTTTTCGTATACCGTACATTCAGCCCCAACAGTCCCAAACACCAGTCTTGAGCCTGGCAGCCTTGAAGTCTGCTGCCATGTTCCCATGTTCTCTTACTTCATGCCCTCAGTTTACCTTCCAGCTCCCTCCAAGCAGCAGGGCTGATTTTTTTGTTTACTTGTTTAATTTGTCTGCATGAAGACAAATGATTGTAGGGGGGGAACAATTCTGGCTGAATTGGTGATAGACCTTTCAGGCCAGGGTCCTGCAGGAGAAAGGAATCAGCATATGGAGGCAGAAGTTCCCAGCACCCAGTGTCACCTGTGGCCATCACCAGCCCTTGGTAAAAAGCCTCATGCCAGCAGGGATGAGTGCTGTTGGTGTTCTGTTCCCAGCCAGGACAGACTTGACCCTGACCCTCAGTGCAATGTCCCAAGCCCATTTTCAGGTTCTCTCATGCTTTCTGTTTCCCTTCTCAGCCTGATGAGCTAACAAAGTAGAAATTACAAAAGCCACAGAAATTACAAGATCCACAGGATGCCTTCTGCTACAACCTGAACCTAGAAGCCTTTCTAATGACATTTCCTAGTACAAGAAGAAGTCAAGTGGGTATCTGTGGCATGGTTTTCCTTGGCATCCTAAGCAGACTTAATGCCACTAGCCATCATTGTTTTAATACATGCTGGGGGAGGCATTGGCTTCCCCAGGCTTTTATCCCAGGCTCAGAATCATCTCTGTATCTTTTCCATCCTATGTGGGGACCATTCAGTGCAGCAAGTTATGTTAGCATCAAAATGGAAGTCATGCATCTCAGAGCCCGGTCCACCCAGCTGGTACTTCCCTTGTAGCACAGTGTAGATGATCCTGCCAGGTCTGAAACATCTGTATTCTGAGACTGGGAGATCACTAGATACAGTGGGTGTACAGACTGACAGATGGACCACACCATATCTTACCACTGAACTCTCCCCTGAGCAGAATAAAATGCATGTGATGACAAAATAAACACTTGAAGGGCAGGGAGATAGATCTTAGGGTGTTCTGAGCTGGAACAAGTAATTACTGTCCTCTTCTCTTCTTCAACAGCCTTGCCTGAATCACATCCTCTAGCCCAGCAAGCAGGGTCTCCACCGGATGCAAGTGGGAAGTTTGGAGCAAACCTAAACCTTCAAAATGGCCATTCCCTACCCCTGCTGTAAACTCTCACATCAGGGTAAGTAGAGGAGCCCTCACAGAGCTCCTCACTCCAGCCCTTGGCAGCTCAGGTAAACAAGCAAGCGCAGCTGCGAGCAGAAGGCAGGAACACCCCTCCACCCCGAAACCTCAAAAGCTCCGGCAACGCTATCACGTGCTCCACGGCCACCACTCTGCTAACAGACAGGAGCTGGCTAAGTCACAATGAGTCCCTGCCACGTCCAAGCCTGACAATCTCTCAGCAGCAAAGCAGCACACACGCACAGCTGCACGCAGCCTGGCAGGACAGCTCAATGGCTGGAATGCGCAGCACTGAGTTCAGAGCACAACAGCAAGGGACACTGCAAAGGCTGCGGCAGCATGCTTCTGCTGCTTGCTTAAAAACCAGCCAGGCCATGTGCTGCATTTCTCCAGGTCTTTCCCTGTTGAAACCAAGCAGGCAATTAGAGCCAATTACATCCTCTTTTGTTGCTAGAGCATTTCTGATCTTCTGTGGTTTGGATTTCTCTTTCAGGACTTTAATGAAAGCCAAATCTCGAATACTTGTTCTCCATGCAGAAACCTTAGCAGGGAGCACGGATAAAGAGACTGGTAGCAAGCCACTCTGCCAGCATGTCCTTTGGAGCCTGTGCTGAGATTGGGCAGTTTATACCAGTTTTTTTGGTTGACCCTGTGATAGCAGAGAATTGCACCATCCATAAACAGACTGCACTCTGCTTAGGGAATTTCAAGTTCATCACACCTCCAGCATGAACAGCTAGCTTGTAGACTGCTCGGATTAGGCGAGACACATCTCCTTCTCCATTGCCTTTTTCTGAAATCTTTTGCCTTTGTGTTGACATAAACCTCATTAGCAATGCCGGGAGAAATGCATGTCCCCTGCACAGGAGTCAAAAGAGCACCACTGTCCAGTTTTGATAGTCATTCAGATGGCTCAAAAGGCCAGCTACTCATCCTGGCCAGTGCAGGTTTCCAAGCTGAACATCCCAGGGAATTAGTTGACTAGCAGGTTCCCAAGAATGACTTGACAAAGAGTAACCAGAGGAATCCCCAACAACAAAAGGAAACCAAGCAAGGAGACCTTTTCAGCTGTTGTTGAAGGAAATTGGTTGTGGAGTATGGGAAAAAGAGAGAGATGCAAAATCTCTACAATGGTTTGTAAGTGGGAGAGGGAAGCTGATTCTCTGTAGATAGGGCTGAGTCCTACAAAGCATGCTGAGGAATGGTAAGACAACTGAGGCAAAGTACTGTGGAGTTTGTCTCTTTGCTATCCAGAGAAAAGAGCACCTTCATTTGAAGAAAACATGAGTCTTCACAGCAGAAAGCCTACATGCCTGATTTCATGACTGCCAATGTCCTGGCAGGGGTAATCGGCCAGACCAGTGCCTTACTGGTAGGATCCTAAAGCAGCATTGCTGGTCATACCACAGTGGGGGACCAGGAAACTCAGCATCTCTTCACACCTGTGTCTGGCAGAAGACACCATTGCAGGCACTGGAGCAGCATCCTGCACCACAGCCTGCGCGTCAGCTGTGTCAGGGCTTCAGTCACGTACAGGGAAGGGAACATTTGACTCTCCATGTTACTGATTCATCTCTTGGGGTAACAAGTTGTCAAGTTGGTGGGTTTTGTTTTTTTTAAATACTTAGAATCAACAAGAAATTCACATGCAAGTTGCCTCATGTTGCATCAAAACTCCTCCTCTCTCTTTACTCTCACCTCATTCTTCCTTTTTCACTAAACCTCAGTCACTTAGTAATGCCTAAAATTACACTTTTGTAACCATGATGTAACATGCCTACACAGAGTACTAAAAAAATAATAGAAATACTTAAGTTTACCTCCATTCCCTCTTTCTCCCCTCTCTCACCACCAGATAATGCTCCTTCCTAACCTAGTAAAAATTTGGTAGACTCTTTAGGGCTCCATGCGCTGGAAGAAATAACTCCACAAGACATTTTAACAGAAACTTAGAAAGCTCAAAGTTGGCTTAAGGTAAATGAATAATAAGAAAAAGAACAACAACCCCCAAACCCCCACAAAACCAACAATGAAACTTGTCACATCAAATAGCAGGTTGCTGTCTGAACTCACAGGATTTGAGCAGCTCCAGATATATCAATTCTTCCATTCTTACTCATGCTCTCTCTTCTCCCTAGGAGAGCTGGAGAAGCATGTCACATATAACACATCTCAACAGTGACAGTTCCAGTGAACTACAGCGAAGCTGTGAGGTTTCCAAGCCAAGATGTGTATCTGAGCAAGCCTGCCGAGATCCAGCCCACATTGTGGCTCCGTTTCTTGCCTCTGACACCCTGATGCCTCAGCACATGCTCGGCATCAGCTGGAGATCAGCAACTGCTCCTTCTACTTTCGCATTACAGGTGCCCCTCAGGCCTTCACTGTGCACCAGTCACTTTCCTCTCCATCACAAGTGACCACAGACTGGTAAAGACTCAGGACATACATGTGCAATATGCAGTATATAGCTGTCCAGGGGATATTTCTCCCTCTCTAACAAGGGTTTCTCCACTAGGGAAAGCAGAGCTGCAGTAGGCACTGACAGAGCTGTTTGCCAGCACATCACCTCCTGTCTCCACAGGTCCATGAGAAACAGCACCCGTTGCATGTCGGCCTCACTGATGGCTCATCCTGCCTCGCTCTCTGCTTATCCTCTGTCTCCCAGAGCTCACTGGGCATACCTTTGCTTCCTCTGTGCTCTTGCTGTAGAAGCAGTCCTTTCTAGAATTCAACTCCTTCTGCCACCTTCGCTACTACATGTACTGAGCCCACTCAAGGTTTTTAAGACACTAGCATGCTGCCCTCCCTGTTCCTCCCTGTAGGTGAACGGGGCCAACTTCTGATACACATCAAACATAAAAGAGGCCACTTCTCTATCAAGAAGCTCACTATGCTTGCCCACAGAGCAGCACAGTGGGTAGCCCTGATTTGGCCATCTGCACACCCAAACACATAGGCATCTCCTGGAAAGGGTTCAGTTGACCACCAGAGTTGTCTGTGTGCCTGGAACCTGCCCACCAGCTCAGCACTGGCCAAGTCCCTCACACAGGAAAGCACACCTGTGCCTTGGAAAAAGGACATGAACCCCAGATGACCCCCAGGTAGTAAGAACAGAAAAGAAACCTCTTAACAGGAGAGGATTTGGGCTTGTTACTTCTTAGCAGCCATATTCTCTGCAGAGGAGAGTCTCTCTGGAGGCCCATTAAATGGTGCCCAAACACTGGAGTAACTCCACATATGCCCTAAGCTGCTCCATCAGGAGAAAGATGAGATCAGACTACTGCAATCCAGAAACATGACCTGCAGGGAAGAGTCACTTTTTTTCCTCAAGACAGAAAAAACCCAAACATTACACCCTTCTGATGGACCCGGGATATCGTCTCTAGTGCAGATGCCCTTCCCTTGCTGGGGAGAGAATTATGACAGGTACACTTGACCCCCTTAACCAAACTTGAAGTTATTTGGTACAAGCTCCAAAGGAGATAAAGACCTGAGCCATAGACTGGCCAGGAACTCCTGTAGAGAACCCCCAAAGGAGCAGAGTGACACGGTGAGCAACAGTGCACATGAGCTTGGAATACCTACCATGCAATTTATGCATGATTCATGCAGTTTTTCCAAGATTCATTTATCAAGGAAAAAGAAAGTTGTGAGTACAAGGATTCTCTTCCATACCTTCCCATTGTATGCAATTTGACTGGGAGCCAACCACTCTATCCCATAGATGTTACAGCCTAAGCAAGCCTTCTTTGAGCTCTCCCTGCTAGGCAATGTGGCTGCATGGTGGCAATTTCCCCTTGAGCTAGGACACTTCTCAAGGTTGCTTCTTGAGGCAGAGAGACCTTTTACCAACAGCAGATTGTTGGACGAGCCAAATTTCAGTGCTCCCTCAATTGCAACTGGACTGCATGTCAGGTGACTCTCCCTTTAAGCAGGGATGCCTCTCAAGGTTTGAGATTCCTTACCCGAGACTGAGACATCCTCCCTTACCAAGGTGGAGAGACCCCCTTACACACAACTGATCCTTGATAAGTGACTGATAGCATGCTGAATTAACACGAATGAAATCTATGCAGCTAATTCCATTAGACTTAGACCATTGACCCAGTCTGAGACTAAGTCTGAATCCAGCTGCACCTAGACTCCTCTCTGAGGGGGAGTTTAGAAAGCAAGTGGGTCCTTTCTGAACTTCGTGACTCACTGGGAGAGTCTCCCTTACCCTTTTGCACCTCCAGTCTCTGTGTATATCATTCTAACTAAATTCTAATTTTATTTGCTTTGTACATTTCTTCCATGTAGTAATAGGGTGAACCTTGCCATCCAAGATCAAGTTGCTCTTGAACAAACTCACACTAAAACCACTTCTGCTAATACCTTCAGTGGTGATTCTTTAAGTGATCTAAATCACCCATTCACAACAAGAGCAAAATACTTTATAATTTCAAAATAAATGTCAGTAATTGAGTATTTTTATTAAATAATTGTAATTATCATCCAAGAGCTATTAATAATGCCAGCATTAAATAGTCATTTGGCATTTGATGGTAACCAACAAGTCATTTCCCTAAATGAACAGCTCATTAGCTAAATAGATTACTTTAATAAAGTCACTGTGACACAAACAGTCTAGCTATTGACTCTATGCAGTTTGAAATGGAATAATCCTGTCACAGCCTTAATTTGAATCTTTAGTCAGAGCCAACAAGCTAAGTAGTGGATTTGCTCTGGGCAGTTTAGAGCCGTGTTTGAGGAAGGGATCACATAGCAGAAACATGTGTCTTGCTGGCAGCCATGCCATGGACTCAATCCAGTCACAGCCGCTCTCTGACTCAGGAGCGAGCCCAGCAGCACTGAGTTTTACCTTGCAAGGCTAAGCCAACTCTGTCCATCTCAGGAGATCGCAGCACTACTTATAACACGACTGTCAACCCCGCTGGGCTGCTTTCTCTGAAACGTGCAGGTCTGCATCGCCTTTAGCATTTCAGATAAAAAGACTAACAGATCTGCCCAGTTCTGATGTGCAGCTGCTGCATCCTGCTCTAGGAGCTGACCACATTCGCAGTCTGGATGAGTTACTGTGTGCTGAATTATGGAAACCTTTGGGAGCTTTCCAGCCTTTCACCAATACAGTACTAGCAGAGAGTGTCACCTCGGCAGGTTTCCTCGGGGCACTGAATGCCCTGTCTCTCTCCAAGCCGCTCACCAGAAAAGAAAGGAATGCTAGTTTTACTGCAGAAATAGCTGCAAGCTTATGGTCATGTATACATACAGATGCCCACTCCCCACTTGGCTACCCAGTCACTGGGAAAGCAACACAGCACAAACAGCAATCTGAAGAGGATAGCAACTTCCAGCCTTTCCTGGCAGGGTCTGGATCCAGCACCTCTATCCCTGCACTATATGGTTTGCCCCTTTGACTGTAGGGGGAAGCAGGGACAGTGAGAAAGTATCAATCAAGCAAAAAGGTCCCTAAATTTTGATGTTTGGAGGTATTTTCCATCCTGAGAAATGCAGTGGAAATACCCAAGTGCAGCCACAGCTGTGTCAGCGACACCAGTAGCCAGTCCACTTCTAAGTTTTGAAGAAAAAGGTTTCCCTGAAGCAAGCAACAGCAAACCACAGGCCGCACACCACTGACCTGAGGGCAGCACCGTGGAAGAGGAAATAAATGCTGCAGGCTGCTGAAGAGCCACTGCTCACTGTGACCAACATCAGAGCTGCAAGAAGGCTGGACCACAGGCAAAGATGATGCAATACAGCCGAAACCGAAGCCTTTATGTACTGTCTGGCAGCAACATGGCAGACAGCCCCAGGGTTAACCCAAGGGCAAGGTCCATGGTCCAGATACCAGCATGAGCACATAGGAGGTTTTTTTAAACACCAAAGTGCCACTTCCTCTCCTTGTCTTTCAGACTGCCACATGGGAAGTGCTGCTGGGGCCAGAGGGTACACAGAGGAGCATGGTGCCTTTGGGGACAGTAGTGCTGCTGCTCAGAAACCAGTGTCTGGCTCCACTCAAGCTCAAGCCTATGTTTTGAGACCAGTCCCCTTCTTGATGGCCAAACCGGGCTTGGCTACCTGCTCTGTGCAGCCCATATCACACTTCCCTGGTCCCCAAACCCTGATGTTTTGATGTTGGAGTCCCAAAGCTCCATGACAGGGACCCTGTGCCCCATCAAGCAGGCAGCAAAGTAGGGTCAGGCTCCCAGATTTCTGCCATGCTACTGGAGAAGGAGCAGGGTGCTGTCCCCTGACAACATATGCTTTCAGGGCTTTGACTGTTGCAGATGCCTGCTACTCCAAATGAGAAAAGGACAGTGCCACTTCCTAGAAAAATATACCTTTATTTACCATCTGTGTTTTGCTCAGAAGAGAATATCCCATGACAAGGGGGACAGCCAAAGCCACACCATTGATGGTGGCTAGCACACCCCCACCCTGCACTGTGCAGGGGGTGGCAGGACCAGGTCTCTGTGGGGTACCTTGATGTGTTGAAAGGGCAGGAAGGGAGTTGGAGATGCTGCTTTCCTCTTGGTCCTCACTGCATTCCACCACTGTGTTGTTCAGGTCCTGTCAGCAGAGTACATGGCCTCCCAACCACCCCCACTAACACAGCATGGTCATGGTGTCTCTCCAGGTTTGGGACCCCCATTCATGGCACTGCTGCTTCTGGCACATTCCTTGCAAGGCAGTTGGGATGAGTTAAATAAAGGGATTGTGGGACATTTTAGGGGATGGGAACAGTTGATAACTTAATGCAAAATGAACATGTGTAACGAGACAGCTAGCAGGCAAGTGCCTGTCATAGCAGTCACAGTGCCAAGTGCCTGGGCAGAGTGGCCAGCCATGGCCAGGGGCAGGCTGTTGAGGCCTCTGCACTACTTGTTCCCACACCACACCACTGACTATGGTCTGGCACAGCACAACCCAAGCACCTGCAGCCCTGGCTTGAGGGGCCTCCTTGTGTCTACCAGCTGTGCCTGCACACCTTTTGGCCCAAGCTCACCACAGCCATGATGCCATGTGGAAGCGTCAGCACTAGCATCTTCTCAGGTAGCAATTAGTCAGTTTCAATGGGGTCTTCAGCACACTACATTTTGAGTTTCTTGGGTTTTTTCTAGAAGGGGAAAATGTGCAGTTCTCTTCGCGTTGGTGCAATACATCCCCAGTGTTTCCCAGAGGTTCACTTTCCAGCCTTTACAGTTGCTTGAGCCCTCTCATGCTGAAGGCCAAAACATGGTTTCTTGTTGGGCTTCATGGTGCAAGACCCTGGCTTGGCCGCTGATGCTCAGACAGCACTCACCCCTCACATGTCCTAGTCCAGGGAAGAAGCTGCCAGCCATGCTTCAACAACCCCATTCAAAGCTTAAATAAGCCAAAGAATGTCTTGGATTCCTCAAAATTAACCAGATCTATTTTGGAGACATTGACATGCAAACTGTCCATCTTCCTGAGCTTGAATAAAGCCCCCAGGTAGCTTTTCCGAGCCCATGTATTCTGCCTTGTACAGTAGTTGATGCCTTTGTCCTCCATCAGCACGTGGCTGCCTGGTGAGGTTGGGTTTTTCTTGTAGACAATGTGGGTCAATACCTGGCTGGTGCAGATGCTGCCCCGGAAGAGGACATTGGAGTACACAAAGTACAGGCCAGTCTCATTGACGATGAGGCCCTGGTCACGGTACTGAATGCCATTGGTGAAGGCATGGCCAGAGATGGGTTCCCACTCCAGAGGAAGCTCCCGCTGGACTGGATTCCCTGGAAGCCAAAACAAGAGAAGAAATGAGGTAAATACAAGCAGTTGTGTGGTTTTTCCCCATGTCACACCTTATGTCACAACAAATCAACTGTTCTTCAAGCCCTTGTCTGTACCACAGAAAGCCTGCTCTGACCTTGCACAGGTGTGAGCTATCACCTCACTCCATGCCAGCTGCTTGTGGCAGCCTTCTGCTCTGCACACCCCAGATTCAAACCAAAAACCAAAACAAAAATCAGAGCCCTCACAGAAAAACTTAAATGAGGGGAAGATTTTAGCTGTGGAGTAACTCTCCACTGTCAGAGCACACGTGTTACCAAAGGACAATAGGAAAGCCTATGTGAGGTGGATGCCTCACAGCTACGGCCATGCCACCCCTCTCACCCCACCCATATCTTGCTAGCCCCTCAACACATACCTGTTAAGTGTGCTGCCTTCCTTGGTTCCTTTTTCATTGACTGCTCCTTCTGACCTGCACAAAAATAAGGGAGGCATTAGTCATATGCTCCATGGAGAAGCCAGCCCATACAGCAGAAGGGAACCAACCACAAAGCTGAAGCGAGGCAGACAGAGCAGCACATGGCACATAAGCACCATGGCTTAGTGCCATGAGGCAGAGCAGGGCTTGGGCCAATGCTGCAGAGCAGGAGAAGGAGTTTAAAAAGGAAGTTGCAGCAAAGGATCCAGACATGATCAAAAGCAAGGGGAAAGTGCAAGAAGAGCTTTCATCTTAAAATGTCTCAGTTGGTGAGCTCAGGCAGATGCTTCTCGCTCCAGATGTAGGAGAGGGACAATACTGCCCCTTTACCCAGCATCTCTGGCCCATGCTGACATGACTGCTCATGTCCTGTCATAGATGACCCTGCTCTATTGACCCCCTCCAGTTCAGCACTGCCAAGGGCAGATGTACCCATGGCACTGGACTTCTGTCTGCTGAGTACTAACACTCCTTACAACTAGATCAGAGAAGACACATGAGACATCTACTTCCAAACATCATGTTCTCAAATTTTAGAAGCAGCTTTTTTGCAAGCCAATTAAATTTTCCTCTCTTTTCTCCTTTACATTATTTCCCTGGCTTGCTTTATCCATCCCCCTCAAGAAATTCAGGGTTATCTATTTATGACTTATGTTCAGCCACTGCTAAAGTAGCTAGTGATCAGAGCACTGAGCATCCAGTTAAAATGACAACTCCCCTTCCCCTGAGCAATAGATCACAAAATTTATCAATATGGGAGTTGACAGGAATGAGGACTGCCCTTTCCAGCAAATGTTACCATTTCCAAATTTGCTTTCATTCAGTGCCAGAACAAACTTGAAAAGAAATTAACTTTCCTACTGACCAAAATCCTCAAGAGGGGAATAATAAAATAATCTTTTCAGATCTAGCAGAAGTTGTCAAGGGAACTGAAAGTTTCCTTCCAACTCAGTCAACTTTAAAAAGGGATATCCTCACTGATAACATTAACGTAAGATGCAAAAGTAAAATAATAGTTCAGAAGTTCAAAATATGATTTTTAAATTGTTCCATTCAGACTGAAACTCTGTGGTGTTTTTCCTAAATGAAATTTTTAAAAATTGGCACATTCTTGTAGAAAGTTTCAATTTCACTGAAATGACATTTCTAAAATAAAAAAAAAGAAACACAATCAGGTTCTTCTCAACTAGCTTTAACTGGAATAAGACTCTGTACTACAATAATTTAAGAAAAAATAAGTTGCTCTCTCAAGGGTGGGAGTAAATCTGACACCCCCTAAAAACCCCAAACCCTCTACATCCTTCCAAAAGTCTTAAGAGAGTAAGGAGAGAAAGAAGCAACACGTGGTGGCTGTCTCCATTCTCCTCCTTCCGTTCATGCTGTGCTATATGTTAGGACAGCCAGAAAGTCCCTTTTTCAACAGAGTATCCCCAGTGCCATTGCCCCAGTGGCCTGGGAGGCCGCAGGTTAGAGGCACACTGTCCCAGGAACCTGGGGCTGACACCTCTGAGTACTCTAGCAGGCAGGGTGCAGGACCCCATCCCCAAAGCCCAGGGATAAAGCTCTTTTTCCAGCCAAGCAAGTCAAATCAGCACTTTCAGAGCATCAAGCTGCGACCTTGCCCTTGCCCTAGATGAGGAGAGGGAAGAGTTCAACCGCGGCACTCACATGTGCTAACACAGAGGAGTTCCTCCTCTGTGTACATCAACTCACCTATGAGTTTCTCCAAAGCTGGAGGGATGTGTTCAGTGCTGGTAGACTGTCAAAAGAGAAGAGTGACAAGCTGTCTTAAGAATGAGAGCCTAAGGGCATCATCTAAAGCAGCAAAGGACTATCTTTGACAGTGGCTAATTCTGGGTGCTCACGGGGAGCTGCAAAATGCTAAGAAATATACAGGGAGGGAGACCTTGTAGCACTCAAGCCTGAAGACATCTAGCTCTATCAGTCACCAATAGACCAGCCCCCCACAGTAATAAGCAGCCCCACTTACACTGGCATAGCAGATACTTCAATGCCACCAGCCTGCCCCTTGGAGAGTTTTGCACTACCAAGGCAGCTCAAAACCAATTTTCTCTTTTTTTTTTTTATTTTCCCTGTTTCCCCAGAGCCTCTGTGACCAGCCAGGCAGACCTCACCTCTCTAAGTTCAGCCAGTTCCTTCTCCAGGTGGAAAATCTGAAACATGCTCAGCCCCACTCCAGTGAGGGCCAGCAGGATCAGCAAGTAGATCACCAGGAAGCCGACGTTCCTCCCTTCCCTGTTGTTCCTTGGTTTTCTCCTCCGATCAGGTACAGGTGGTGGGAAAGGAGTGCCAGGGGGTGCTGGGGGGCAAGATGTACTGGCGTTAGTACAGCCGTCCACCCAAAAGATCTGGGGGTACATGTAGTTCAAGTTCTGCTGCATGGCCGGGAGCGGCATGGGCTGGATGTGCTTAGCTGGATCTTCCACACAGCTGCCAAAAGCTGCCGAGGCTGCCCCAGACTGAGCCCTGGGGGAAGACCCAGCTCTGCCTTTACACGCCTGCATCACTCCAGCAATGAACACCTAGCTCAGATGCTGCAACTCTATGGAAGCCTCAAGCATCAACAGCAAACCCCAAAGAGCTTCCGCCCTCAGCTACAAGTCTGGGGCACCTGCCTGCTCCTCCCACTCTGAGACAACACGCACACAGAGCAGGACCAGCACAGCGGCAGATCGTTCTCGCACAAAACCACACTCAGCGACCGGGCTCGGGAAGCAGGTGCAGTCAGCAGCGCAGCGCTTGTGGGCCACGCGAGAGCTGCGCTGGCAATCAGGGACTGAGTAATCAGCCCAGCACACACCCACCAGCCAACCACCCTTTCCAGCAGCCCACTCGGGCAGAGGCAGCTGCTTTTCCACCGTGGTGCCCTGGACCACACGCAGAGCAAAGGGAAGGATGAAACCTCTGGCATCCTGTGCAAGAAGGGAGAGGCAGAGCTGAGGATCCCTCAGCAGAAGCATGAAGACCTGATCCCGCACACAGCTCTGGGTCCTGGGGAATTGCTTCATTTCACAGAGGGCAAATTACTTACCACTGTCTGTAGCGCATCCTACCTTTTTCTTGGCTGCTCCACAGAGCACTGATCCCAAGTCACAGGACATTGGACACAGGCACCAGCCCACTGTGATAAAAGCCAACCTAACCAAGAAGAGGAAGACATTGTCAGTGCTGCAGCCTCAGCAGAACTGCCCCAGCGTTGACAGCCCAAATAAAAGTTAGCTCAGTGGGCTGCCCTCACCTACACCAAGTTGTTGTGAGGTACTGGCCAGTCTGAACCAGCAGCGTGCTGTCATGTGGGAAACACACGGTGCCTTCTGGCACAAACAGGCTCTTCTGGCAGCTTCTGCTGCTCCTCTTACCTTTGCAAATACCTATCTCCAACCCCACAGTCTTCTTCTAACCTGAAGACACCTTAGAGAGGGAAAGGCTTTGTCATCTTCAGATCAATGCTGAGCACTGCAGCAGGACCTAACCTGGCTAAGGGGTAACTACCCCCCTGATGAGGGGTAATGGTTTTAAGCTAGAAAAGTGTAGGTTTAGGTTGGACATTAAGAAAAAGTTCTTTAATATAAGGGTGGTTGATCACTGGAACAGGCTGCCCAAAGAGGTGGTGGAAGATGCCCCATCCCTGGAGACATTCAAGGTCAGGCTTGATGGGGCTCTGAGCAACCTGACCTAGTTAGAGATGTCCCTGCCTATTGTAAGAGAGTCAGACTAGATGGCCTTTAGAGGTCTCTTTCAACCCAACACATTCTGTCATTCTAAGTAACTTAAAAGCCCAGGGTAGACAATACACAACTCATCTTGGTAGAATTTCTCTTGCTTTCCAAGAAAGGATCCAGAATTCAAGCCATGCTGCAAGGACCACCACTTATAAGAGCTCATTTCAGAATCATAATGAGGAGAGACATGGATGTTTCCATTTCTCAATTTCCAATTTCTCAATTTCCATTCCTCATTGACCACAGATTTCTAAGTGTTGGCAATGAGATTTTTCCACATATTTACAGGTGCACTCAGGTGATGATAAACAGCAGTTTGTTTTTCCATTTTACAGACCTTCATTGAAGTGTGCATTTGTATCGGGTAGTGTTTAAAAACAGGAAATGCTTAACACAAGAACAAACTGGAGATCTTCCTCTTCTGCGGCCAAAGCCAGCAATCCCAACACACAGGCTTTGATCTTGAACATCAAAACTAGGGTTTGAGAAAATCATGCTTTCACATGTGCACACGTATTTCTCCAAAGCAAGGGCTCAGCTTTGCCTCCAACCACACCACTAAGTCAGATGTGTCCTCAAAGTCTTGCCTGCACTACCAGACACCCCACTGCTTTTTGAAGCTGTTCACCACAGCTGTTTGCTGCTGCAGCGATCCACAGCACAAGAGGTTTCAGCAACCTATCTGGCTCTTCCCCATACTTCTAGGTTTCTGACATAAAGGACACAAAAGCAACAAACTCAGCTCCAGCAGCTCAAGGCTGGTCACGCCTACAACTCACTCAGTCCTCCTCTCTACATCCCAGAACAGCACTCTCCAGCCAGCCTGAGGATGGGTCCTCTTCTACTCCTATGCTGGTTACAACAGAGAGTCACATGAGGAGGTGGGCTTAGCTCCACACCTCCCATGCCATGTGATGAAATCCTGTCTGCTAGCCAGCACTGGCCATGCAGAAAGAGATCGTTCCAAGGCACAGGGAGCCAAAAGAGGCAGCAGGACCATGGGTCAAGGATCTCCTGCCAGCACACTCTCCAGCACCCCAGCCCTGCTGTTGCCATGGGTGCCAGAGGCACCTGTGTGGGGACTTGCCACCCACTTGGGCTCCTCACTCAGTCAGTGCCTGCACTCCCTTGTTCTCAGAGCAGTGAGCACAGTTTGCCTGTGGCTCTTTGCAACATGGACACGAGTGTCAGTGCGTGCCTGTATTTTTCATGTCCTTTGTGGCCCATTCAACTGCTGTAAAATACAATGGTGGCTCAGGGAGCAGGGACTGAAGCCCCGGACTTTCCCAAGATTGGAGGTGTTGCTGACAAGCCTATCAAAAGTCATCAAGCACACAGCTTTGGCGAGGGAGGATCCACTCAAGCTGCTTCTGTGTTTAATGCAGACAGCACATCTTGGTGGGATTGCAGGTGCAGTAGTAGTCCCCCTTAAATGTCAGAAGTGTACTTATTTCTCACCCACTGCTTCCTATTTTCATAAAGATGCTTTTTTCAGGGGGGGAGGCAGTGAGAAAGAGCTGATGAAAGCCATTTCAGCCGCATCTCTTTTTTGGATGCTCAGATCAAGAGCTTGCTAATACCACATGTTGTGGCAAACCAGAGATTGGGGCTGTTTTACCATCAAAGGATCATTTTTGGTGCACAGCATGCTTTCTGAGTCCTATCCCTTCCTAGCACACTCTACTGTGCTGGTCCTGCTGTCACACTCTGTTTCCTCTGTCACTGCCTTCAGAGATCACCACGATGATACACACTGGAAGACAAGGCAAGCAGGGCTGTGTCTGTGCAGCACGTCATGATGCCTGCAGGCTCTGTGTTCTGCTGGCTTCCTATTGCTCAAGCGACAAAACATAACATGGCTTTTGAAATAATAGTGGGACAATTTGCTGTGGGTAGATGCTCAAGTCATGTGAATCTACTTTGCTAGAAGGCCTAGAACCAGAATTTAGATGAGGTTGAGCTGTCCTAAAATATGAGGCAAGGACAGCTGGGCAGGAAAGCAGGACATAAGGATGACAAACGGGGTGCCAGATTTGCCTCTCTGCCTCCCTATCCCCCTTTACACCAGTCCACAAGACGCACGCTCTGTTTTCAGTGGTCTTAAGTCATTTGAAGAGGAGGGAATATTTTGAAATGGAAACACCTTCCCCTTATCAGTGAATCCATCCCCTTTGCCACAAACAAAAGACAAGCAACAGTTACACAGACAGAAAAAGAGGATTTACTCAGAAGAACCCCCTCCACCTCGCCCCCAGAGAAGAGGTGGGAGCTCTTATTAATGACACACTATTATGCTGAAGTTTGTGGGCAGCAAAGAGAATCAGCCAGCAGCTAGAAGTTTCTATCAGCAGATTCAAGGACAAAAGGATGACCTGCTTGAAATACATCAAAGAAAGCAGGACCTGACAATGATCCAGATCTAATACTTGACAGAAATTTTTTTTTAAAAAGTGAAACATTGTATAGGAGAGGCTCTCATCAGGTTCCGGACAGAGTCAGATAGGCGTCTGTCAGTGATTAACAAATGTTTCCCATTACACTACTGACTAGTGGAAATGCTAAAAAGCAACTATTGAAAGCCCACAGGGCTGCATAAATTTCACCCAAGAACAACTGAAGAAGTTGAGAACCATTCACATTCAAAAAACAGGATTAAGAACATTAACCCGAGATATTAACAGCCTTGGCAACCTTTTGGTCCCAGGCTAAACTGTGCCATCAGAGCCAGGAGAGACAGCTACTGCAAACCCCGTAAGGATCAGCTAGAGCTGGGAGCAGAGCTGGCACCCGTTAACGCTCACTGATGGGTACAGTGGAAAGAGTAACTGAGAGCACCATCCAGGACACAGCTTCTGATTTTCCACCAGGACTGTCCTCAAGACAGCGCTATTTCAACCCCTTTAGCACAGATCAGGAGAAAACCAAGCTTACTATCTGCAGATTAAAATAACTGGTAAGAAGTCCTAAGTAACCATCAGGACAGAGAATTAGTCAGAAGAAAAGTCTAGAAACAAAAGACTGCTGATCAAACTCTTTAGACAGAAAATAACATCCTAGAAAGAAAACAGTTCGTATACTGAACAGAGAGGCTACCCAGCTGGACAGGAGCTTCCAGCAGGAAAAGCCCCCAGGCTCCCATCGGTATGAGCTCACATATAGCACTAGACAGCTACTGACAGTTCCAGAACCCACACTCAAGTTTACATTCAAATTCACAGGGGCTCAGGAAGAAGTTCCAGTAACTCCCATACAGCCAGGCATTCGGCTTGGTCTGCTCAAGAGCCGACTGACAAGAAGGGATGGACAACATGTGAAAAACCTGTATAAAGAGAGATAAGTCCAGAAGCAGGGGTTCTTGAATGTCACAGGAAAAAAACCTTCCCAGGGAGACACTGAGTCTCAAAGCTAAAGGATTTTGCACAAAAAAAACAAACAGGGATTTTTGAGTGATCATTGGAAGGATGCTTGTGAGAACTGCCTCCAGAAGCAGCAGGATCTCCACCCACTGGTCTTAGAGGAGCATGGAAGACACCAGACCTCACCCAGCCTTTCAGTTAACACTGACATCGAAGTCTCATTTCTTTATTACATATGTTTAACAGTTCGGTTTCCCAGACAAAGGTGACGTTTTTCATTTCCGCAGCAACTGCTGTTTGCTAGAAGCAGTTGTGGCACATGTAAAGTCATGTCTTGGTGCCAACAGCTCACAAGGGAGACATACACATACTCACAGATGAGCAGATTTCAAAATCCATTTCTAACAGTTTTGGCCTGGTGTTGCAGTGCTTAATGTGGACACCTTCTTCTTCCAGTGAGCAGGGTGATTTGTTCTCTCCTTCACCATTATCCCAACAAGCAGGCAGCAGCCCTGCATTCAGCAGAAGAGGTACAGGACTGACCCAAGGCAGGAAAGAAGCCAAAGCAGCTGAGAAAAATAGGAAGAACTGAAAGCAGCACAGTAAGATTGTTTCTTTTCTGTCTGTAGTAAGAGCAAGAAAATGAGGTATAGGGTTATGAGGTAATGGGATCTACTGCTTGAACATCTGAGAAAGGGAGAAGTTAGGTCATTTCATAACATAAAATAGCTTAGTCACAGGAGAAAAATGGAACAGGATTTTGTGGCCACTCAGAGGATGTGAGGAAGACCACACTTAATGTGCAGATGTTGATTTCTCATTCTCCTCAGTGATGGTCAAGAACTGCACACGCAAGCCCTTCAGCAGGATCATGCTCTGCCCCAGGCTGCCAGCACAAAGCCAGCCTTGGCCCTAGAAAACATCAGCTGGCTCTGTTGGCCAGCATAGCCTAGTTGGTATTTGAGAACTTTATTCTTTCTTGGGAGCAACCATTTTCAGCCCATAAAACACAAACAAAAAAAACCCAACTGAGCAAATTCAGGCCATCAAGCATCAGTTTGGCACACAGTACAACGCCAGCAGTGACCATCTCTTTACACAAGCACCCTAATACCAGTGATCCATGCAGCTGGCTTACAAAACCTCAAGAGACCTTCAGCTGACTTTCCTAGGATTTAACTTTGAGCTACAGGTGGTTTCAAAGGCCATGTACGCAACTTTAACGCTTCAGCGGTAACCATGTCAAATTATGACTAATAGAAGATATTCATTAGCTGCTTCAAGTTAGTCTTCCGGAAAAAAAATTTAAAAATCATAGACAAAGATTCTTGTTTGCTGCAAGTTCACAGCGGGCCCAGCAGCTGGATGTAGTCTCTACCCACATCTAAAATGGAAAATCAAACCTCAAGATGACAAACACTTATTTTTCACTTCTAGGTCTAAGTGCAGTGTTTACCTCCATTCCCTACCCAAAGCCATACCTCTAATCTGCGACTAATGAAAAGCAGCACGCGCAAGGCCAGCTGTAGCTCCAATATGAGAGACAGCAGTAAGGCAATAGACAGCTCCTTGGTAGCTTCTTGTAAAACTACTATTCTTAAATTAGAGAAGGGATACATAAGAATGGCTCATGAGTTTTGCTATCCCTTCCTAAGCTGACACATTTTATCTAAACAAGCCTGGGAACACTAATTCTTCTCGAGCTGTTACAAACCCCAGTGATGTCTTCAGCAGTACCTGATGCTGTTTGACACTCAGGGTTTCCAGATGAGACATGTGCTGCTTGATGGCCTACCCACAGCACTTTGTGGTCAGGACTCGACACTTTAATTGTTCCAAAAGAAGTGGAACATGTTTGTACCTCATTAAGTGAAGCATGCTAAGCTGTTCCATCTTGTTTCATCTCGCACTACCTTGACAAAAGCAGAAGCCACATGGACACTTCATACTCGAGTCCTCTCCTTACCAATACCACAGAGCCAGTAGAATTTGCATATTTAAAAAATACTGGATTTCCACTCTGATGCTTAATGTGCATAACCTAAATACCTTATTTTGGCAAACATAGCTAGTAACTCACTTATACAGTGCATACATTTGTGACTATCCATTCTCCCATCGAAACCTTCATGTTGCTTAAGTGTTTTCTCACCTTGGGCTCAGGACCTGCCTGAGGACTGCAAGGATGCAGTCCTCATTACTGCACACACATGCTGGCTTCTCTGTGTTTTACACAGACAAATGTCTAACCTTATTATGCAATATCGCAAGATGGACTAAGTCCTCCCTTTAAGTATTCACACCAGCACAGGAATTTGTCAAGATTCACAAGCTGTCTTCATTAGAAACTATTATCTCTATACAAAGCTTATGACCACTTTAAGAGGAACTTGATTTCACCAAAGCTTCCGGTTTTGAAAGCTAGTCAGTGTGACATTAATAAAACTGGAAGTAAAAAATGACTCAAGAGCCCACATAAAAGGGTAACACTAACCAATACGGACTCAGCATTAAGAGCCTTTTTTTAAAGAGTAGTTACAAGTAATTAAAAGCAGTGAGGCAGCAGGCGGCAGAAGCTGTGGTTCCATCTCTAGTCTCCTGCCAGAACAAACACTCTTGAGATTGCAATAGCACCATCTGCTCCAGAGGCTTTCTTGGATGATCGCTTTCTCAGCGGCTGAAGCATGGTGATGCTTTGATTGGAACATTCAGACCTAGATACAGCTGGAACAGTTCTCCTGAAGAGAACAGGAGCCAATCCTTGGCTGACATGCAGCAGCAGCAACCCTATGAGCGATGTGCCTTATTCACAGGAGTCTGTGCAGCTAACAGCCATCCCTGTTGAACCAGCACAAAAAAAAAGTAGGCTGATATTTTTCACCATGTGACCTAAGTTTTTTGTTAGCCAGATTCTTCAAATCCTGGAAAAGCCTGCATTGCACACAATGCCTCTGCTCCTCATCACACCAGCTGAACTCACACAAGCTCCTGTTTAGTCGGAGCCCAGAGTCAGCATTTCTTAGGAACAATAAGCAGCTTTCAGGAAAGTGAACCTATACAGTCCATGACATTTATTCTTTACAGTTATTTGCAGGCATACTTTCAGAAGCAGGTGAAGAGTTCTCAATAGTCTTGAAACTCAGGAGCCTGAGTGAGAAGCATTCCTGCCCCGTTATCTACCACTTACAGCATCTGCCATATCTCCAGATACTGGAGAAGCCATGCGGCCTCCAGCCACATTCTCAACACAGCTCTGCTCCGTCCACGTAGAGCATGTGTTATTCCCATGGCATGTTTCCTATGTGCTCATTACATGACAAGCTCTATCACTGGTCTATTTCCATAGAACGCAGCAAATCCTTAGATCTAAGTCACACCCAATTTTTAAAATGTATAGAGTGAGCAGGGTATTAAAGGACTGTTTTAGAAGGCATTTGGTTTCACATTTGAAATTAACTTGGAAATTTGAGCACGTGCTTGGAATTTCAACACATACAATCTACTCAGACTTGCCAACATTTATGGTATAAACCAGATCGTATCAGCAGAAGAGCACCAACAAAAATGGATTTCAGTCCAAGGCCTAGAATCACCTTCCCAGGAGAGAACGGGGAGCATACGTAAACACTTAAATACAATACACTCCTTTTGCATGAGGAAGAACTTGAAGAGCGCTGCTAACTCCCCAGCTGTAATTTCCAAGTGATCTCCAAGGACTGCTCACCAGTGCTGTGGGGTAATCCAGTCTAGGAAGCAAATGTATGCAAGACAAAGGAAGAAGTTGTTCATTACAGCAAAACAGAAAAGGATGAGGAAAGTTTCTGGCCATGGACAGAACCACTGCTTCCAGGAAAGCAACCCTCCTTGCCCCAGAGTGATATATGCTCATACTGTACAGTTGATAAATATATATGACCACCACCATCTTTGGTTTAACTTCAGTTTCACTATCAAATCTGCTTTCATCCAGTGCTGACAGGCCAGCTAGAATGAAGCAAAAATAAACCTGTTAGAGACATCTGTTGCCTGCTTATTGCATCACAACTCATTTGGCCTCATTCTACACCTATCAGCATATTCTAAGGTCTATCAGGTTTTGGTTTATAGCCACACAGCGAAGATGGGCTATTTTAAGAATTCGGTCACGTCCAGCTTCAGCTCATTCTTATTGCCGAGAAGAACAGCTCAGTGACTGCCAGGACAGTAAAGGCAAGCACACTTCCTACAAGCGATGCAGCAAGAGGAAGGCCAGTAAATAAAAAAACCCACACCACAAAAAAACCCACACACCCAACACACACACACTCCCACCAGCTAACTTCACATTCAATTCCTTTTTAAATCATGATGAAGCAGAGTCTTGAGATGCTCAAGCAAGAAATTAGTGCCGGGGAGGTCTCATTTGACAGGAGAAGCAGAAGCTGGACAGCCGGTAAATCTGGCATTTGGCTGCATGCAGTGCTCGCTAAAAGTGAATTAGGAGGAAAGGACCAGTAAGGGGGAAACTTCAAGATGAAAACTTTGATTTGAAATTGTAAAAATCTAACATTTCATATCCTTCACAATCCTTAGCTCTGAGTACCAAGAGGTAATTTCATGCAGTCATTCTCACAGAAAGTTACCACTTCTAACAATCCCCCAGGTCAAGACATGAATGGATACCTGCTGGAAACTTCTCTAGCAGTTGTACATGGCCATGACTCCTGAGCTTTCAGACAAAGCACCACTCAGCCTCCAGCTTCCCAACTCCCACCTCCCCTTTTCTTTCTTTACATAGACAAACACATTTATGAACTCCTTATTACAGCCCAAATGACCCCCGTCCTAGTCCTGGATTAAATTATTTGAGGACTACCCTAATTTAAGCCACAAGTTTCATTTTCAAAAGAAAAATGCCAGTAAATTAAAGACAAAGTGTTCAGATTTATTTGGAAATTCACAGTTTCTAATGGCACTACAGCTCTGTAGTTACATACTCTTGTTCCACAACATTGTACGCTGCACTCAGGTGGTGCTTTCCTCATCCAGGTTTGAAACCCTGAATTCACGTTCAACAAGTCTGGTTCACATGCTCCGACTGGCTAATTGTGCAGATCAACTCCAAAAGTACATCACCTTAAAGTATTCATAAACTAACAAGAAAGCAGCAAAAAAACCCAAAGGCTTTAAATAAGTCACATTACATACAATACCCAGGAAAGGCATTAGATCTGTTAAAAAGGGTACCACTAAAAGTGCTCAATAAGTTAACTTAGTTCTTACAACATGAACCTGTAACACCTGTCAAAAGGAATAACCTTTTGTTCCACTCGCTCAGATGCACACTCAGCATTTTTGCAATCACACATCCTATAGCATCCAAATATACAGTCACAGTCAAAATAAAAAAACACTTGGATATGAAAATACCAACCATACAAACACTGCACATTTGTTAGCCAATACAAAAGCAAACGTTATGGAAATACCCACTTTGAACCAGCCCAACTGGTCAGACTTCAAGGCTTTGCAAACTCAAGACATCCAGAGCTGTCTTGGAGAAGGGCCCAGCTGCAGCAGCTCACCCTCACGTTCTTCAGCTGAGCCTCTTCCTGAACTCTCAGCACAGACACAGCAAGTATTCCCTGTGCACCTCCACCAGAGAACAACAGCAGGTAGTTCTCTGCAGATAACAGCAGAGAACAAATGCACTCAGCAGCCTAAGATCCCATTGCACACAGGAAATCCTAAAGAGCTACTGTCATTCACTTAGTACACCAGACTCCAGCTCAGATTTGTAACTGAGGGTAGAAATAAACACCATTACCGTCTCTTAGTAATGTGTTTTCCTCAACCAAGTTTGCAAAAGCAGAATCTAGTCAGGCAAGTTCAACTATTAGTATTTTTACAGTATCCAGTCCACATTACTGAGTCCAGCTGAAGGCCAACACGTCCCTTTACAGCACTGTAGTGTTGCATCTTCAAAAAAAGCTAGAGAAATTACAAAATAAATCAAATGACGAACAATTCTATCTCCCCTCTTCCAGTGGCATTATAAATAGACAAAAGGCACATAAATATGGGAAGGTGCAAGGAATAGGAACAAAGCTAAAGGAAGAGGATTAGGCTTTTATCCCTATTCCACCCAACAAACTGGGTTTCAAAAAATCTCTGCCCCAGGAACTGTGAAAAAAAACCTTTATAAAATGAACCCTGCCCTCCCTCCCCCAAGCTGTTCTCATAGGAAATTATCAGCCTTGTAAAGCTGCAGCTTATAGCCAAGATTGACACAATCCCATCTATTTAAAAAGGCAGAAACCAAATTTCTGAATACTTTCCAATTAGTTGAGCTCTTCATCTCCCACTGTCCTCCCACAGAATACCACAGACTGTTCTCAAATGAACAAACACTCCCGTTTGAGAAGTTCAGCTAGTTTTAGACATGTCCAGAAACTGCCGTGACACCAAGTGTTCCCACTGTTATATCTTTGTTTCCTTTCATTATGTCATGCAAGCTTGGCATTGACCCTGACTTAGTCTGTATTAGAGTTTTTATGAGCTTCCCTTGGTCTGAAACTTTAGACCGTCTTCGCTTTATAGCCCTCTTCTCAGTTTTTGTCTTTTGGGTCTGTCCGTTGCACAGACTTGTACATGCTGAAATGCCACAAAAATAGGACTCCTCAGACTGCGATGACGTTTCAGAGCTTCCTTCAGATGGAGGACCCTTATACGAAGAGTGATAAACTTCCCCAATGTTAGAGAAGTCTCTCTGGTTCGTAAACGGCTTGTTTCCTTTAATTTCCCCATTGGGTATTGGATGCAGAGGCTCTGTTGTTGGCTTAATGCTCTCTATTTTTTCACTTTTGCATTTACAACGCTTCTTCTGAAACCACAAGCAAAAGGAGAAACAGTCAGGTTCTGGGATGCAAGCACAGTGTAAAAACCAAGCCTAAGAAGCTGTGCAGGGGAGGGCAGCTGAGACATGCGCCACCTGCCAGCAGAAGCATGCTCAGCACAGCCTGTCCTCCCCACAGCCACCATACCTTCTTCTCTGGGGAGAACTTCAGCGGTTCTACTATGTACAGGTCCTCTGGATCCACTGTAAGAGAGGGAATGTAAATTTAGCAGTCCTGACACTGCCAGTCCTAGAACGATGCAATTCTAAAAAAATAATAGCATGACAAGATATTTCATTTGTCACACATTTTTGCTCCCATTACAAGTGAATGGAGGCACAACATATCAATGCTGGAAGAGAAGTCGACATGTAAGAGGAATTCTCCTACGCTGCCCTGCAGCTGTCAGTGATATGCACTTAAAAACACGTGACCTCCTGATAGATTAGGGCCATAGGAGAGGTGCAGAGAATATCCTTTGGGAAAAAGGAACAATAGTCAGTAAAAGTTAGCTTCTACAAAAAGAATTGTTACCAATATAATAGTGTTTCACACGTCTCCTGTCTGTGGCAGGACAGATACTAGAAATGTGTACCTATCAAGGACACACAAGTTCAGACTGACATAAGAGCAGCATTCCTCCATCAGTGCTTTGTAAATCAGTTTAAAACAAAACATGGGAGAATTCAGAAAAAGCACGGTTTTGCAAAAAAATAGTCTATGCCTTAGCTAGTCTCTATTGGACCATGTTCCCAATTCAGCCCTTGAGTTTTCAAGTGGTTTTATTCACAGTACAAAAGCCCATGAGGCAAGTTTGCTGCACCCAGAAAAGCAGTGTCAGCTGCATACTTGGTAGTTTCTATAATCTGCGACGCTTTTGGTTTTGCATTATGATGATGGCCCAAGAAATCAAAATTCAGTTGTCCTAAATAATGTGAATACCAAGATGACCAAATAATTCCTCATACCCAAGCCAAGATAAATAGTCTAATTTTTTTTACTAAAGTTAAATTTAGATTCTAAATATCTGCCAAGTTTTAAAAAGACAGACTATTTGGACTTCTGAGAATTAGGCCATTCAGACTTCCCACGTCCAACATTTTAAAAAAAGTCACTTTCTGCAAGCTTCACGGCTTTATAGACCTGAAAGCCTGCATGGATTGCTACTAACGCCCAAGAAGTCTGTAGAGTATCGATGACAGCAAAGCCTAGGTTTAATGTTTTAATATAATTTAGCACAGTTCTGAGTGTCTGGTCATTTATTCATGAAGCACCTTGTCCTACAGAATGTATACATGCACGTCTATAATCCAGTGTACTTTGCTGTTAACCTGCAATCCCATTTTCACACATGGTATAGAACTAACAGAGGAACGCTAGAGACCAGATCTATGATATGTGAGTAATACCTTCTTTACCAGCTAGCTGGAAAGACTGTGATCTGACCAGCGGAAGAGAAGTTCTTCTTTTCAAATTCATATCGTCATAGGAGGAAAAACACCTAGGAAACAAAATCCACAAAGTTTTTTTAAACATTTTTTTCTCAGGACTTTGTCATATGCACTTTTTATTAAGAAACATCTTTGGCAGAAGGAGAGAATTATTCGCTGAGGTGCCCAAGAAAGGCTGAAAAATACACAGTACTGTATTTGCAACAATCTACTAAGGCGTATTAGGTGTAGTAGCCCCAAAATGCTCCTAAGAGAGCACTACTACAGAGAAGTAATGGCTCTCTGCTACTAATTTTGAGTTTGCAGAAAGACGACTCAGAATTAAAGCAATGTGCTAGTACTGGCAGATTTAGGAACAATAGAGTTGTTCAGGCTGGAGAAGATCTTTAACATCAGAAATAGGAAACATCAAATGCTAAAAGAACAATTAAGTTTCAAATATAAATACATTACCTTTTGGGGCTGGGGTAGTGATTACTTTTGGGAATTTTTGAGAGGTAATCTTCACAGAACTGAGAAGTGCTTCTGCACCGCTGCACACAAAGCACCAAGCCCAGAATGACACAGAGAACCAGAGAAATCACAAGGTACGTCTGCCGATCAGAAACCTGGAAGAACGAGAC
The DNA here is from genome assembly GCA_013400335.1 of Eurystomus gularis. Lineage (NCBI taxonomy): Eukaryota > Metazoa > Chordata > Aves > Coraciiformes > Coraciidae > Eurystomus > Eurystomus gularis. The sequence continues at coordinate 13,363 of VZZY01015200.1, read as the reverse complement.
AGTTGTTAAAGACAGGGAGTAATTTAATTATACCATTATTCTCATGTTTTAAACGTTAGAATATTTAAAAGAACACAACAGACGTTCTCAAATCACTTTCCTTCAATTTAACTGAACACTTGTTCAAATTTAAGTATTTCTTCAGAGGTGGGATACAGCCTATCAGCTACGCAGCGTTCAAGGACCGATGGCTGAAAACCACTAGTTGGTAATACAGGACAAGATTTCACTGACTACGGTACTACCGTAACTTCAGGAAGCAGCTGCCCCCTGCAAAGAACTTTCCAACCTACCTGAAAGCAACATACTGTCTGTGAGAAAGCGGACTAAGAAAGTAACTTCAGTTCTCTTTCACAGTTAACATGGATGTAATACTATCTAAACTATGCAATGCTTTTCAACAGCTGACACTGTAGTACTTCACAGAACAAATACCGTTATATTCACTTGATTCAGTGGCTTTCATCTTTCTGAATACTCTTCCATTTCACAACCTAGCAGAATGATTTTTTTCGAGTGTGTTCTTTTCTGAAGGTTAACAGATGAAGCTTACTATAATTACATGGAAGCTGAAATCCAAGGATATATTGTAGGTAATGTTTAAAAACTGAGTTGCACAGTTGTTTTCCTCTAAAAAGCTATCTTAAATACAAGATCTTAGAATTCATACAAAGACTTTAGAAAAGAGCAGAGACATTACTTCCCATTTTGTAACGAGCCAGTGTCTCAGACTAATAGTAAAGTGAGCAGATCTGAGTTCAGGGAAAGCCATGTGTTCAAACTCCAGGATACTCCTCTAACATACCGATGGTCACCACTGTCAAATCTTGCTTAAAACCACAGCACTCATGACCACGAGCTTAGCCAACCAGACACCAAAAATCAGGAGTGTTAGAAAAGTTTAATGTGTTGGAAAACTGCTCAAGAGATGTCTTTGGCAACACGCACCAAAAAAAAGATCATGTTTATGGTAGTGCTTGAAATCCTGGGCTGAAGGACGGAAACATTTGAGAGAATGTTCCCAATACTGTTGCCAACATTAACAATATTAAGTGTTGGACACTGCAAAGCATCCCATTTTACTGACGTCTAAAAAACACAACTGGTGACATAACACAGCAAGTGCCAGAAAAGTTCTTGAAGCATGAACTTTACCACTCCCTCTGACATGTCAAACATTCTATATGTGCAACAAATCCCATTATTGCTATTGCAATGTCAGTGGTTAGCCTTCTAATTTCATTAAGCATTTCACAGAACAGCATCAATTCCAATGCACTACAGAAAGGCTGAGATATTAAGTTATTCTAAGCTTTATCTTCCTTAGCTTAGACTGCAATCATGGGGCTAGCAGGGTTGTAGTAGAAGTTCTTGCCAATCTTGGTATGCACAAGACAGCTCAACCTACTCAAACTTTCCTCCCCTACCTTGGCTGGCTGCTCAAATCTGTAGTGTTGCTTTTTCAGCCTACAGCTTCTCAAATGAAAAAATTTATTTAAAGACTCTAGGCCTCATCAAACTGAGATATGTTTACGTATCTGTTTCCTTTGAGTTCTTGTGCCATACTGATGAATTATAATTACCTCACGTTTTAAGTCCGCCACAGTTGCTGACAGATTGGAAACTAGCTGCGTCACGTTGGTGAGCTGTGCTTGTAACAGTTGGATTGCTTCTGTTTGACGCTGATCCTGTTTGAAAGAGTCACAGCCATGCTATTTAGTTGTCAGGTTCCCACTACTGTATACTCTCACACGTCTGGAGTTAGTGTTCTGTCTGACACAGCCAGGCATTCTGTAGCCACATGACCTATTCAGCATTGTTTTCAACACAGCTTTCATATAACATTTGAAACTGCTTAAGCAGCATTAGTCATATATACACTTAAAAACATCAACATTTTTACTTATCAAATAACATTTTGTAACTATGCCAAGTGCATTTCATTACAGTCACTTTTGCTATATTCATTAAAGGCAGATTAAGTAGCCAGCTCCCTGCAATGACTGTCAGGAAGCTGAGCGCTGTCATGTTACAAAATAAACATGCAGATGACCAGGCAAGCTAAATGGCTGATGCAGAGTTTTTGTTCTGGCATCAGGTGGCCAGCCACTCAACAGGAGCCCACGCCAGCCAGGAACAAGTCCTTTGGAGCTATCATCTCCTTCCCAGAAACAGCCCTAACAGGATTCTTAATGCTATGTGAAATTAAGAAAGGTGAGTATAGTAATCAGGGAGGTGAACCAAGAAAAGCACCTCAGACTGACCAACACTGATACTATGCAAAAAACAAACCAGAAAAAAGAGCATGCATATGATCTCAGGGAAGTTGTGTTTTTCTTCACTGTTGATTGATGAGCAAACTCTAGGCCTACAACTGCACTTCAGCCAGTCTGGGACTAAGTCTGTTATGCTGCATGCACAGTTGTTTTAGTGACCATTCAGCACTGCTGGTCAGCACTGTCAGCCAGGATGGCAGAGCATGGAAAACCTACTTCAGCTCCCACTTCCTTACATCACATTTTAAAGAATGAACTAAAGCTTTTGTTACATGCACTTCATACATCTTCAAATGCAAATTTGGCACAAGCCATTATTGTACTCTTCTCCCTTTCTGAAGGCTACATCTCTTCAGCAGCATCAGGGCTATTGTCTATCAATACTTTAAGTCAGATGAAGAACAACTTGGATTGTTTTACAAACCAAGTTAAAAAAGAAAAAAATACAAGGGCTGGAAATGACCTGGATAACTTTTTAATTTAATTTACAAAGGCATTTAAGAGTTTTAGCCATCGCCAGTCAACAACCAATTTTTTTCTTCAACTACTGTATCAAGAAACTCTGCTAGAAATGGCTTTATCCTAAAACAACTGAGAACATATACAAAAATTACTACAGAAAAAAGAACTGGGAAGCATAGAATGAATGCTTTAAAGAGGCCGATATGCAGCTAATTAGAAAAATCTTCAATTGAAAGAACTTCTGCACCTCACTGCAACTCTTATGCAAGTAAACTTTACTAGTTAAATGCTTTAGTATTCTGACAAACCATACCTGCTCCTCTGCTATTCTTGAGGTGTTCTGAAGTTTTATTATTGTTTTATTGAAAGCCTTCTGCATTTCTTCCATTTGCTTTCGGTACCTAAAACAAAGAGCATGAAGGTCTGAAATACTAGTTCCCAAAACTCCTCAGCATTAGACTTGTCTTCAGAAAACATGACTATGCCAGCAAAAAGCTTCTTTGCTCAAAAGTTATTTAAACATCAAGTGGTATTTCCTTTTAAGTTTCACACAAACAGATGTCTCTTCCTGGTCTTTTTTTGGTGGGGATTTTCCAAGTTTAAACTCCAATCTATTTCAACACCTTAGAGCTTAGCACCAGTTTACTGGAATTCACTATGCAGAATTCTCTGCAAATACTGACTGCCAAGACAGACACCACAGCAGTAAATATAATGAAGAGCCCCTTCCTTAGAACCATTTCTGAAATGGGTACATTTCCTGATTCTCCTATGGCTAAGGAGCACCACAGATAAACATTAATACACAGACATCCGTCACAAAGTTCTTGATTCCCTCTCCAGATTCCCTTCTTCAACAAGGGTTATTACAGACAGTACAGTAGTTTAAGTGGGAACAATAAATTCAGTAGAGACAACATTGTAACCTCTGTCATTCAGTTTAACAGCCACAGGAAGATGTGCCTTTTTGTTGAAAGGATGATGGACAGGATTAGTGCTAACATCTCGGCAACACACTTAAAAACCCCACAGCAATATTCTTCAAAACAAAATCAATGTGACCGCAATACAGAAATGTGATTGAAATACAGAAAGGGAATCCCTGCCACCTGCAGACATCCAGGTCTCCAGTAGCTACCTAGGATTAGGTACTTTTCACAGTTTTCCATAAAGCTTTATGCTGTGATTTACATTATACTCCACTTCCACTGTACTATTTTCTGTACGTTTATGTTCCTTTCTATAGCTGGCTAAAATTGTGTTTGCATATGGTAGACTCTTACCAGTCTCCTTCAGACTTACCTCTGACTCAGTTCTTCTAAATAACGGCTGCTGAGAGACATGTTTACTTCTAGGGCTTTTATGCGATTATTAAGGCGCATGAAGACAGACTCTTTTTGATTAGATCCGTGAACAAGATTTCCGTTTGCATAGCCTAGATCGGTTGAATTCTGCAATTCAGCATAGAAGTCCGTAGCCGTTCTCTGCGGTCCCCCAGAGACTGGAATTGCCATTAAAGCTTCCTCAGCTGCCGGATCATCCTCTTTTGTTTCAGCAGATACAGATGACCCAACAGGAGGCAAAACAGGTTTCTGCACTTCTGGAGTGCTTTCCTTTCCTTCCCCAGCATCACTGGCTATCATGTCCACTGTATATTCAGGCTGCAAAACAGTCTCTGTAGGCTTTGGAATCACCGGGGTAGCAACAATCTCTCTTGTGCTCATCTCCTTTACCTCAGTGGCTGCACTGGTCTCAGAAACTACAGGGTTTTCTTCTGCAACAGAGCTCTCAGCCTTTTCTGTTTCTGTGCTCATCTCAACTATATCCACATGGGGAGCCACCCTTGGTGCTCCCTGGCCTGCATCTTCTTTTGCGGGTTCCAACACCATGTCTGTTGCTGGCAATGGCTTAACTTCAGAAGTAACTTCTAAGAGAAGGGATTGAGAGACAGTTTGAGGATGGCTTGGTTCCAGTTCAATTGAATCTGTGGTCTCATTACTGATCTCCTCATGGACCACACTGCTGAAGTCAACTGCAACAGTAGATCCAGATGGCCTCTCAACTTTGCTGTCTAATTGCTCAGGCAGAGGCTCATCTATTGATGTATGAATAGATTCGGTCAGAACCGCCTGCGGCTGCTGAACATCAGCAGAGTAATCAAGCCCTTGTTTACCTTCGGTTTTACTGTGCTGCCGATGCACGGCTACTGCAACTGAACACCACTTAAACAGATATTCTGAAAAGGTGGAAATGCAACATACTGTTGCCATGTCATAGCAGTACTTTTCGGTCTCAAGTTCAAACCATGCTGATGCTTCTTCTTCCTGATCATCACTGGGCAGCAAGGTTACTGTTGACTGGCTTGTATCTTCCTCATACTCTTGTACTAGCTGAACGATAGGACTTTCTTTTGTTGAATCCACAACTAATTGCTCTTTATCTCTCTGTGGAACATCTGTAGTAACAAGTCTACAATGAAAGAGTTAAAGACAGGATGTTACTTCAACAGTTTTACATGCCTGCTCTGTAAGACTGCAAAAGTAGGATCTTTCAGGAAATTAGCAAAGTGTATTCCAGTGACCAAAGTCCAGTTTAGATACGGTAAAATTCTTTAAGTTAATATTTTCTCTGGTGCTTTTCAATTCCAATTTGCAAACAAACTATTTCAACCCTTGCTTCTGAAACAGTAAGTCTTCTCAATTGGATATTGCCTCTTCCCTCATCCCTGCAAAAAGTCACCAGCTCAAGTATCACTAAGTTCCTATATAGCAAGCATCTTACTCTTCTCCTGTCATCAGCAAACACAAGAATCAACCTTCCCACTGACCTTCCCCAGTCTCTCAACAATCAGAGCACTGGAAAACCATACATCCATTAAATACAGCACAAGTCATATCTTAACATTGAAGAGATGGAGTCTCCGCTCTAAGTAGTCAAATCAGCTCTGAACAAATGTAATCAACTAGAAAAAAGACAAACCGACATTGAATAGCTAGAAAGAAGTCCTCCTCCCAATGTAATTCCATATCCTTGCATACATATTTTCATCAAGGAAAGCCTAGCAAAAAATTATAAGCTTCTAAAACAGATTTTTTGACAACACAATTTAACTGAAGTTTCAATAATACAACTTAAATTCCTAATAAGTCTCCCTTGCAGGAGAAAACTTGCAAAACCTGGAAAAATATTAACTCAGTTTCCACCCAAGAAATCCACAACAGCCAAGAGCAAAACACACCTCCTGCTTCTTCTAAACAAAGTAATACAAACAATAAAAAAGTTAGTGATGCATTTTGACATTTAGTCAAGTGTTAAAAGATATAATAATGGAAATAGCTATAAACAGTAACTGAAGTGATGAATTTCCCTGGTTAGTACATTACCACACTAGAGAATTCACTAAATACTTGCACTTTTACTTGTTTAAGGCAGTGTGTCCTATCTGAGCATTCTATTACCAAAGATTCCAGGCCGGTGTATGTTAGTCTTTGCTAGGAACACAGTTAAAAAACACCCAACACAGGTCACTTACTCTGGTGAAGGAACAGGAGTTGGTTCAGGCAGTCTTGGTGCAGCAGTTGAAGTTGCAGGGGTGGCAGTGACATTTTCAGACATACTTTTGTTCCCTGCTGCAGGAAGAAGAAAAATGTGAACATAACCATTCAAGAACCATGGTTGCTTTCAATTAATTTGGGGTTGTTGTGGTTTTGGGGGGTTTTTGGCTTTTTATTTTTTTTTTAGATTAAGAACTGCACTACCAAATTAATTCCACATGTCATTCAAAGTTATCTGAACAGAAGTGCTATGACAGTTTATACATACAATGTTATGGACAGTATCAAAATACTTCTAGGAAGAGGCAGCAAGTTAGACTTCACAACTGAAGCTGGGTAATACAGAGTAAAGATCTCCAAATATAGCTGAAAAAACATGTTATCTTTGTATTCATTCCCTTCTCAGCAAATTCAGCATCTTTGTTCCACTTCTCACAGTCAGCAGGATAAGAATTCTATGGCACTAATCAGATATGCCATCAAAGGTGAAAAAAGTCATTGTAACACAGATCATCCAACTCCTCACAAGTAGTAAACAAAATAAAGAGAAGTTAAAACTTTCCAGAAGGCTGTTCACCTAAAAAAAAATTACCTTCAACTTCAGATGACTCTTCAGTTTTGGCTCCCAGCATATTAGCAGCAATATTCACCATACTTAGGATAGCATCTAAAAGAGAAAACAACTAGTCAATGAGGACATCTTCAGAGGGCCTAGAGATGAGCACCACTGAGCAATCTGGTATTTCGTAACATTTGCTTGAAATTAGTCGCAGCATAAGGACATCAAAAAAGTATGGTCATTCTATTAAAAACACATGCATCCAGTGTAAAGTTTATAAGCTAGAAACCTGTATTTAGAAACCTCATGTCTAACCTTTACCAGCTAGACTTTCTAACACCAATAAGAAGTACTCACTGATCATTAGTCCACTGAAACCAAGAAACAATAAGACAAAGAGAAGAATATTTAAGCATGTAATTTTTATGACAACCTGAGTGTTGGAACCACTGAGGGAGGTCCCAAGCCAGAAAGTCAGAGCCTGAACATTCAAATGGAGAAGCTCTAATAAACATGGGTTGGATCATCTGTCATAACGGCACTAAAGAATTCAGTCAATAAATGTCATGTATTGACAAGCAAGACAGAATTCTGCCTTTGAACACAGGATGTCCACAGCTGGACAAAAACAGAAAACCATAGATTAATTCAAATAGAGCTGGACTCTATCATTTTCCATCATACCTCTCTCCTTAACCCCAAATCTTACTTTTGGCTCTGATACCGCTGCAACATAACAATGCTAAATATTTTAAGATTTGAAAGGGGAAAAAATCTACACTTTACAATCTGCTACTTGAATGCAATTTAGATCAGTTAAGGCAACTGGAAGAAAACCAGAACAAATATCCGCAGATCTGGCTTAGATATGCTTTTCCTTAAGGTTCTATTCAGTAGAACATTTTTTTTGCAAAAAAATTTACAGAAGTAAATGCAGAGAGGGTCTGCTCTGTATCGGCACATATATTAGACAGCTAAATCTTTGATCTTGCTATTGCAAATAAACATAATTGCCAGGCTTATTTAGAAGATGAGGAACAAACAAGGAAAGTGCACCTTATTGCAACCATGCAGAAACTGGCCCAATTTTGCCCATTTCTCCCCCACCCACCAATATACATCTGTACTGTATGTCACATGGATAAGTTCATTAAGTTGGAGAGGTATTTTAGTACCAATGACAAATCTCTTAGGCTCCAGGAAGCTCTGTTCAGAGTCTTGGTTCTGCCTTTCCTCCAAAACAGGTCAGAAACTACATTCCTACATTACATTAATCTGGGGCTGCATTCTTTGGAAAGTCATTGTGGGAAACCATCCCACAATCAAGAAAATGTCTTATTTAAAACAGAGTTATAAACAAAAGTTTAAAGTATGAATGGATTGTTATTATTGATGGAGAAGCAGAAAAAGATGGAGGATTAAGAGCTGGTATAGAAGCCTGCCAGTCTAGAAGGAAGGCAGGAGGAAGAACAGTGGAAGACTAGTGGAAGACTCTACAATACTACTTTTGAGATCAAATGTCTGAGAAGCCCACTATCTCCTCCTCAGAGGACCCTCTTCCTCACTGTGTATCAGTCTATTTAGGACAATGCAAAATGGAAGTCCATCTCATTTGTCCAAGCATGCACATATAAAAAACCCACCACAAAAAAAAAGATACACACAAACTCTGTATTCCTTCACAAAGGGAACACTGACTACCCTTCCAGAAATGAAAGGTCTCAACAACAACACCCACCAGCCAGAACTAAATAATGATCACTGCAATGTTTCAGTGCTGAGCTGTCTCTAAAGCACTACCAATAACAGGTGTTTCACATCTTTTCAATATAGCTTTCGTATTCTAAAAACATAAAACTCACTGCATTTTAGACAGTGGGCAAAAAAACCTTTCCAATACTGCACTTGCAGACAGAACAAGTCAATATGCCTTCTCAAGATGGCTTGAGGATGGAAACCCTGAAAGTCACAAATAAGAGATAAGCAGTGTCAGGGCAGAATGTTCTGCTTTCTCCCATCTAAGAGAGAGTAACATTTAGAAATGAACCGTCCCTTCCACTATTTAGTTCCCCTTTTGAAAACTGCACTATACTGCACAATATTCCTAGACATGACCTTTTTGCTTTTCAGTGACAACTGTGTTCTAGGAAATAGTAGCAAGGAACTCTGCAGCTCTTCCTTTCATCATTACAGGATGACAGGAAAGCCTGAGCCCAGACACTGATTTTGAGTGCAAATCTACACTACAGTAATAAATCTTCACTAACTGGGGCAGAAGGAATAAGGAAGAGTGGTAGAGCGTAAGAGCTCTTTAGAAGAACTTGTGTGGCAGCTGATATTATCCTAAACAATGCAGCAGTTAAGAATACCTTTAAAACTAAATATTCAAGTATTCTTAGCCAAACAGACCCCACACCTAAAGGTTTTCCAATGGGAAAGCAACAAGAGACAGTCAAGAAACATTCATTCTCAAAAATTACACAGCTCTTATAGAAGCGACAATATTTACATAAACCATTCTCAGAAACACTGCTCTGCATAGCTTCCTTTGCAGCTGTACAAAGTATTTATCCTGCCTCCTATAAATAAGTCACCTTAAAAAAACCACAGATTCCAAAGCTCTGAATAATTAAGATTCTACAACACTTTAGTACTGGTTATTTACAGCCCTATGTAATAGTCATATTAAGTGCTCAGGATCCTCAAGTACAGAAAGAAAAATTTCTAAAAGATATCTGGAAAGTTCTATTTTTAGAACGCTAAGAATGATACCCCATCCTCAAATTGTTACTATTTATTCCTATGTAATTAAATAGGAATCATAATAAATTGTTTCAGCAGAAAAACAAGAAAGTTGTAGCTGTTGCATGACAAAATATCATTCCACTTCCAAGTAGCTATTTTTTTTCAGCACAGCAAGAATTCTCCTAATAAATCATACTCACTTGTAGCAGAACCAAGGAGATTTTTGGAAGATTTTTCTTCCCCCGTATTATAATCCAATGGGTAATCTATGTATAAAGAAGAACACTTATGACTATCAAAATTACATGTGGCGTCGGCAAAGAAAATAAACCTCATTATTTAGCACATCATTCAACTATGCCAGTTTGACAGTGTGGAAATAAAACAACAGAAATAAATGTCAATGATGACATACTGAAGTATCAAGCTCCAGGCAACGAGAAACTCAAAGATTCAGGGTTCAAGCTTCTGTTTCCCCAGGATTCATGACTTCGGTGCAGCAAACAGCTCATTGAGCCCCATATAAGGAGGGCTGGAGGTAAGTGTTCTTATATTTTATTTAAATACAGAGTCTGCAAGTCAAAATAAGGACTTTCCCAATTGCTTGCAGCATTGACCATGCAATCTCAGGAAATGGGCTATGGACACTAAGAACAAAGCTGTTCCATGTGAGCGGCTTTGGTTATTTTAGTTATCCTTTACTATTGTCAGCACACAAAGATGTTATTTCCTAGTCTGCCACGGGAAATAGATACTTATTTCTAGCATTTTAAAGTAACCTTTCAAAGAGTTACACCACATTGTTTAAAACTGAAAAGGATTCTTGTATAAACCCAGAAATGCTGAAATACTGTCAACATGACCAAGAGTGAATTTAGCAGTTTAATCATTTATCATACGCAGGAAACAAGCCACCAGGCCAACATGAGACATGTCTGAACAGCTAAATATGCAGAAATTATTTGCTTACCATAATCTTCATCAATGAGTTCTTGTCGTTCAGACTGATACTGAGAATCAGCTATTTCTTCATACTCTTCAACCATGCTAGTACCAAATACCCTAGGAACAAAGTTTTAAAATAAAAAAATAGTCTATTAGTCATGTAATTACTTGACATAATTGATAGTTAGATAACCAATATTAACATATTATATAATAAGTAGCAAATAAATTAGATAAGCAATAGCTGTCTTCAGTTAACCAAGATCAAACAGCAGGTACATTTATTTTCTCAAACTTGTATCCACAAAGTCCATTGCATGCTTTCATGTGCCACATCAAAACAAGATCCTGTTTTTAATTCTAGTAATTCCAAAAAGACGTGTCCTCCCTTTTAACTTTAACTCATACCTAGACTCCCTTGTCTTAAGGTCTCCGTGAGCTCTTACATCTCCTCTTCAGCTTCACCTTTGACTAACTTGAATCTGTCATGACTACCTCACTTTATACCATACTCTCTTCAACCTGCTCTGCCAAAAATCAAATCAATCCAATTTAAAGCAGTCTTGTCAACTGAAAATATGGTTTGGCTTATAACACTAGAGCTCTCATATTCAAATTCTGATGTAGCTTTACCAGAAGAATTTAAGTTATTTTTAGGAGCAGTACAGAGGCTGATTATTCTCTGAACTACACACACAGAGTTGTTCTGATTTACGTATTCCAAGCATTACTAACTTTATGTACCTGGGGTGCCATCCAACACAGCAGCTTCCTAAAAAGGATCCTTCTGTAAGGCTGCTCATACTCCTATTTCTTAATGTGCCCTCTCCTCCCCTGCCCCGAATAGAAATGGTTCCTTATATACTGGAGAATCAAATCACAAGATAAAACTTCTTTAAACAGATGTGAAGCACACTGTGCAGCAGGTAAGTTAGGCAGCTACTTCAATTCACAGTGTTTGCAGACAAATGAACAGAAAACTAGAATTTGTTGCCCAACTATTATTAATAGGAGTTACTAACTAGTTTCACAAACCCTCACTGCAAGGAGGCAGAAAGACAAAGCAAAACACTTGAGATATTACCTTATAAGACTTAAAGGACAAAAATGTTCTGATCCAAAGTGCGATATCAACTCCACCTAAAGAATAAAAGGTACTTAAAATAAAACACCAAAGACCCACAGAGTCAGGAGTTCGAGACACACATCCGATCTTGAAGTTGCACATTTAGTTTACTCAAGGGATTTGTAAGTTGCCCATAACAGAAAGGGCTCTAAAAGATTTGTTCTTGCCATGCATTAAAGCGCTGAGTCACAGCAGAGAACACCCCAAGCCCCATGCATTCATCATTCCAAAAGAGGAGGTTGCTAACCTTTATGTACTTGATGAACATCTGAAGCGAGAGAAGGGAAAAGAGAAAAAAAAGTTGTCAGTACAAAGGCTGAACACATGCCACAGGCAACTACGGTTTTGTTGGGTTTAATTCAGTACTACAAGTGCCTAAAGACAAGTTATGAAGGATAAAGCTGCAATACTACTTCATCTGCCTTAGGGTAGTAAGATTTCATTTAGCCATTGTACCTTGCAGATAGAAGGTAACATGCAACAAGTGTTTTATTAATGAACTGAAGTTACTACATTTTTCTAGGCAGCATGACTGCAGACATTACCGAAGTATGTTAAATTTACAAAGTGTATTTTTTTTTCCTTAAAAAGCACAGATAACAGAAAGTGACTTAAAAGGAAAAAACACTTAGTAGCATGCATTCTAGGTACTGCTGCTGCTTCAACTTCAACATAACATGCTTCAATTTATAGAAATGCTACTGGAAGAAAATTTATAGAGCATCTGATGTGTATTTCTACACTGGTATTTAATCTCAATTAAATTGCAAGTGTAGAATGCATTTATTAAACCATGATGTAGACACTACCAGTGAATAATCTGCAAGTGAGATCATGATAACTATTGCCATAAAAGCACTCTTACAAGAAAATTTCCATTATTTTGGATACAATTTCATTAAGCCACTTCAAAAATCAAAGTTTTGGAAAAATTTTTTGGACTGTTTCTGTAGGCTAAGCACACTTACTTAGTTTTTGTGCTATAAAGTGAAAATATTACAGGAACAATCCTTTGAAAATTTTACCATACTACGTTATTCAAGGCAGAACATTGTATCCACCAAGTTATTAAATGCTGAAGCAACAAGTGCAATTCTGGAACTTCAGTGATGAGCATGATTCCAACTACCTTCAGGCATCAATTCAGCCAGAAAGCAGAATTAAAAATAAATGAGTTCTTTATCCTGTGACTCATGCAGAATTTCTGGGTAGAGAAGTTAGATGACTATCATTCATAGCTGTTACTTCATGAAAGCACAAATGCTAATTCAGTAGCACAAACCATTTTTTTTTCTGGCAGCACCATAATTGGAAGACAACACATCACTAGAGAGGACCTAAACGGTCTGTATTTATCTGAATTTAAACCTCCACTGCATCCCAATATTTTCACA
>VZZY01015199.1:312355-374036 GCA_013400335.1 Eurystomus gularis | reverse complement strand
TGTTAACATTTCAGTACAAAAATTGAGAAGGAAAAAAGAGAACATGCAAAACAGCATGGGATGATAAGAACTGAAATAACAGGAGCTGAGATAGCAGAGGAGATGGAGAAGGAAAGGCGGCTGTTTCAGCTACAAATGTGTGAAGTAAGAAACAAGTTTCAGCTTTTAATAATGACATTGTAACTTAAAAGTACCTTGTGGGCCTTACCTAAAGGGGATGAAATCTACTTTTTATTTCGTGGGGGTGGAGAGAGGAAATTATTTCCATGTCACATAATATAGCAAAATAAAGATAATTATTTTAGCAACTCTATACAGAACATGGCTTCCTTTTTGTTTTCTTCCTTTTCTTTGTTCTTCGATTATTATGCTGAGGTTCTTGGGCTGAAAATATGTGATGGAAATATATCTTATTTTTTCACCTTTATGGTTGAACATTTCAGGAAGTATTTTGGTATCTTTCTTCCAACATGCTTTCTGAAGCCTTCTAAAATGTCTAATAAAATTATAAGTGCTAGCGACATGTTCTATAAAACTGCTTTTTATGTTAATAGTTACTTCTTACATTTTAGCAGTGATTAAATTATGCAATATTTATAATTTTGGAATATTTCTATAATTACTGCTGTAGCACTTTAAAAGGGACCTCTTCAGACAATTGTAAAAGATGAAGCCTTTCCCTGAATTTGTTTTTGAATTTTGTTTTGTGTTTTGAGTCATTGGAGTTTTTTAGGAATGGCCAAGTACACTGTTACCAGTTTTTTCTGTTTTGCTTAACTGGTGAACTGGTGGCTTATGAGTCAGCACCCAGGTTAAACACAGAGATAATTAATTATTTAAGCAAATGACGCTTTGACTGAAAACTGTTGAAGGTTATGAGGCAAGATTATCAACATGTATTTCACTGTCTCTACAGTATCTTATTAAGGTTAATGAAATCAAGACAAAAAAAGGTGTGGACCTTCTGCAGAACCTCATTAAGTATTATCATGCACAGTGCAAGTAAGTGCAATGCTTTTAAGCTGTAGTTACAAATTTGTTTCTACACGTGCTTATTTCCCTTTGTTTTGAATTTGTTTTGGTTACCTCAGGAATTTTTATTGTAATTGTAGTCTGCCAGGTGCCTGCAACTTCATCATTGTAATTTTTCATTAGAGAGTATGAAAGTGAGTCAGTGGGACAGGGGAGTGATGGAGAAAGAGGCCAAGGCAAAACTTTGCATGTTGCTTACAAAATTAATTTTCGTTCCTGAGGAATTGATTTAGAATGTAATTTTGGAACTAGCTCGTTTCTTCTATTGAATAGGTCTTAGGTTATTTTTATGTAAAATTTAAAACCATTGTAAAAACTTTACTTTGAAGTGAAACTGGTAAGATATGACCTTGTCATTAGTAGAGCCACAGAGGCAAACCTGCAGGAATTTAAGTTAAACACAGGAAAAATATTTTAGAAATTACTAAGGGGAAACATGTTGACTACTAGTAATAAAAAAATAAGCTAAGCTATATTCTCTCTAATTTGATATTTGTTAAAGTTACAATGGCATTCTGGAGTTCTGGGCTCCCCGGTTCAAGAGAGACAGGGAAATACTGGAGGGAGTCCCACAGGGGCCTAGAGAGGTGATTAGAGGACTGGAGCATCTCTCTTACAAGGAAAGGTTGAGAGCCCTGGTGCTGTTTAGCCTGGAGAAGAGAAGGCTGAGGGGGGATCTCCGCAAGACAATCTACTTTGTTATGAACTATATGTATTCCTGATAAATCACTGGTCTTTTTCATTATAGTTTCTTCCAAGATGGCCTGAAAACAGCTGATAAACTTAAACAATATATCGAAAAGTTGGCTGCTGACTTATATAATGTAAGTTTATTTATAAGTAGTGTAATGTCTGAAAATGGAAATATTTTTTTTCTATGAATACGTTTTAGATAGAACTACCATGGTGTATAGTTCATCTGTATTTTACGCATGAAAAGGGTGTTCTTGGAAACTTTGAATGTAGCTATACTGGGGGAAAAAAAATCTTGACTATCTTAAATTTTGTAATCTATTTTTACAGTTATTAGGAAAAGTAGCTTTCATTCTGCTACTGATTTAATGTTGCATTAAAATAAAACTAATTTGAAGTGGGAATCTTTGAATCAGATTATATTATTAGCACCAGTTTTATCTGCCACTTTCATTTTTCAAAACTGAACTGCTTGACGATGGCACCACAGTTTTTAAATAAATTAACTTGTGATGTGCATTGAAGGCAAGTAACAATGTGGAGTCAAAGCCCACTTGTCACCCAAGTGCTTTTGTATTCTATAATCAGAACTACAGTAATCCTATTTGCTGTTGTAGTTTGTGGCTAAATTGAACTGCATTTTCATTCTTCAAGTCATCTGCAGTTATTTAATATTTCAGAGATTAATTTAGTTGCATTAAATATAGTGAACCATTAAAGATTAACAGAACTGAGCATGCAGAGTTGAACATTCATTTTAGTTTGCTTTTCAAGTAATACGTGTGTAGAAGGTGAATGTGTAAAAATAGATTAGTCTGTGACAATAAACTCCAATATTACCAAACCACAGGGTAGTGGAGCTGGTTGTTCAGGACATCTAAAATGGTATATTGGAATGCATAAAAAAAAATTAAAATTGTAATTGCATCCAGACAGCTCATAATGGCGATCTCTTTCTGTAGATAAAGCAGACACAAGATGAAGAAAAGAAACAACTTACTGCTCTTCGTGATTTGATAAAATCTTCTCTGCAGCTTGATCAGAAGGAGGTAAATAGTTTAGATATGTTATTCTTAGAGATAATGTGAGTTTGTGAATTCTGTATTCAGAAATCGGTTTAATTTATGTTCCATTTGTGTGGTTATTGGTTCAGAAGAGTTGGACTTTGAACATTACGACAGAACTAATATTTAGAATGTTCAGCTGCATATCAACAAACCATAGTTTTAGATTAATTTTCGGTTTCCATTTTAGCTATGAAAAGAAATTATTTGGGGTTTTTGTGTAATTTTCTGGTTTAATGGTTTGTTACTTTTTGTTGTTTGATTGGTTTTATTTTTTTAATATACTATAAGAACAATTGTAATGGATCAGATAGATAAATACTTCACCTAGCCTGGTATCCTGTCCTTGACAATGGCAAAGAATGAATGTTCAGGAAAAAATAAAGGGATGGGGTGCACACTTCTTTCTTACATCCTGCAATCCTCCAGCCAGATTGTCTTCAGGATTTTTCTGATTTACGTGATCCTGAGTTAGCCAGAACAAGAACTAGAGGCTTGCCTTTGGTTTCCATATTACCGTTCATCTCCTTACTCTCATGGATTTTGTGCTGCTGTTCTCCTTCCCAGGCCCCTTATGGTAATACTATATCATAAGAAAGAACGTTTGTTCGTTAATCAGATAGAGGTGGCTGAGACAAGGTGGTTAAAAAGAAAAATACATCATCAATTGCATGGGTATTAGAAATGAAAGGAGAACATGCAGAGTCCATTGCAGATGTTCCGGAATACTCCTTGAACTAGGAGATAGGATATAATAGATACCACAGATTTACCTGAGATAATATTGTGGCTTTTTCTAAATTATAGTGCCGGAGAGTCAGAAATGATTAATATCCTGTGGTGAAGCTGAGTGTTGGGGGTGAGTGGGTGGAAAGGAGCTGGGGTGCCTTTCCTTTAGGGAAAGCTCACTTACCCTCTGCTTGGTTTTCTCTTGGGTAAATAAAACATTAGTATTTGCCATCTTAGTAAATATTTATTATTAAATATGAATTATTGTTAGAATTAAAAATCAGATGCTATTCTGCTGCATATATATTATCATCTACGTATATGATTGCATGGTATTGCTAATATCAAATATACATAAGAATATAATTTACTGCCAGATGTACTGAGTCAGCCAAGTTTCCAACAGCAATCAGTCATGGGTGTTTAGAGTAAAATGCAGGGCAGTAAACACAGATACTGCCCCGGAATACCCTCCCATTAGTAGTTTGACCATCCTTGCAGTCTCTCCACTGCCCTATGGATTTCTCCTCTGTGAGTTTGAAGCAGTGTAAACCATCAGCTTCTGTTACAGCTGGGTCTCTCCCACCATCCATACATGTTGTGTGGAAAAATCCTTTTCTTTGTTTTGAACTTTTAGATCTGCATACCCTACTCAAGATGGGAGTTCTTGTGAATCTGTGATAGTATCAGTAGATCATTTCTGATGGGTTTGTTTTTTTTTTTATACCGGTCCTAACATTGACTCACTGTTTGACCAGTTTTATGTGCAGAGAAGATGTGTAACACTTAATCAGCTGTAAAGCTGTAACTCTATCATCCGGTTTCTGAATCTTAATAGTCAACTCACAGTATCTTGTTTTTCCCCTCTGCATCACTTTGCATTTGTTTATGCTGTTCTTCACCTGTCATTCACTGTCAAGTTACTATCATTAAATCCTTGAGAAATTCTTCAGTCAGCCTTTCTGGGGTATTGTGAATAATTTAATAGCACCTAGCAAACTTAGACAATTTACTGTTCACCCTTTTCGAGATTGTTTTAGCATTGGACACCACGTGTGCTGGCACAGCTTTCTGTGAAACTCATTTGTCGGTTTCCTGCTTTCAAACTGTTAGCTCATCTGAGGCCTTTTCCGCTTGTCCTGTAGCAATGTAATTCTTGCCCTTTCGTAAGGAACGCTAAGAGCTCACTGAAAGTCCCGGTACGCTGTTACAGCTCTGATTTCTCCATGCACATGTACTTACTGATTCCTTCAGAGAACTCCAGATTTCTGAGACCACCTTTCTGTACAAAACTGCCCTGATTTTCCAGTGTATATAATACTAAATGTACTTTTAGAAGTAGTTTTCTTTTATCTTCTTTATATGGTATGAAGCTTACTAATCTTTACTTTCCTGGAATTCTTCTGGAACTTCTTCAAAAATAGGACTTTAATAACTGGGGCAAGTAAGTATTTTTATGGGGCTTTCAGGTAACTTTGTTGGTAGCACATTGTGATTATGGCTACTGCGTGTAGATAAATGACTTGGAGTTAGTAAATTGTTTCAGGTGGAATCAATAAGGAATGATTGAGTCATTCTTTATGCTGTAGTGGTGCTGCATTTTTTTCTTGTGAATTCTTGCCTGTGTGTGCTTTTGCAGTGTAACGTACGTTACATAGCAGGTAAACGTTGGCCAGAAGGCTGTTCCTCTCTCTGCATCTTTAATCCCATCATTCTGAAGACAGCACAACCTTACAACACACTGTATGTGGTTTTTAGAATTTCTTTGATGTCACAAATGATGACAAGGGCACTACAGAGCACCTTTGAATAAATCCCAATTTATTGTAAGACCTGCCACCTCTTTTAGCACTCGGTTTTCCGTTATCTCATACTTTACACAGTGCTCTGTTTGTTGGGTTTTTTTTTTCCCTCTTCCATCTCCATTGTGCACATGGACCTACAGATACTACATAATACTTACAGATCTTCCCGTATGTGCATTACAGTTGTAATCTCCCTGGTATCTAAATCACTCTGAACAGAACTCATACCTGTTCATCCTCACCCCCAAAGTTGAACAGAGGATATTAGATTTCAAGAGCTGTTTAAATTCAAAAGTGTTTTTATGAACACTTTTATGATTCCCAACACACAGAGGAACAAGACCTGCTCTCTTCTTATGCACCTTTTTCTTCCACAAGCTGCTTATCTGGGAAGCAAGGAAAAGTACCTCCTTCCCTCCCAGCTGCTGCCTACGTCGTTATGTTCAGGCTCCCTGGTGATCAGCCAGTTCTCAGAGCTGAAGTAGGACAAACAGGTTGTTCTTCTTTGGTGCCGTGTATCACACATACATGGCTGCTGCCTGCTGTGTAAGTCAAGTTTCAGAAGTTGCTCACGGTAGAATAGCTAACTGAAATACTGTCTTCAGTTTTTTGGTTGCCTGTTTCCTGGATGTGCAGTAAAAATTACTCTGTTTCAGTGGAAAGTAACACCATTTAAAATATTAAAAAAATAAACAAATCAAATTCTGAAACTTAATTACATGGTGTAATAAAATGGCTTCACAGGCATCATCAAAATAAAATGTGCAGCAAAATAAACGACTCTGACTTTAATTCTAGTGTTGATAAATCCTAGGACTCTTGAAAGAACTGTGTATATGTAGGATTGGTATAAAAAGTTACATAATAACTATAAAGTGTTTGGCTTGACAAGAATTGAAGTTGCCTTAGAAGAAGAAGGAGCAATATTGTGATTCTCAGATATTCAGGCGAACCGTAGGAGAGAGACATCTGCTGCCATGAAAGAATCCACTGTTTTGGATAAAATAACCATTTGATCACATTGATGTTCAAGTGTCTCTTTCAAAATCAACGTGAGGACTTTCACTCGTGATTCTGCACATTCCATGAGTCAGAGCATAATGATACTGGCAGATATTGACGAGCTTAATAAAACAATGTCTCTGTTATTTAGGTATTCAGTGTTTTAATCCTGAAATAGGGTGCCAGCTTTCATTACTCATTAGTGAAGTGACAACAAAGGCTGAAGAAAAATGGCCTGAGTTTCACCAGTCAGCTCTCCATCGTTGTGTATATCCGAATCTTCAAGTATGTAACAGGGCTTTATTACTGTGCCAGATGGCCTGGTTGTTGTCATTAAGGATACATTTTCCCCCTTATTTTAGTGCATTATAATCTCACTGTTGGAAAATTTATGGATTAGTGGAAATACTGAACATGAAGTGAATGGGATTTTCTCTGGTAGATTTGTAAAAATTCAAAAGCACTCTTATAAAAAAATTATTTTGGCAGGAAAACAGTTTGAAATAATAAAACTGAGGCCCTGGTTGTGCATAGTTTTAAGTTTCTTCGACCTTTTGTGCCAGGGAAGGAAGTAGAAACTAGTGATTCCTGTCCAAATTGTAAATTGTGCCACCTTTAGCCTCTTTGCTGTTGCCATTAGGTGAGACTTCCTTCCCATCTCCAGCTGATGTGCTGTCACAGATGACAAAAGAGATTCACACGTGGGTGTTAAATCTATTAAAGAATCTAGGATCTTTTTAAATTTAAAATACTATGTATAGAGAAATTACTCTTCAGTATCCATACTTTCAGGAAATAACACTTGTGCTAAATGAGCTCACCTCCTTTCCTGCACTTGCAAGGTCTCCTAATGCAGCTCTTCCTTTACTGTTGCATGCGTTCAAGGTGTTTAGTTAGGATTGTGGACATCTGCAATGCTCTTACGCGCTTTGCTGGCATACCTGTCCTTTCACTGGTGAAAAAAATATCCGTGTAAAAGCACATCTTGACACTCTTTGAATCCTGGCTTGCACAGAAGTGTTAGTGCTGCAGCTTTGCCACAGGAAGTACAATTTTCTGTGGCTCTGTTGGGTGCAATGTCTCTTGCTGCCCCTTTGTGCTGTCTTAGTATCGTGTTGCGGCAGTTTCTGTTACTTTGCGCAAGAATCATCTGATTTTGTAAAATGGCCACGGTTTAAAGCTGTGGGGAAAAATACTTTAAGGGATACTAGTGTAATTTTAATAGTGTAAAGTATTTATTTTGTTGAAAAGTGCTTCTATGTTAAGAAGCTTAAATTTTTAAGTAAACCAGACGTTAATAGAGGCTTCTATTCCCTATTTTTGTACATTAATTATTGGTATGAATGTAACTTAACAACTTCAAGTTGAATATAGCTGGTCTTTAGAACCATATTTTGTGTCTGTTTTGTTAAGTATTTCATTACATTTTTATTTGTTGCCCCAAATCTCCATCTGATGCACTCTCTGGAATGGGAATTATGTCTCATTATGTTCTTTCCTATGCTAACGCCAATCGGACCCTCATCCCAGTGGGGGTTTGGAATTGACTTAGAACAAAGCAGCCGCTGACATGATGGTGCAAACACTGCTGACAGCACGGTGCACATCAGCCTTCACGCTGCTTCCAGCCGACGGCCAGTTTTACCAAAGCACTTCTCTCTAAACTCCTAGGACAAACTTGTTACAAATTGAGAAACAGTTGTAAGAGCCCTGAATAAAGTAGGAGGAGTAATCTTCAATATATGTATTGGTTGTGGTGTTTGTAAGATACTGTGCTTTGATAGAGAAAAGGTTATTGCCAAGGAAGTAACTGAACTTCCCATCCTTCTGATTTTTTGGTGGGATTCTGCCAGATGTTTTACAGGTAGTTGTTTCACAGCTATATTCAGAACCCTATCAATGTGTCCTTAATTATACCTTTTAATACAGATTTACAAAAATGCGAAGTTAACTTTGGGCCTGATCTTTTTCAATTGAAATTCAGAATTAGCTCCAGTTTGGTGGAGGATACAATATAGCTATCATATTAGGTTATCTAAACATAAAAGACTGGAAGGCATTTAGTAAAATTTGATCCTGTAGGCAGCTGCTTTTTGAAGCCAATGTCATCTATGCAGGGCTGCACAGAATTTTGTTGTCACGTTTGTTACTTAATGAGAAAAAGCACCAATGTGCCTTAGAAAGTAATTCTTGCCTTCTCTCTAGTGGTGTTGTTAGAAAGGGGAAAAATTGTTTTACTAGGTATGGGGGCTATTAAATTTATGTTCAAGAAACGTGTTTTCTAAATAAAATAATAATTCTTGTTTTAAATTGTTTGCTTTCTCTTTCCTCTATTGCTTTTGCCTTTCGTGATCGAAGTCTAGGAGAGTAAGTCAATGTTTTAATGAACTTTTGGGGACTTTTTTTTTCTAATGTGCTTATAACAAGTTAATCCATTTCATTGAATTGTTTCACTAGATCAGGCCAAAAGTTATTTCAGTTGACTTCGTTCACTAAAACTCATGAATTATATACATATTTTTAATTGGATGTAAAAAACTGCAGCCATTACTAGCTTTTGTTTATATGTGTGTGTTTCCGCATACATGCATGTATATTCTGTTGCTTTCTTTCTGAAACTTTATCTTAACCTTTTACTCTTTGATTATAAGGTTATACTATATTAAATGCCTATATTTTAAAAAGCCATTATTTTGAGATGCACATTTGCATCCATATTACAAATGTCTAATGAAGTAATTGAACATGCAGTTGGTTCAAGATCACGTGATGTAGAAGCAAGCTTTCCCATGGATGTAAAACATGCTTTTTAAAAAAAAATCTTTATTAATTGGTGAAATTGTGGTAGATAAGAGCAACTTAGGTAATGTAGGCTTAAAGGTTAGGAAAATTTCCTATGCACATCAGGAAACATTAATGATGTCTTTCCCTTTTTTAGGATTCCCAGAGCAGGCAAGGAGGATATAGTATGCATCAGCTGCAGGGGAATAAGGAATATGGCAGTGAGAAGAAAGGTTATCTTTTAAAGAAGAGTGATGGGTATGTTTGTGGAGTGCGTAACACGTAATAGAACTATTACCGTGTTCCTGCACTGATTTTTATGGTTTTCTACTGTGGGTGCTTAAGGCACGTTCTCCTAATGCATGTGCCGCAAGTTCAGCTCAGAACACAGATCTGAATTTAATAGAGTAAACATAACAAACATGACAAGCAATCATAAAAAAAAGGCAAACTATAAAGAAAGCTGTTGTCTTTATAAGTCTCTAAAAGGTGATTAAGACCTGTCATAAACCTCCAAGTTACTTTGCTGAGGCATTTAGTAAAGGTTTGACTGCATCTGTTTGTTTCTCAAGGCTAATCTCAGAATTGTAATGGGATTAACGTGTTTTGAAATCATGTCTTGTTACTGAATTTGCTGATGTTCTTACATAGGTTAAGGAAAGTGTGGCAAAGAAGAAAGTGCACTGTTAAAAATGGAATTCTTACCATATCACATGCAACGGTAAGTTATTTTTATACCTTTTTAAAAATAATAAATTAACATTATCGTTTCCTAGTGAATCTGTTGGTCTTAATCTGCTATTACAAAAAAGATGCCACTTCTGCTTTTGACTGTTGGAAGTTCTATGGACTATCAGAAGCTGGAGACTGACTTATGGAAGTATTGTTACACTTGCTCTTTTAAAGTTTTTCCTGGTTGTCTGATACTGACCACTGGGAACAGTGCTTCAGGTTAACTGGAGCAGTAAACCTGTTCTTACTATACCTTTGAGAGAGGGGCTCTGATCCTCATGTTTATTCAAAATGAAGTGTAGCTGCCTGCATCAGAGGACTATCCTGTAGACACCTCCCTTAGCCACTGGAGAGCTGGTCAGTGTAGTCAAAGGAGCCTGGGCGGGTTTGGTCAGGTGCCTTGTCAGAAACTTGGTTCTGGCTGTTGACTGTACTGGATGACCAATAGCTAGCTCATACATAGATGTCTGTAGTACAGATGCTTTATTCCTACATGGGATGTTAACTATTTAAAACTTTTTAATGCCTGCACATTAATTGCATAAAAAATTTAAAACTGTTGAACTAACCAAAGTGAGAAAATGAGACTAAAGGCTGGTTTGAAATTGCTGTCAAAACTTCCAGTGGACTGTATGAAGGAAGGGAACTCTCAGCCTTCTAAAATTTTTCTTCCATTTTTTTCCCCACTGCCGTAGCTTATGACAGTTGATTTAATACTTAAATGTAATTATTAATAGTTTGATAAGAAAATAGTAAATGTATTGAATAGACCTTTGAATTAATAGTTCTACTGTTTTGCTCATAAGGATTGTCAGGGAATATCTGGGAAGCACATAATTTGGAAACTTGGGAAGTGTTTGATATTAGATATTCTTGACAGAGTCTGACAGATGAGTGAATGCGTATGAAATTCTGGAAAGTTTTATTCATAGTGAGTTCTGGGAATCGGGCATATATGTGAAGTATCTTTCTGGGAATGCTAAATCATGAGGAAACATCAGCGTTGTCATGGTGGAGGCAGTCCCATTTCATCACTTTCTTCATCACCCTTTTTTCCTCTTAGCTCCAAATTCCACTGATGGCCACGTGTATCAGTGTCTAAACCAAGTTAAAGGGAAGTTACTACATTTTGTACTTGAACGTTGGCTTTTTTTCATAGCTAGGAAGATATCCTCACCTCCTTTGAGGAGTCACTTTGTCAAATTATTTATACCTAGGCTAGTAACGGTTCAGTTATCACCATTATTTTTACAAAATAGTGTGTTGTCAAGCTCAGGACTTGCCAGTTTAGAATTATTTGAACTGCACTATTGATTGTAGTTTTCTCGTACGTGCTGTGTAAAAGCAGTCCATTTGCCCTTTTCTGTTGCAGCGACAAAAGAAAAGTTATTTTCTTGTTTTCAGTGCTGTTCTCAAGCATTTTGAAGGTGTACATGTATGCATGCCCATGCTTTAAATTAATCTCATATATGCCCTCTCCCCAGAAAGGAGAAATAATCCTAAATCAAGACATTTTTAAAGTAAAACAAATTTTCTTTTTAGTCCAACAGGCAACCAGCTAAACTGAATTTATTGACCTGCCAGGTGAAGCCAAATGCTGAAGATAAGAAGTCTTTTGATCTAATATCACGTATGTAGCAACTTTAGTGCCATCTTGCATTATGTGGGATTTCTAAAAATGTCATTACAAGATACTTTGAGTAAAAATAAGGCTACAGTTCAAAATTCAGGTCTGTATCGAGATAGGTGCAGAGCCTCATGTTTGTTCAGATCCCGCTAGTTCTGAAGATGAGTTGAATGGACAAATTAATAACTTCTTTTGTGTGCATTTGTGACAAGCCATGAAATGCAGTGTGTGTGCGGTTCTGCTCGGTTCAGAGATTTTTAACAGCTTAGTGGAACATCCATAAGCTATGTCCACCAGGAAATGGAAAAGACCTTTGACCTCATAGTGTTTTTCCTTCAGTCTGTTCTGCTTTTTGAGTGCTATTTGGGGGTTGAAGAAAGTAAGGAGAACCCAATTTCTCTGTTCCCCTCTTTGTAAAACATGCTTCTGTCTAAAATCAGCAAAGACTTGTCTTCTCAGCATTAGAGCTCCTGTGATTTCCCTTCTTTCCGTTTTGATCTTGTGTAGCAGGTATTTGTATCCAGTCTGATTTTAAAAACACTTTTGAAGTCGATGAGTCCACTTAGTGTTTTCAGTCTTTACATGAATAGTATTAAACAACAAACAGTTCCAATATTCTGTATTTACAAGGACAATCTATGAAAGCTTTGAAAGTGAGGGTTAATACCCAGTTCACCTCTCATCCTTTGGCTAGTAAAAATAAGTTTCTTAACTCAAATGGAGGGAAAAGTATGTAATAGGAACAAATTAATTTTGCCCTTTTCTGCTACTTGTGTTTCAGATTTGACTTCAGAAGGGCAAAACTTGATTAGTATGCTCATCTTCCTTTAGTATTTCTAAACATAAAAATTTTGAAATATGTACACTTGATGCAAATCAAAGTTCACAGCTGCATCTTTCTCTGTTTTTTTTAGAATTGTTTTCCATAGCTATGAGTAAAGTATTAATGTTGCTGGTTAAGAGCAATTGCTCTTAAAAGCTTTAGTTGCCAGGTAGGTTTTAGTAATAAGTAAGTAGATATTTTTAAACTTACAATATGCCAAATAAAAAGATGTATTTATTTCTTTCAGATAACAGAACATACCACTTTCAAGCAGAAGATGAACAGGAATACGTAGCGTAAGAATGTTTACTTTTTTTTCAAGTTTATTTGGCCAATAGAGGTGTATAAAATCACAGTAGTTTTCTCAGCTAATGCAGAAGCAGTGCCTATCGTCTGTTTTTTCTGCTATTGTGAATTTATAAATGTAAACTGTTTTGTGTCACGCTACAGGGGTCTTTGAAAACCTTGTAACATTAAAAGAAAAACAAAATAAAACCCCAACCTGAGCAACCAACAACCCATTTAGATCGTGTACCTTGCCAGCATACAGTTCGTGCTTGGCAGGATGTAGTACATCAGATTACTAGGATTGAAATGATATATTTTAAATCCTATTTGTCAACTCTTTTTTGCATTTCCTACTTTTCCTCCTGATCCTACCTTTTGCTTTAATAAATAGGTACAAGGTCTCAATATAATGCATAGAAAATACTTACATATAATGCGTATTTTCTACTGTAGGCCTAGAAATAAACTTCACAGCAGATCTCTTTGAGATTTTACTCCAGAATCCAGTAGCTTGCTTCATTAATGCATGTTTCGAACCAGATTATTTCCTTTAAAACTATCTTTCTTCTGCTACATCAGAACTACTTCTTGCCCTGACAGCGTAACACTTTTTTTCTCCTGAGTATTGCTCTTGGTGCCATCAAACGTGTTGAACATCACAATCTAATGCTTGTCGTTTGACAATTCTAGGAATAAATTTAATAGTGAAGAGGGCAGCAAGCCTGAGCCTTCCAGGCTGCTTTGTTCTCAGGACTGTTTTGCTCTTTTGTTACATGTCCTTGTTCTAATGGAAGACCGTGTTGTTCCATGTGTTATTTTAAAGGTATAGGGAATGTTTGTAGGGTGTTTCAGTTGTTCAGTAGCTTTGGGAGGCAATGGGATTGGCAGTTCAAGGTTGGAAGGCAGGAATGAAATGGGAAAGCTGGAGAGTTCTTTGTCATGCAGAGGCTTCCCCAGCTTTATGTTGGCTCTTAGACTGCTGACTTGCTAGTCATGCTTACTGCATTTGTTCTGGAACTTCATTATTCCAGTAAGTTGCTTAGTCAAGAAGAAGATACTGTTATTTTTGACCAGTAATGCACTTGATGAGTCAGAAGTTTTTGTGTCTCTGCCATAAATTAGTTTTTACTAAAGGTGAAGTTTATTTTTTCTGTTTTAACGCATGAGCAAGGTAGGGGAAGAATACATTAGTAAGTTAATTCTTCTGAGTGGCAGATCAATAAATTTGGTTTAGCTGGCTGCCTGTTGGACTGTTTTGGAATTCCAGCCTGGTTCTGTTTCTCATTAGAACTACGGTTCCCATTTGTTTACCACTGAAGTCTAATTTATCACTTTAAAGTCCAGTGGCTGAGAAAATGATTTGTACTGGAATATTTTCATGGCTGCAAGTTTAAAAAGTTTCATATAGCTAAAGAGACGTTGGTTGCATCCAAGTGTTGGAACACACGCAGACAAACTAATAGATGCCAACTGCGTTTTGCCTGGGTTGGCAGAGTAATCCATCCACACAAAGGTACCGTAATGCTACTCAGACAGGCATTCTGCTTCAGAAAATTACATAAGCGACCCAAGTAATGGTGTGTACTTTGAGATCCACACAGAAACTTACTTTCTTTTTTCTTTAGGAAAATTTCTGCAATATCTTTAGTTAATTGAGTCTCGTGAGTCAGTCCATGACTGTTAAAGTGTTGATGAAAAACTGCAGTATAACCAAATGTTCTGTTTTTCCTGTGCAGCCTCTGAGCACGTCCTAAATAGCTTTATTATCTAAGGTGTCACACAAACAGCACCATTAGACTTCCAGCCTTATTGATTTAAGAGCGTTCTGCAGGAACTGTGGGATTTAGCTCCTCGGTTAGAGTTGTCATCCTCTTGTTCCAATTTCCACTTGACTTGTATCTGTGCCTCTGTCTTGACCCTTTCTTTTCTCCATGTTGTGTTTTGTTCACCCGGTTTTAATGCTGCTTCTGTTCTCTCTTTTATTCTTTGTGCACCAGTTGAAAAATAAATGCATAAATAGATTTCCAAATCATTTTCCTTCTAGACTCGCATCTAAATAGAGAAGAAGGCAAGATGCATTTCTTTATACTCTAGTGTAACTGACCTTGCATACATTTTCCTTGACCTTTCATTGCTGCTTGACTGTCTTTCAAAATTCTAGAGAAACTAAGAATCCACTAAAGTAGAGAGAGTACAATGGGTGCAGATGGGGGGGGAGGAAGTGTGTCTATGTATGTGTATACGTATGTATATTATCAGAAACATAGCCTCAGATCTCTAAATTAACCAGGTTTTTTTTCTTAACATCTAAAATAACAGATGCTTTCTACTTTTCGATAGCTGTGGATAGGGCCAAGCATACTCTGGACATGACCTTTTAGTTCTTTTCTACCCTCTTTTTGAAGGTCAAGAGCATATCCCTTTCTGTAGGAAATGCCTGGATTATAAATAAAGCTAGATTCAAATTTCGCTATGAAGAAACGCACACCTAACTTCAGTCTAGTGTTTAGGAATAGTCTTCAGGCACTTTTTACTTTGGGAAGACTGAATTAGAAAGTCCTGAAACTATCTGTTACTTCTTCCAAACAAAGTTGTTTCTCAATATTTGAAAAATATTAGATACTATTCTTATTCTGTGTATGTATTTACCTGGAAACAACAATGTTGCGATAGTGATTTTCAGAAGAGTTAGAGATAAGTTCTTACTGCAAACCAAAAACCTATTAGATTCATTATTCAGAGGGAGGTTTTATTGGTATAGAAATACTGAGTTAAAATGAGAGGGATCTGAATTAGTCTAGTCCACCAGAGACTAATGAATACTTCTGTCTCCTTTATTGGATCCACAAGTCTCCCATGATACCAGATTTTTGTTTAGCCTCCTGAGCTTCTTCAAAACTGGGAATCTCCAGCAAAGCAAATGCCTTGCAGGGTCATAACAAACTGCTGAGATCCAGAAAAAGAAGTGTGGTAAAAGATCAGACGACCCATCTTATTGTATTAGATAGAAGACAAAGCTATTCTGCAGGACTTGAGTAATTTTTAAATCGTTTGAAAGAGCACTACAGAATATTACTATGAAGGTTTTTGACTGTTAGCTTGACACTGGTGGTATTGTAAAATAAAGCAAATACATTTTTAAAAGGGAATGGACGGAAAACGATCAGTGCAATTAAGAAGGAGGAAGAACAGCAATCATAAGGCAGTTTTTATGGACTATCAACACTGAATTAATATAGTATAGCTACTGGTTAGAGTTTTTGTTTTCAAGTGTACAGCCTGCCAGGAAGGCCTGGTGACCAACTGGGAACTTCTTGCTTAAATAGCACCAGCCATTAAGAATGTGTCTGTTACTGTGCTTGTGTTAAATGGGCCTTGCTGCTGATGTCTGGAAGAGCTGACACTGGGGTGTCTCACAGATGACACCAGTGGCATCCAGCCTTGGACAGTCGGTTCCTTCCAGCTGAGGAAACACAACCGAAGTTATTGCTGTTAGAGTTTAGAAACTCTAATATGGGAATCTGTATCACACTAACAGCTGGCTCAGTCATGTTGTGTTTATTTTAATTGCATCTAATAATTTTTTAATTGTTCCTGCATAGTTGAGTTTTATTCAAATTCTGCCTTTTTAACAAACTAATCAAATTGTAACCCTGAAAGGAATTGTCAACACATGTCAGAATAAATGTTGTCTGTCTGAGTTTAATGATTATTTTACTCTGTGTGTTTAACCAAACATTACTATAATATTAGAAGCAAGACGCTGCCGCCTCCTTTTAATAATATTGTATTTCATCAGAAAAATTGCAGAAGAATGCCATCTAGTGTGGGCTGTTATATTTTTGTCGTCTAACTAGAGATTTTAATGTAAATAGATTGTGTTCAGCATGTAAACTATGGAGCAAATTTGTTTTCAAATCTTTCTATTTCTCTTTTATTTTTAAGGTTGATTTTTCGAGAAGTTTTTTTAAGCGTTTTCTTTTAAGTACAAGTTCCCAGATTATTCTCTGCCCATAAAAATTAAAAAAACATGTATGAAGTATATAATACACAGTGCTTATATAGCAGTTCAGGCTCTGAATCTGTCTTGCAAGATTACATACATGAATTTCCCTCTGAAAGCCTTTAAAGTTTATTTTTGCATGCTTACTTCAGTGAGAAATTGACTGTCAATCTGAAGTTTGCTAAGTTTGTTTAGACAACCATAGCCGTTTTAGCATGTTTCAGAAGATTGATGATTGCAGGTAATTGGGATATTGTAAACAGGAGGACACTGCCAATTTAATATATTGCTGTGTAAAAAATGTGTAATTACAGTATATCTAAAACCACCTCAAATGACTATACCTGGGAGGATTTTGGTTTATCTAACCTATTCTTGTTCTAAATGAGGTAACACTGCACCTGCAATGTGCTTGTCCTTAGTATAACTGCTTTCCCTTCTTCTACCTGTAGAGCACCAGCCACTAGGAGGGTTCTTTGTTGTTCTTTTATTAAAACATTGTGTGAACAGAAGCTTGCAGAGTGGCTGGGGGGACGGGAGGAGCTGGTGCCTGAAATATCATTAAAGAGTCTTGATTTGCTGCAGTCAACAGTTGCTCTTAAAATTTTATGTTGGCTATCAATATCATTCCTCTCCTGTCGTCTCCTCTTCCTTACCCTATTTGTTGCCATGGCAGCTTTCAGGAATTTGGATATTACAGTCTGACTCTGACTGGCGCACTGAGACCTGCATTTTGAAAGGCAACTAGACATCAACGCATTCCAAAATGTGCTTGCTGTCTCCTCTATGAAGAGAGAGATGCACACTGGAGAAAGCAGTGGTTATAATTTCCTCTAATAATGGGATAGACTTCAAGAAGATCTTGGGCACCTACTTTTAAAGCAGTTAAACTTACAGGAGCTTAATTGCTCCCTTTGTCTTCCACAGCTTCTGCTTATTTGAGGAAGCTGAGAACTGTACTTCTTTGGCTTTAAAATTTTTTTCAAAGGGATTTTAGAGTTAAGACTTCTTGTCTTTTCTCATTCTTTCTTACCTTTTCTCAAATCTTTCTGTCTCTCACTTTTCCCCCACTCTGTCTCTCCCACAATATAGTCCTTCCCTGTATTCCCACTAATATTTTGTTCCTGGCAAGCTTTCTACAGTTTATAGATTAACTTGTATTTGCAAATGCAGATCTTCATTGAGGTCTTTATCTTGTGCTAGATGGATATCAGTATTGACTAACAGCAAAGAAGAAGCATTAAATATGGCATTCCGTGGAGAGCAGAGCACAGGGGAAAACAGTTTAGAGGATCTGACAAAAGCCATTATTGATGACATACAGAGATTACCCGGAAATGAAGTCTGTTGTGATTGTGGCTCACCAGGTATCTCAATTTGTTCATGTCATCAACTTCTTGTTGGGAGCAAAGTGATTTCTTTAAAGAAGCGTTTGTAGAGTGCAAACTAGTTTTCTAAGTGTTGTGTTGATCAGTCTTCAACCTGTTTTTAAAAGAACAAATATGACTTTGGTCCGTTAGTTCCGTTTAATTCACTAAAATATTTTTGTGTGTTGTCTGTGCTTACTTCCAGCAGTTCAAGCCCCTCTGGAGTTTGAACTGTTCTTGTTGCACTGTCTCTAGATGCTTGTTGCACTTGAATGGAAGTTGCTTGGCATCACTGATCCTGTGCATGCTACTAAGTAGAAGTGAGTAATGCTTAGACAATGATTGTGGAAAAATTGACCTGGCCCAGATCTTACTCTGAGGTTTTATCTTGGCATGAGACTACTGGAATTGCAGGATCAAAAATATTCAGAGGCAGAATAAGTAGTCTTGTGCAAAGAATGAGACCCGGAGTTGGAATCCTATCAGATTATGTCTTCAGAAGTACAAAGTTACAGGTCAGTTGTTTGTCACTTAAAGCCTGAGAAGAGTCAGCTTGTCATAGAGCTGCTGAATGGATGTGGTAGTTGGCAGCTGTTACAGCTTTCACATCTGGAGACACTTCAAGAAGGTGCTGTTCATTTGGAACTGAGTACATAGTACATATCTTGAAGATGCTTACTGATGCAGAACTGATCCAAATACGAAATACCAGATAAAAATACTAAGTAGAATAAATTTCTGTCAAATCCTGGAATTGGTTCATTCAATTATTTTGTCATGTAATGCTACAGAAACTTGGGATTACAGTTCTCAGTCAACTGAAGTTTTAAGCTTCATTCCAGCTTGCTGCTTTAAAATTCTTGACTTAATACTTCATCAGCTACTGTTTAAGATCAAGGAAGAGATTAATTTGAAGACATGTATGTATACAAACTATGTCAGAGCATTTTCTTTCCCTTGAAAACTAGTCTTGCTTCTTACGTAGCATACATAGTATAAGATCTATTTGAATATTACATGCAGATCTCCTCCATGACAGCAGTAATTTATTTTTTTTTCTCCTGGACTAGCTGGTGTTCCTGAAATTTTCTACAACATACTACTATTTTACATATTGGAAAATGCTGTGGTTAATCTTTTATGAAGAAAGACTATTTATAGTTCAAGAAGTAAAGATTAAGACTCCAGAGGTTGCCAACAGTAGAATTTAGGATTTCTGTTCCTTTTAAAAACAGGAAACAAAAGCCTTACTTTCTACAAGAAGCAAATCCTAAATGTATTCAAATACAATCATTCAGTATGGATTTGTAAGTCTAAATTCAGTGCCTTTGGGACTGTCACTCAATGTGAAAAACTTAATTCTATTGGTAGCAATTTGTGCTGCAATTTGGAGAAAAGTATGGAATATTCTTAGTTTATTTCCATTTGTTAAAACATTAACTGAGTAATCATTTCAAATACATTGGGATTTCTTACCACCATTGAAAACCTTTTCTTAGACTTTGATGAAATATTTGGGGTTTCAATTCCACAGATCCAACATGGCTGTCAACTAATTTGGGCATTTTAACCTGCATTGAGTGTTCTGGAATACACAGAGAAATGGGTGTCCATATTTCTCGAATCCAGTCTTTGGAATTAGACAAATTAGGAACGTCTGAACTCTTGGTAAGTGTCTTTCATTTGTTTTTTTTTCTTGTAGTCAAATGTTGACCTGTGTATCGGAAACATTCAGGTGTATAGTTTACAGTTAGTTTTTTTCAAGGTATGGGTTTTGCAGAATGTCTTCCTCACGTTTTTGTATGTTTCCTACAGGAGAGTTTTAACTATTATGTATTATTGATGCTTTTGACCACTTGCCACTACTCATGCTTATTTC
This sequence comes from Eurystomus gularis, assembly GCA_013400335.1. NCBI lineage: Eukaryota > Metazoa > Chordata > Aves > Coraciiformes > Coraciidae > Eurystomus > Eurystomus gularis. The sequence continues at coordinate 354,211 of VZZY01015199.1, read as the reverse complement.
CTGGGGTTTTGCAGAATGAATATCAACATCCACTGTGATTAGTGCCATCAGAATGTTGCCTGTTATTAGCTGATCTTAACCCTAAATCAGGACAGTCTAAACTCTCATGTGATAAAAAAATGAGAGCAAATTTAACTTGACAAGTGAGAATGACCATTGCTAATTTTTAGAGAAAAACGTTGGATGAATCTTTTAATTTGAGGGAAGAAACCCTGTAACATTGAAGTTACAAAAGGAAGGAAAAAAAACCCCACCAGCTCATTACATCAAGTTTATCTCCCCAGCTGTTTAGCCTGTGAGAAGATACTTCTTAGAGAAATCTTGTATGGGAAAATTGAGCGAAGATAGAAGGCAATTAAGTTACTATGCATTTAAATCGAATTTTACAAAGCGTGACTTTCCAGTAGGTCCAAGCTTCTTTCAAAAAGTAACTTCCTGATCAGTGTGCTAGCACCATGTCAGTGTTTGTGCTGCTAGTTCCTCATTCTGTCTTTATACTGGAGGCAAATAGTCTTGGAATACAAATAATTAGCCGTGACTGTGAAGCCTGTTGTACAAACTCTGGGATGATGGGATTCACACTCAAAGATATTTTTTAATTGCTTTATATTTAAATGTGATCATCGTGCTTTAATTTTGAAGTCCTGTATATTCCATCTTTTCTTAATAGTGTGGAAAATGTACATTAGTAGTCCAGTTTTTAGATTGCTATTAGACCCCAAACTTCCCACCCTCATATGTACGGTGTTTTTCTTATTGCAGCTGGCCAAGAATGTAGGGAATACTAGTTTTAATGATATTATGGAAGGGAATTTACCTAGTCCGTCACCTAAACCCAGTCCATCAAGTGATATGTAAGTTCTGAATCTCTAAATTCTTTATTGTTAACTTTACTGTGGAACATATATATGTGTGTGAAGTAAAATGTCTTGAACAGTAACCAAGCCAGAGGAGGGCTAGGATGGCAGGGGCTGGGGTTTTTTACTCGGTGGAGTTTCTTGTCATATAGTCACATTTTAACGACCTTACCTTCTCCGTGTAGAAAACTTCAAGTTTGGATTCAAAGATTCATTATTTGGATCTTGAATGTTTTTGAGTTTTGTAGTATACCTCCAAATGATGAGCGCAGTTGGACTAAGTGACGCTAGCTTCTGGTACTCTCTGGAGATGGGGACGAGCTTTTTCTTCCTTTCCCTGGGGTAGGAGTTGCACAGAGACCATAGCAGAGGTGGCTTTGCCACAGAAGAGCTTTTAGTTAATTATACTGTTTTCTAGCTGACTTAGTACTTTCTCTTCTATCCTGTTTTTAGCATGTTTTTAATGCTTATCCTGCTTTTAACATGTAGATATGTTTCCATGAGAAACCACACTTCAGGCTTTGTTTTCCCTTTAGTCTGAGTCCCCAGAGTCAGAGTAATTTTCATATATAACAAGAAGGCAGAATGAAATTGAATATGTACCTTATTTTGGGCTTTTTTGCAAGAAAGACATGCTTTATAATAATTAGTAACACCATTGTCATCTAATAGTTTTCCTCTTCCCTTCTCAGCTCCTGAGTTAGGCGAGGGGATTTTAAATTTCAATCATTGACCCATTTTGTGAAGTATTTCTGAACTAAGCTCTATTTTCACACCCCACAGGACTGCACGTAAAGAATTTATCACTGCTAAATATGTAGATCATAAGTTCTCTAGGAAGACTTGTGCATCTGCAGCAGCTAAACTGAATGAATTACTTGAGGCTGTCAAATCCAGGGATTTACTTGCACTAATTCAAGTCTATGCAGAGGGGGTAGAGCTGATGGAGCCACTGTTAGAGCCTGGACAGGTAAGCTTATCAGGTAAACAAACCAGAGCATTTTGAATAATGTGTATTTGTAAAATGTCCAGGACCCGGCTGCTACTTTAGGTGCTAAAACAAGAGAAATAAGAGATGAAAATGGTGGGTTTTGAGTTTCCTTAATGTGGCATCCTTGGGGGGGAAGACCACTCTGTCTGTTGTCATCAGTTGGTCTAAAGGAATGTGAAATGCAGTAACAGTATCATACACTCTTCTAGGGGCAGCTATAGCATGTTGAAAAGCACCTGTTCTGCAGTATATTTCCTTTAGGAAAAGGCCCCCAGGGAGAGGACTTGACTTGATAACCCAGGATCACTTGGATGTCACAGGCAGTATTGTATCTGCTTTTAAAGTGGTTGTGGAAGTAACACGTTGACTGTGTGCAAGCCTCTGTTTACTCTGTGTGAGGAAAGAGTAAATCTGATGCCTTCCCAGCTTCTGATGATATATTTACAGAAGGACAATTTTTTTCACTCAGCAAGGGAGATTTTTTTTTTTTAAAAATAAAGTTCTGAATTCTTGATCTTCCTTCTGAAGTCAGTTACATTTTTTCAGAAAAATCAGCCCAGGTTGACTTCTAGTATCCATGGAGGAATGTTGCTCAAGAGCAACAACCTGTTTTTATGGATAATTGGCGCTGTGTAACCACTCGCTCAGCGATGTTTTCTCCTATTACTTTCAAACTCAACTTGGAGAGATCTCAGAGAAGGTTTTCAACAAGTTCTGTGAAAATAGCTACCTTGGCGAAGGACAGAGTGCCTGCCTGTAAGGAGTGGAGGGAAAAGTTCAATGTAGTGTCCGCACTTGAGGTATCACAGAGTGCTTATCATGGAAACACATGACAAATTCTCTAGCTACAAGGTAAACTCTCTGTATTTGCCATCCAGAATTAGCTCCTTAGCATTTCTCAGCTATTGCATCAGCGATACCTAGAAAGGCATGAACACCAACTGAAATGGAGTCTGCAGCTAGGACATTTATAGCTGCATTCCCCTCTGTAAATTCTCTGATGTTAAAAAAAAAGCTGATTGTTTTTTAAGCTGCAACTTTAATTCCAAATACATCTACTATAATGCACTTTTTTAATGCCCTTTATGTCCAATAGGAGTTAACAAAATCTGGTTTTAGATTACTTTCTCATGCAACTTCTGAACTGAATTAAACAGCGTTTATATCTTCAGTTAAATGTATTGACAAGTTTGTTATATGTATAAAAAGTAAAATATGATTCATTTTAAGTTCAACAAGGAGAAATCCTGTATCCACGGTGGAATATATACTGGGAACTACTCAGCTGGACAGCAGCTTCTGCAGAAAAAGACCTAGGGGTCCTGGTGGACACCAAGTTGAACGTGAGCCAGCAGTGTGCCCTTGTGGCAAAGAAGGCCAGTGGTGTCCTGGGCTGCACTAGACAAAGCATTGCCAGCAGGTCAAGAGAAGTGATCTGATCCTTCCCCTGTACTCTGCACTGCTGAGGCCACAGCTGGAATTGTGTGTCCAGTTCTGGGCTCCCCAGTACAAGAGAAGCTTGGACATACTGGAGAGAGTGCAATGAAGGGCCACAAAGATTTTTGAGAGTCTAGAGCACCTGATGTATGAGGAAAGGTTGAGAGATGTGGGAATGTTCAACCTGGAGAAGAGGAGACACAAGAGGGTCTTATCAATGTTTATAAATACCTGAAGGGAGAGTGCAGAGAAGACGGAGCCAGGCTCTTTTCAGTGGTGCCCAGTAACAAGACCAAAGGCAACGGGCACAGAGGTTCCCTCTGAACATCAGGAATTTTTTATTTATTTATTTATTTATTAAAAATGTGTGGGTGACTGAGCACTGACATAAGTTCCCCAGGGAGGTTGTGGAATCTCCTTTCTTGGAGATATTTAAAAAGCCATCTGGAGATGGTCCTGGGCAGCTGGCTTTTGTTGGCTCTATTTGGGCAGGGAGGTTGGACCAGCTGACCTCCTGAGGTCCCTTCCAACTTCAACCATTCTGTGAGTCTGTAAGAGATTTAATGTATGTAGGACTATGATTTTTGTGTTGGTTTTTTTTTTTCCCCTGGTTTTGTATCTAACTGACATTTACATGTGTTTAGGAGCCAGGTGAAACAGCACTTCATTTAGCAGTCCGGACTGCTGACCAAACCTCTCTCCATCTGGTTGACTTCCTTGTACAAAACTGGTATGGATTGCTCATTGTTCATTAAATTGTGCATGAAAAATGTAGATGTTCAGTGCTATACTTGCAGTTCTTTGGACAGTGTTTGCTCATCACTTATAATCATTCTCCTTAGATATATTTCAAAAGAGCATAATTTAATACTTTGAGGTGACCTTTGTGCTACTAATGAGTAGAGAGAGGGAAAGAAGTGTAGGTTAAAAACATGGAAAGCAGTTTTATAAAAATAGGATGAAAGGAAAAATTATATAGAGCAAAAGAGAGGATTAATTTAGAACATAACAATGTGAAACAAAGCAAACTAGTATTTCAGGTAAAGGAGGGAGGACAACTAAATGTTCCAAATACAGGAAACATGCAAAGAAATTCTAAGAGTAGAAAACAAGGATCTTACTCAGAAAATTTTGAATAGAAACTAGATTAACTTTGAGAAGGTGTTCTAATAGTTAGTAAACGGTGTGAGAACTATTTAGAGCATAATCTTAACTAGTAATTTTCAACGTCTAGCTTGTTGGCTGAGCTGTTCTTTGCTGTCAAGGTGAGTTTATGGAAGTGAAAAACCTTAATGAAAACATTTAAAAAAAAAAAAAGTGTAATGATACAACATTATTTTGTATATGTTTCACAATAAAGGTAATGATTAAATGTGATGAATTCCGGTCTGCTTCTGTAGGATGCTATTAAGTGAAAGAAGCAGCCGTCGCTTGCTGTGTCAGATGTGGGGTTTGCAGAACGATGAGAGGAGGGTTGGGGAAACACACAAAACTCATCCCAACTTGTTTGAGCTGCTGAGGCTGGGGAGTTGTTTTTCCCTCAGCATAGTGCGTCATGCCAGCAGTACGTGAATACTTATTTCTTTCCCCTCCCATCTCTGATAGTTTATGGAGTGTTGTATACAGGGAGTGTTAAAGTTTGGTCTTCTGGTAAGAGCACAGACTTGGAATCCATGTTCCTGACACTGTCTCTGGGGCTATGTGGACTAGCTGCTTAACCCACACTTAAACTTTCTTCTACCACTACTCCTTCATGTTAAATGGAGTGCTGACTATAGTAAGAGTATTACTAAAGTAAGAAATAAAATTAAAAATAAGCTACTAATAGTTGCAAGCTGTTTGAGATCGTAATTTGAAAAATGTTTCAGGAGCCCAAATTATGATTTTGAGCATTACTAAGGGATTTGTTATTTTGGTTGATTATTTTAAATTATTTTTGGTTTAAGTTCTGAAGCTTCATCGTTTCTTCGGAAAACTGTCATCTTTCACGTGTTTCTGTCAGCTGTCTTTGTGTCTTAATCTGAAATTTAAGAGCTTCTTTACAACCACACGGGCTCTGCTCTTACTGTTCAATATGGGTAATACTGAGTGGAGGAACAGCTGTCATCTTCTGCGCTTTTCTTTTCATTTTTATAAATGTATCATATTGATCCCAGTATGTCAGTAACTTTCCTTGAGAAACCTTGTTTTAGAAACTGAAAACGGAAGGAAGTACAGCTTTTAAAAAGCCCTGTGAAGCCCTTTGCACGGCTTGTCTTTCCCCAAGTCCTTATGTATCCTTGTAGTCCATCTTACAACGGTGCTGTGCATCCTCACAGCCACCCTCTGCATAGTTCCTTGAGTGCATGGGGCTTGTTAACCTTTTCTAACTGTATCAAAATGATTTTCAGATATTTTTAATTGGGCTAATTTAGCATATTTGAAAAAAAATTTCCAGTAACGTGGCAGGTGGAAAACAGCTGGTGGGACCTTACAAAGCATAAGGTTTGAATCTTTTGAGTTTCACCCTCTTTTTTATGAATGAACCTCTGTAGATGCCCAGTCCTTTTCAACCACAGCTCAGGAATTTCCAGTCTGCTTCGAATTACACTTACCTGTCTTTGAAAGTAATGTTTAATTTAAAAATATTTTTCTACTTCATATTTTTTCAGTAAAGTATTTATGCATTTATTATTTATAGGGATGCTAGATCTGAAAAGAATAGCACAGCATACTATATATTTCTTGATTTTTTTTTTTTTCTTCTTCTTTGTTTAGTGGAAACCTGGATAAGCAAACAGCGTTGGGTAATACAGTTCTACACTACTGCAGTATGTATAATAAGCCTGAGTGTTTGAAATTGCTTTTGAGGGGGAAGCCAACTATTGATCTAGGTACGTTCATTATTTATAACTCAGAAGTAAAAATTTCCCGGGTTTTCTTTCCATTATTTTAACCACTTCTATTTATGTCTTGCTATATTAAGTAAACTTTTAAAAGGAAAAATAAAACTGTATCAGAAAGATGAAGACTTTACTACTAACACTAAAGGAAGCATTCAGTTAAGAACTGAAACTTAAATTCTTAGAAGATGGTAGTGACAAAACGTTTCTAATACAAGATACTAATAGTAACCCCAGTTCTACTGCAGAGTTTTATTTCTGATAAATTGTAAATGTCCTGGAATTTAAGTTTGTGTTTATATTGTGAAAGTCATCTAGTACTTGTATGTTACAATGCTTCAACTGACTGCTCCCATTAATCCCACTCTCAGTGTATGTGGGCTTTGTGTATACAACAGTTAATTCTTCTTTTAATATTGATGTCTGTTGGCACTGCGGCTTCACCCAGCCTGCCCGAGCTACCGCTGCAGCTGATTAGGAAAGGGATTAGCTTTCTCAGCTAGCTGTCTTCCTCCATCTACCTGTTTGCCATCTACATGTGTGAGATAGGGATAACATTTGCTCTACCTAAATCAGTCCATTTTTCATCATGGCTTAGCAAAAGTTTGAGTAAAAAAAGAATCTCTGTAAAATATTTACTCACTCTTCGGATAATCTCTCATTTACTAGATGCTTTCCTTTCCCTGCCGTATTTTGAGAGTTAGGAAGGTTTCCCATGAATCCAGCTTGTCAGGCTCAGGAGCTAAGTGTCATCAGCATGTCTACACAACATTTGCATTCTGGGGTTGCAAGGGATTGTTTTTGTTTCTTGAGACTTGCTACGGAGCATCTAGGAAGTATCCCATTACATGCTGTGCCTGAGGACCCTCCAGAGTGCTCCGATATCACCTTTTCTAATTGGGAATAATTTAAAAATTAAAACCATTTTATAGCCATTATAAAGACGAAATAGTTAGAAAGTTCAAATTATTCTTGTTCAAATGTCATCTGTCTTCAAATTCGACCTTCTAACCGCTACATATTAATCAAAGTAAAATGTGCTTGGACCAACATTAGAGTTTTCCTTTAAAAAAAAAACAACACCGTAGAATAGTTTTCTTTTTTAAGCTTTTTTAAGCTTGCTTTCTTGCTTATTCTTGTAAGAGTTTTACTAGCAAAGGAGTTGAGTGGAGGTTGAAATGACTGAATTTCTTTATATTCACTGCTAAGATGGTTAGGAGGCATTTGGGAACTGTCCTGCCAGATGCTGCTGTTCAGAAAGAACCTGATGATACATGAGCAATTAGAGTGGAATCTTAAAGAGCTGCAGCTGCCATAGAGTGAAGAGATGTTATTGATCACTTCTAGAAGTTACTCTGCTAAAAACAGTGAACCTTAATGAATTGGTTCTTCAGACATCTCAAATAATTTATCTCTTTTTTTTATTGTTAATTTTGTAGTAAACCAAGCTGGAGAGACGGCTCTGGACACAGCGAAAAGAGTGAAAGCTGTCCAGTGTGAGGAACTGGTAAGAACCAGGGCGGGGGAAGGCAAGGCAAGGACGTTTACTTCTTTAGAGATGTGATCTACTGGAGATACCATTACCACTGTATCTCAAACTTGGTATGGCTGCCAGCTGGCTGCATGCTGGTCTGAAAGGCTTACCAGAGATGAATGTTTTAACTTCAAAACACAACAGTCATTTTCTGTGTAACAGTTTAAGTAAAAGATTTTCCTTCTGTTGAAAGTGCTCGGTTACTTTAACCGGTGTATTTGAAGGCCTTAGATAATGGATGGTCAAGTATCTGAACACCAATTAATGCATCATTCTAGACATCTGGGCTTCGTCACCTCAAAAGTTCTTCTTGGAGGCATTTCTATCAGGAGTACAGAACAACCACTGAAATATTAAATCTCTGAAGATTTAATATTTGGATTAAAATCTGGATCTTTGTTTACCTTTTTCTGCTTTGGCTTTTTCCGATTTATTTGATGGGACAGATAGTTCAGAGATGGTGAAAGTCTTCTTACAAAGAGAATTGAAACAACTTGAAATTAAATCTGCTCAAAGGAGAAAGAAGCAAACGTGATGTCTGGAAGTTAGGGTACCAAAAATGTAAACTGCCAGCCTTGGTGGGTTTTTGTCCCTCTGCTGAACATGATAGAGCAAAAACTTTCTGGAATTTTGAGAACGTGTGAGTGATGTTAACAGGCGACAGTCAAGAAAAGCACTGGAGTTCAAGAAATAAAGGATTTTCCTAGGTACTTTTTAGACGCACTTGGCCAGGGATAAGGATTCTACATCAGACCAACAAGCTTCTTTGTTCTTAACCCTCTGAGGTGCCTCCTACCACCATGCATTTAGTAAGCAAGTGAATTAAGTACTATCAAAGGATTTAAAAGTCTTAAGTAGTGTGGCAGTTTCACATTCAAGACAAAACGAGGGAGATTTTCAGAACAGTTGCCACTTGCTGCATAATTCTACTTCTCAGAACTCTTTTGCCTCATTTTGATGATCCAAGGAGGATATCTACTTTTTCTCTGCAGCTGGTAATTTTTATAGCTTTCCTTTGTCAATGGAAAGTTTTTGTCACGTATTAATTATTGCATAACCAAGAAAGCTTGTCCATCACAAACAACAGTAGTTTTCTGTATTTCTGGGGATGCAAGTCAATGTTTTGCTATGGTTGATAAGGTGGGACTCTCACTGACCCCTCAGTTACTGCCATGTCTGCTGTGTAATCAGCACTGTTTCCAGGGTTTTGAGTACCCTGTCAGCTGAAAAACTGATCAGCTGTACAACACACAATGGGTATGGATTGCTTTTTTCTTTGCAGTTCATATTTAATAAAGTAACATCTGCCATTCATGTGGACCAACTGATTGTGTTGTAGAACAAACAAAAACAAGTGGATGTTATCAGTGAGCCTATCTAGCAGTTAATTCTTTCAATTACTGTAATTGAAATTCCACTAATACCTCCCTGACTATTTCAGTTCACTATAATAGAGCATTTATGCCTCTCTCTTTCATTTCTGAAGAGGAAAATTATTTCTGCATTTTTCTCAAAAGTGACAGTGAGATGCGGTTAAGAGCAAAAAAGAAATCTGAGTGAGCATATTGCTTATCATGGGCAATAAAAAGTACAAAGTAGATATCTGGATGTTTGCAGTATGCTAGATGTACTGAGCTGATTTCTGTTGCATAGCTGAAGCCTTAACTGTGTAATTAAATTCAATTTCAAGTGAGTTCAGTAATACTTACACAACGGGTTAAAAATACGTTCAAATTTTATTTTGGGAATGTGGTTAAAGGCTTTCCTGAATCAACTAGTACCAAATAGACTACTTTTCAAGGGATGTGAAGAAATAAATAATGATGGTACTGAAAAGGAGAATATATCTCCTCATGAAGGGCAATTTTCTTTTTTGCTGATTGTTGAAATAGTAGATCTTTAAAGAATGTTGTTGCATTATTTAGGAATTTTGTGCTTAAGACACACTGGCCTCATCCAGTGAGAGGGAAGCAAGTAGGTAAATAAAAGACAAATACCAGAATTTGTAAATAGGTTTTCATTTGCTTTAGCACATATACCTTCTCTTCATGCCATCTTTTTAAATGCTTGCCAAACACGGCAACTTCTACCCACTTTGAGAAAATCTTCCCTTTTTCCCTTTTGGCTGTTTTTCTGTACCTCAAGTAAATGAAGGATGTTTGTGTGATTGCCCTGATATTGTTTATTCTTAGTGTTCAGAAAAGTTTTCAACCTTTCAGTATTTCAGTTTATTGCCTGCTGATTACAAAACTAACTTTGAAACTGAAGAAACAGAAGGTATTTTAACAAGAATTGTTATTTCTTTCAGCTTTCTCAAGCCAAGGCAGGAAAGCTGAACCCACACGTCCACGTCGAGTATGAATGGAATCTGCGGCAGGAGGAAATTGATGAAAGTGATGATGACTTAGATGATAAGGTGAGCCTGAATGCCCGATACAGCTTTGTGCAAAAACTGTCAGAATTTCTGTTATGTGGAAATGAATAGAAATGAGAGACTAACTTTTTTTCCTACAGACTGTTTTTTTTTCAAGACTAGTTTTGAGGCCTCTACTGAAGACTGCCGAAGTGCTTTTTGAATATGCTTTCTCAGCTTAGTTATTATAGACCTCAGTTTCAGAAGTTTTGCTTTGGCAATATCTACAGCATAATATAAATCAGTAACGGTAGATTACTTTGTTGTCATTTTGTCCTCTTCTGAATTCTAGATTGTTAATTCTTAGCTGGAGGAAATCAAAGCTTAGATACTTATTTTTTTCTATAAATTAATTAAAAACCTAGTTGAATCAATAACTGTTTTTCAGAAACTGTGCTGTGCACTTTATTCCTGATTAAAAAATGAAGTAATAGACACAACTTGAGGGTACAGGATAATTGCCATCCTAGAACATGTGAAAACTTGGCTTCAGTGTCCTACTTTAGCAAGTCAGTTAATTACTCAGTGCTCTGTTTCTGTAATAAATGGGAATACACCTCTCCTATTTTATATGGGTGGTGTAGAAAGAAATGTGGTCGACTTTTCATTTGCTGTGAAAAAATCAGAAACCCAAATAATTTACATATCCTCAAGGACAGTAGAGAACAAAATTATCTGTGCGAGGAGCCTCGGGGGGATGACTAATGATGTGCTGGAGAGAATGGGCTGCCTGAACTAGAGCTGCAGCGAAACAGTTCGTGCTCCATATGCAGCTATTAATATACAGCAGTCAAAAATTGCTGTGTAAAATTTCCTCAAAGAGCAATTACCTGTCTTTAAAAGAAGAGATGTTCCAATGATTATATTGCTACTTCAGTTCACAAATAAATCAGAAGGATCAGAGGGAGTTATCTTATTTTTCCAAAGATCAATATACTTGAACTTTGAGGAGAACTATCTCGTCTGAGTAAATACCTATTTAAACTGAAAATGACACATATTCTAAAATCTTCACTAGGCCTTTATTAATATACTATTTAGTATATTTTTGTGTGTCTACTGCTTTAAGAATAAGTTGATTTATTGATGCTACAACCTTTCTTATTCAGGTAGAGGAGAGGATCTTTCAGGTTGGATCTCTGAGAAAGGGAGGAATGTGGTTTTATTTGTTGAATAGAGAAAAATTATGCTCATATTCACTAGAATGTGTTCTGTTATGTTCTTTCCCAAACATTAACTGCATTTAGTATTTAGCTGTGTATTATATTTGTTTTTCTATTCACAGCCTAGTCCTATAAAAAAGGAAAGATCTCCAAGACCCCAAAGTTTTTGTCACTCTTCGAGCATTTCTCCCCAAGACAAGATGACTCATCCTGCATTTAGCACTCCCAGAGACAAGCAAAGACTCTCCTATGGAGCTTTCACCAATCAGATTTTTGCTTCTACAAGCACAGACTCACCCACCTCTCCAACTGCAGACGCTCCTCCTCTTCCTCCTAGAAACGCTGGCAAAGGTAAGTCTGTCTTCAAACTGCGCTTGCAAGCAGTAATTTTTCCTTAGCTGTCCTTCCTTTACCCAGGTGGATTACAGTGTTTCAATATGTAGTTTTCTCACTACGTTGATGTGATGTTGGACAATGTATGTTCAAAACTTAGAAAAGAAACAACAGAGAGGGACAGTGCTTTTTAACAGACTCATTCATAACAGTGTGCCTGAACGCGTGAAAAAATAAAGCAAAAATACTCTGCAAAATAGAAACTGGTTTATTTTATGTAGAAATTCTGTTTGTATTTTGAAGAAGCTCTTTTTTAAGCATTTACAGTCTCAAAAATAAAATGTCTTAGAAAAAGGCTGATGATGCATAGGTGCTATCCGGTGATGTGCTGTGTGGTGTCCGGCAGAGAAAGCACAGAACCAAAGCTTTGGATGAGAGGAGGTGCAAGAAGGCTCCTTCTCCTTGCAATCAGTGTGGCAAAAGAAAAATAGCAGAATGACCTGTGAAGTGCTGAGCAGGTTGGTATTAAAGTTCCTTCCTTCTCTGCATCAAGACTCACGTCCTCCGTTTCAGTGAGGGCTGGAGGGGTGTGAAGAGAATAGCAAGCCTATTGCCGGAGAGTTAACAAGTCACTTACGCGCTGAAGATCTAAACTGAACATCACCTGTTCTTCCCTGTGTGAAAACTATTCTGCTCTTGTAGAATTATCTGTAAGAAAGGTTTGTGCTACAGTTCAGTCAGGTTTGCAATCTGTGTTTAGTTGAAATGAATTAGATGCTTTTTCTTCTTAGTAATAGCAGTGACATTCTTGGTAGTGCTTGAAGATAAGTGATTTCCACAGGAGGCTTATTCTTGCAGCAGTAGTGGGTGGTGGTTATTTGTCCTAGATACCCGCAAACTTCAAGTTTAGAGCAACGTATTTATGGAACAAAACATGTTACTTTATGATAATTTTTGCAAATCTATTTTTTAGAACAAAAAAGCTTTCCTTTTTAATTTTTTTTTTAACTTATTTAATTTAGAAATAGCTCAATTGTGTCTTTATAGTAAACTTGTGAGTGAAAACTTTAGCTGTGAAGGCTACAGTACAGTTAAGGCTTCAGCAGTTAGGCTGAAGGATGCTCCCTTTTGTTAGCACTGCTACAACTTCATATTTCCTCAACTGTTAGTTAACTTTGTTTTCAAAAATAAGGAAGAATTGCACTCACTGCAATGTGAAAGAGCAAAAGAGGCAGAACAGTCTGTTGGCATCAGATATCTGCTTTTGTACATGGTTCAGATGCTGTGGTTAAGAACTAGCGTTCGACTATCAGTCTTTGTCCTGTACTGGTAACTTTGGGATGAATTCCTTGGCTCTCTTTTTCTAAATGGGTTTGTTTTTCATTAAGAGGCAAACTGATTCTGCCAGGGTTTGCATTTTCACAATCCAGGTTTCTTTATGTCACTTTCACTGGGGACTCATTTGTACTCCTTGGGATTTTACTGTGTTGACCTTCCTGCTGGCATTACACAATGCTAACTTCTTCCTCTCCCTGATGTTTTTACACACTCTTGCAGTCTACCGTTGGTTATCTGTTGTCAGACACAGTACGCTGGCTGGGTCTTTCTGTCTGACCTAGGATAAATTTGCAAGACTTGGAAACAAATAATGAATCCATTTCTCATTGTATTTATAGAAAAATGTTTCTATAAATACATGAAGAGCAAAAGGAAGACTAAGGAGAATCTCTGTCCTCGATTGGATGTGAGGTGGAGGGAAACAGAGTGACAAAGGCTGAGGTACTGGATGCTGTCTTTGCCTCAGTCCTTAATGGTAAGACCAGTTGTTCTCTGGGTACCCAGCCCCCTGAGCTGGAAAACAGGGATGGGGAGCAGAATGAAGCCCCCATAATCCAAGAGGAAAAGGGTCAGGGACCTGCTACACCACTTAGACACAAGTCTATGGTGCCAGATGGGATGCACCTAAGGATACTGAGGGAGCAGGCAGAACTGCTCACCAAGCCACTTTCCACATTTATCAGCAGTCCTGGCTACCTAAGGAGGTTCCGGTTGTCTGGAGGTTTGCAAATGTGACACCCATCTACCAGAATGGCTGGAAGGAGGATCTGGGGAACTGCAGGCTGGTCAGTCTGACCTCAGTGCCAGAGAAGGTTATGGAGCAGATCATCTTGAGTGCCATCACATGGCACATATACGGGACTAGCAGGTGAGCAGGCCCAGTCAGCATGGGTTTATAAAAGGCAGGTCCTGCTTGACAAACCTGATCTCCTTCTATGACAAAGGTGACCCACTTAGTGTTATGAGGGAGAGCCTGTGGATATTGTTTCTCTGGACTTTAGTAAATCTTTTGACACTGTTTCCCACAGCATTCTTCTGGAGAAAATGTCTGCTTATGACTTGGATGAGCGTATGCTCCACTGCGTAAAAAACTGACTGGATGGCTGGGCCCATAGAGTGGCTGTGAATGGAGTTAATTCCAGTTGGTGGCTGGCTGCAAGTGGTGTTCCCCAGGGCTCAGTATTGTGGCCTGTTCTGTTTAATATCTTTATCAATGACCTGGATGAGGGGATTGAGGCCACCCTCAGTAAGTTTGCAGGTGACACCAAGTTAGGCAGGTGTGAAGGTAAGGAAGCTCTACAGAGGGATCTGGACAGGCTGGATCAGTGGGCCAAGGCCAATGGTATGAGGTTCAACAAGGCCAAGTGCCAGGCCCTGTACTTGGGTCATGTCAACCCCACGCAACAGTACAGGCTTGGGGAAGCTGGAAAGCTGCCTGGTGGAAATGGACATGGGATTGTTGGTTGACAGCTGACTGAACGCAAGCCAGCAGTGTGCCCAGGTGGCCAAGAAGGCCAACAGCATCCTGGCTTGTAACAGTACTAGTGTGGCCAGCAGGACTAGGGAAGTGATCATCCCCCTGTACTCAGCACTGGTGAGGCCGCACCTCAAGTACCGTGTTCAGTTTTAGGCCCCTCACTACAAGAAGGACATTGAGGTTCTAACATGTGTCCAAAGAAGGGCAACAAAGCTGGTGAAGGGTGTAGAGCACAAGTCTTGTGAGAAGAGGCTGAGGGAACTTGAGTTATTTAGTCTGGAGAAAAGGAGGCTCAGGGGAGACCTTATGACGCTCTACAACTACCTGAAAGGAGGTTGTAGTGAGGTGGATGTTGGTCTCTTTCCCAAGCAACAAGTGATAGGACAAGAGGAAGTGGCCTCAGGTTGTGCCGGGGGGAGGGGGGTTAGGTTGGATATTAGGAAAAATTTCTTCCACAGAAGGGTTGCAAAGCCCCAGAACATGTTGCGCAGGGAAGCAGCGGATTCATCGTCACTGGAGGTACTTAAAAAACGTGTAGTTGTGGTGCTGAGGGACATGGTTCAGTGGTGACCTGGCAGTACTGGGTTAATGGTTGGACTTGATGATCTTACAGTCTCTTCCAACCAAAACTATTGTGATTCCTTAAGAAGATTAAGGAGCTTGTCTTGTACCCTACTTACTATGTTGTCAGCTTTCAATGGACTATAATGGACAATGTTTCTTTGCCATTTTTTTCTCATAGTGTAGTTCTCATACAGACTTATTCAGAGAATTGTCTTTTCTTCCAGGAAGGGGAATATTTATGTGCATGTTTCATTCTAAGTATGTATTCAGGTTTCAGAAACGTTAGGCATTTTCCTAGGTGTTCCTCCAAACTCCTAGATGAGTCAATCAACACAGCACCAAAAAAAAAAATAATCAACATTTAACAACATTTAAGTAATTGCATGACTCAGCAGAGTAAATGAACTTTTGCACAACCTTAATTTGCAAATCCAGTGTGAGGGCAATGTTGCTAACTCGTTTTGTAGAAGTGTTAGGCAATCTAAGCCCAGGTTTACTTAATTGTAGCTGAAAGCTAATTGATTTTAATGGTCCTGTCTGTTTCCCTCATATGGGATGAACACAGAGGTGAGGGATAAATTTTATGTGATGAAGTTAAGTTTGGATCTTCAGAACTTAACATCTGCATATTTTACGCTCTCTTTCACAGCTCTGATGTCAGGTTCATAAACCCAAAGGTACTTGTGGTTCCAGTCCACTGCTACTGCAGACATCATGTTGTATAATTTGCTTCTTCACTTGATCAGACTCAATTTCTAACCAAATTAGCTTATTTGCATTTACTGGGAACTTCTAGAAGTTGTCTGACTGCATGGCTCACAGGGTTAGAAATCTTCTCAAGTCCACTAAATTACTTTCTTCATGTGCCAACGTTGTCGTGTAGCTTTGGTGATTTTTCTGTCCTCGATGTCTGTATCAAGGAACTACCTGGAGAGCACTCATACAGGTCTCCATTTCTGTTCTGTTAGACTAAACAAACCAGGCATATTCCACCTTTTCTGGTAGAAAAGTATTTTCATTCTCCTATTGTTCAAATTATCCTTTCATCATGCTAAGCCCTTCCCTGCACCTTTGCTGTTAAATCAGCTTTCTTAAATACAAGTGACTGGAAGTGTAGGGACAGCATTAAAACCTTGCTGGTTCTGCTGGAAGGTAATACATCTAAACATCCTTTTGTCCTATTCATTTGTTCATGATTGCATCATACTATGGCACATCAGGCATTACAGTATTATAGTAAAATAGTAGTCTCTGCTACTATTTTCAACTAGAGTCCTTAATTTATAGCACAAATGCTTCCTTAGTGTAGAATTTCAACATAATCCATAAGACTTTTGTATTTCGTCTCATTACCTCAGCCTTTGAGGCCATCCACTTTTTTCTGTTTTTTTTCTGAACGCTTTCAGCATTCTGTAGTTCTCTTGCATATACCTGAAGACATAATTTTTAAAATATTCTTATGAATATGTTGTACATTTTGGTTAAATAAGACTAGTTATCCCACTCAAACTCTGTTTTTTTCGGGTAGCATAACAGGAAGGGAAGGCTAACTGACAGCTGTTGGTTTCATGTGTTGTTTTTTTTATTTGTGCATCAATCCAGAATACAACATTCTTTAATATAAGTTTTGGTTCTTTTTTCTTATTCAGAGCTATCATGATCTTTTTTCTTTAATTATGATCTTTTTTTCAGTACTGAAAATACACAACCTGAAGTAAGGCAAACTGAAGAAGGCTTTTAGTAACATCTATGCAAAAATGTCACTCATAAGAACTTTAAAAATAACAGCAACTTGTTAATGCAAGTACTATTTTTAATATAAACTTGCTTTCCTTTACAGTGCCTGTTCTACCATTAACTGGAATACTGGTTCTTCCATATCTCTCATTAAGTGGTAAAGAAAATTACAAATGTGAGGTTTTTACACTCTAAACCCACCATTTCTTGAGTGGATGGCAACAGCTTTGCATGGTTTCACAAGTCCACGAATTAATAGATTCTATACTAACTGCACAAAAGCTGAAGGGCAATGCACTATTAATTGCAGATCTCTTCCAGTTATTTACATTAGCACCATAAATTTGACATTAGTTGGTCTATTTACACGTGATCCGTGTCATATGAAGAAGTGATAAAAGATGACAACAGCTTGTACTGAAAGCAGCTGCTCCCCAGCTAATGGAAGAAAAGAGAGCCCAATGGGAGCAGAATTTAAAAAGGTCAAGATTTTTTTGTGGGGAGAATCTTCTTCATGAAATGTGAACTTCACAACTATATGAGAAATCATCATTAAGATGACTATGGAGAAGTGGAGAACTGGTGGTTGGCTTCCTTGTTGCCTTCTTAGAATCACGAAATATCTTTGATCTTGAAAATAACTGCTCTGATCATTGCTTTAAAATACCTAGCTAGCCTTCTATAATTAAAAATACCACGTAAGAATTTTTTAAATATTTATATATATATAAAAAATACTTTGTATTACATATAATAGTTCTGCTGACACTTTGTGCATCATCAGATCTTTGTATTAATTCACCAGATGTTTCCATAAACTGATTCAGATTCCAGCACATTTCCCACGTTTGCTTTACTCAAAGCATGATGTGACTTTATACCTCTTTCTGAAAAGATATTTTGAAGTTTTCCTTTATTTTCTGCTTATTTGAAAGTAAGTCACTTTGTATTTCAGCCATCTAATCATTAGAGTGTGACTCGTAAATTCATTTTTATTCCAACTATGAAATTAATATAGGAGCAAATGCTCGGAGTCTGAAAAGATGCGCGGTTCTCCAAACCTTAGCACCTTTTGCTGGTAACTGCTGTATGCCATGTGAACTTTTGACAGCTATGAAGTGATGACATTCTTCAGCTCTTCTGTGATGCCTGGAGGTATACTCCTAGTGGGAAATATAACAAAATATATCCAAATAACCGTATCTTTAATACTATGTAATTTATTTTTGTAGAGAAGGATTCTTCACTTTATTGATAATAGAAAGTGCAAATTTTACTAAACGTCTGAAGTTTTCTTTTGGCAATAAGCGCACAATACTATTTCAATTCTTTTCCTCCACTTTTTTTTTTTTTTCCCCTTTTAAGCCAAGTTTGAACTACTTGTCACTTGTGGCAGGGCCGGAGAATGTGTCGGTGGGGGGGCTGCGGTGCAGTACGAGCAGGAGAGCACTAGGTGGTGGTAGGACAGAACCTCTGCAGCCTTGGCCATTCCCACTTGCAGACATTTTGGAAGCGTGTTCCTCTTTTTGAGATGCCAAGACGAGACAAATACTGTCCTGACATACTATGTATGTTTGCGATATGCTTTAAAAACGTTACCGTTAACACTGCATGCTGAATTTTCTTTTCCTCCTTGCCACTCCCAGATATACTCTGAGTTAATCAGGGTTTATAGAACAACCTTTCATTCTTATTTATTTAAGCAAACTAAAGAATTTCTAATTTGCACCAAGTCTGGGGGGTTGTCAGCCAAAACTTAGCATGAGAAAAGGTTTTTTGTTTTTTCTGGCAGAAACATTTCAATGCATGGTTTAAATGAGCTTGCTTTCTTAATCTCATGGCAGAAATTAAAATGAGAAAGGATGCAAATTAGGGAGCAATCATTAATTTGTACTAATATTTGACTGCTTGCCAATTAATGGTTTTGTGAACATGGAAGTAAATTGAGAGGAACAATCTCAAAATTCATAATTTGATTTACAAGAGTAAGCAATTAATGGAAAGCCAGGCCCAAAATACCTGCAGGGGTTGTGACAGAGTGATTCTCCTGAGCAGCAAAAGGAAAATAGATTAAATCATTAACTCATCTTGGGCAGTTTTATTAATCTTTTCTTTGAGGTTTAGAAGAAAGAGAAATGTCACTGGCTGACAATATCTAGCAAATGTACATGTGCTTATAGGATAATTGAAGTTACTTTTTTCAACATGTAATATTTCACCTAAGGAATTTTAGCAAATATTATTCTTCACTTATTTTAATACTTTTATGACAGTGTTTTAGGAAGGAATGCAGACTTTGGTAATTTTCAGACTACCTGTAAAGACTGGTAATAACTATTTAAGAGGCAGCTCTAGTTTGGTGTGCAGGTTAGGGTGTGTCCTGATGAACAAAATGAAGACTTTCTCTCAAATACTGTTCACATAAGTTTTTTAAAATAGGCAAATTGGTTCTGTAGTGCTACAAACAACGTGACAATAGAATTGAAATTTCAGGTATAAATAAACTTTGCTTTTAAAACTTTTTCAGTTTTCTGCATGTGTCCGGAGCCTGTGGTGGCAAAGCTCTCTTATATGCAAAGCCTATTGCAAGATCATGATTAAAAAAAAGAAAACAACAAACCAACCAAAAAAACCCAAACTCCAAACCTCAACAAGGAAACCCTTAGAGCTACTCCATCCTAATGTAGCAGTAATTTAGATAAGTGTTACAAGTGATTGCTTCTGGCGGTAACAGCAGCTGACTCGAGCAGTTGTCCCCTCGCTGCATGTTTGCGCCCTGCACTCCCTGCTTCCTTGAGCTTCTTATTAAAGACATTTTGAAGGTGAATGGTGAAGCTGATTAGGGAAAACTCTTGTCTTCCCTCTGGGTTATTTTGTCTTCTAAGCTGTATCTGTTCCCATATCCTGTAAAAGATGCTTTGAGTTGAATAGTCCTTGTGCCAACATTGATGGAGGGGGAAGTACAGGGTTTCAGGGTAGGGGTGACTACGTAAGCTCCTCTAAGCAATGCTACCATTAATTATCTAGCCTCAGCTTCCAAAAGGGCTTTTCTGATGTTTGTTTTATACACGCTGCATACGACAATTTGCATTGCTCTAAGAATGCACATTCTGCTGTATTTAAGCCACAGGAAAAGAAAAAAAAAGAAAATAACTACAGAAAAATTTACTAAGATTACAATCTTACTTTTTAAATGCAAGCAAAATTTGTAGATAGATTCCTATTCCTCACCTCCCCCAGTTTAACAACAGAATTGGTATGGGATGCTCTGGAGGGGGGAAAAAAATACCCACATAATAGAACCTCTAGAAAGCTATTTCATTCTGATATAAATTAATAGCAATTGTAATACCACATGCTAGATATTACTGAATTTTAAGATTTCTTTTTTTTAACAGTACCTAAAATTAGAAATCCTGGAGTGATTAATTCTGTGTTTCTTCGGCATAAGTACACGTGTCATTCTATTGTCAAGTTGCTTATATTCCCACAGCTAAGATGGTTAAAAATGTGGTGAATGTGTCGTTTAATCTAAACAGTGTTTTGGCATGGCTTGTCTTTTTATTTTAGTCTTCTGCTGCACTTCACTGTGGGTCTGACTGTGAATTTTTCAGTGCTGCTTTGATGTTTCTGCACATGTATTTGTAAGAAGGTTGTTTGTTATTTTGCAGGCCCACCTTCAACCCTCCCTCTAAGCACTCAAACCTCTAGTGGCAGCTCCACTCTTTCCAAGAAGAGACCACCTCCCCCACCCCCAGGACACAAAAGAACCCTCTCTGACCCACCAAGCCCACTACCTCATGGACCCCAGAATAAGGGCCCAATTCCTTGGGGTGAGTTTTGAAATGCAAAACAAAAGGGCAGGGGAAAACCTTTATGATGGATGATAAATGATCTTTGGTTTCTTTTTACCTGGTGCTTGCTTTCCAATGATTGCAGCTTGATGTAACGTCAGCTCAGATAAATCAACAGTTCTATCTTCTGTCACTCTGGCTTCCAGGCTTCTGTATCTGAGTCTCACTTGAGAAAACTGAAAATATTCCATGCTCCCCTGGGGCATTCTGCTGCCTCCCTCTCTCTATCCTAGCTGCCCAGGCTGCCCTCACCCCAGCCCCTCATCGGCCGCATCTGCTCTGCATCTGCTTCTTCAGCCCTGCTCCTGTTCTGACCAGCTCATTAATCTAGATGGAACTTGATCTGGGGCAGAAAGACCTCGATGAATCTGTGATTCTCCTGATTGCCCTAAGAGCTTGTTTCCTTGGGTTCTATGCCAGATCTCTCCCGTAAAGTGCTCGCACCCAGCTGGTGGGGATGTGTTGTCTTAATACGTTTTTGGCCTTTGTGATGTTGTCTGTACATATACAAAGACTGACAGGTTTGCATCTTTCTGCCTGAAGTTAGTCAGAAATGGCACTTTCAGGTTTTGTTTTAACAGGATACATTTCTGACAGAGGCTTTTTAGAAACTGTTTTCCAGACTACTCCAGTTCTTCCTCTTCTCAGTAAACATTGCTCTATGCACTCAACTTCTCCTGGTAGCTATAAATCTCAGACCCATGTAATTTTCTATAATTTTAGTCTTTGTGGCAGGATTTCCATAAATCTGTAAACTTTCGAGCTGGAATCCAATGCTTACATAGCAGGGGGTCATCCATACACCACTTATCTCTTAGGAGTATCCTCTCTCTGTTCATATAAACACAAAATGACTAGCCTAAAAAAATAATTGCAAGCCTAAAAGAACCTTTTTTTTTCCCCTAGCAAATTGAGTTAAACATGGCAAATCATGGAGTACTCATGTATAATATGTGATTTAATCCAGGATTTAACATGAAGAGAAATACAGAGTCAAATGAAAAGCAAAGTCTTTTTCTCAAGGAATAGAAATAATGGCAATCTTTTCAGTGCTCTATGGATGCCTGGGCTATGGAAAGAATGTTTCCGATGTTCTGGAGTCTCACAGCTCCATCCTACTTCAGAGGTCGTAAAGGCTTTTTGAAGAGCTTGCACTTTAGAAATTTTTTAAAGCCCAAATATTAAAATCCAACCAAGCACCCATATCCTGGAATACTATATAATGTAACTATTCAAATTAAAAGCGTGGTAGGAACAGGTGCTAAGCTAGTGCAAACTTTTCTGTTAAAATATTAGACAACAGAAAAAGGGAAGGGAAAATATGAAAAAGGTGCAAATGTGGAGTTGAAGAACCTTGTAGCAGTAAATACCTTTTCAAAGGCAGGCCAGAGAAGAACTTTACTTATTCTGTCTCCCTTCTGCTCTGCAGTGCTGACTAAACTTCAGTGGATGGAAAAGAGGCCTCTTCTCCCCTTTTTATTAGCTGAGATCTGTACAAAAACTTGTTTCAAAGTCAATCTGGATTTTAAGCAAGTGTTAAGTTTCATGTTTATGAAAGAGGGAGTTTCTGCCTTGTCTGCATTTTTGTGTTTTTGGTTCAAGAATATTGTTAGGTGTTCACTGCTTTCTCTTTCAGAAGCTTTTTTTC
Source organism: Eurystomus gularis (assembly GCA_013400335.1). Classification (NCBI taxonomy): domain Eukaryota; kingdom Metazoa; phylum Chordata; class Aves; order Coraciiformes; family Coraciidae; genus Eurystomus; species Eurystomus gularis. The sequence goes on along the minus strand of VZZY01015199.1, from coordinate 331,983 downwards.
TGTGGTGTTATATTTCTTGCTATGTTAAATTTCAGCATTTGTTTTCTAATCTATGCATTAATTGAAGTTTCAAGCAGAGCAAACTTTAGCTTATGTCTAAGCAAATTCAGTTACTATTCAGAGATGTTCTAAAAACGTCCTTTAGATTATTTTGCATTTCCATAGCAACCATGAGATGTTTTTCCTTGCTTTATCCATAGGATCTATGTGAAGGGTTTGCTGTTTGTCTTACCTTTAGTTTTCTTCTTCCTTTTTTTTTCCACTTTTAAATATAAACATATTTTTAGCAAGGCTCAGCATGAGCCTTTTCTGCTGTTTCATTTAGACGTCAATGCACTAAGAATGGTATCTAGGCAGATACGTGATTCTTCTGTATGGGAAGTATTTTGTGCTCTTGGATCATTAAATGTCACTTTACATCTATTTCAGTGACAAAATTTACTAATGGTTGTTGAAGCTGCTTCTAAGATTTAGACAAGCTCTAACAGAAAGGGGAGGGGGAATGATAAAGGCACTAAAACAGTCAGTATAATTGTACCTTGGGAATGGTGACGGTTAATGAAAGAGAAGCCTTCTGCTGAAGGAGCTCAGAAGCACTTGGGTTTGGATTTTGCTGCCTTTTGACAGAATTGAGCATAGCCAGGATCTTTTCTTTACCAACAGTTAATGTTCAGGTTATGATGACACACTGACCTAGTCATTATATCAGCAGTGGCTATTCTTTATGCAGGATAAAATACCAGTCCTTAGAAAGTGGATTTTTTTTTTTTCAATAAAATCAAATTCATGGTGGTTTTCAAATGACGTGCCTCATAATGCAAAATGTAAACATCTGCAGTAAATGTATTTGATACTGGCCTGCAGTATCTCCGTCTGTTCAGAGAAAATGGGATCACTATATTCAAAACAAATGCCCTACAGCGGTAACTTGGCAGTGTCATTCCATCTTCTCTTGCCAGCAGATGTGGGCTACCAGTGACTTGTTCTAAAATGTGTTACATGAAAGGTCAAGCTGAATTATTACAGTCCTTGCCACTTTTTTAGTTACAACATTAACAACGAATGATCTCTCAAATCTTCAGACGCATTGTGTAGAGGATGCTTGGAGGAATCTGTACTTAAGTTGTACCCTCTGCTGATTTTATTTCAGTTATCTGAGTGATCTTTGTTTTTTTAATTGTGCTTTTCTCACCTCAGGTAATGATTTGGGCCCACCTTCAACTAAGGCTGCAAACAAGTTTGAGGGGATGTCTCAGCAGTCAAGGTAAAAATCTATGTACATGAAGGCAAAGATGAAAATTATCTAACTGGAACGAATTTGTACATTAGGAAAAAACTGCCTTCCATAGAAAGTAAAATCGTAGCTATGTTTCTTCATTCATTTTCTGCATGCCTTGCTGCCATACAAATACTTTGGCTTCATTGAGCCTCCTACGCTTCGTTTATAGCTGTCCATACACAATTCATCCTTTGAGCGGGATGGACAGAACGACTTGTACCAGAATCTCTCTGCTGCTCCTACAGAAGTGTTCTCTGAGCTGGGGAGCGTTGCCTCGGACTGCCGTCCGGCAGGACAGAAGTTTTATTTTCATGTCTCCTGGCATTTCATTTTATGTGCTTCGGTGTGAGGTCTCGTGCCTGGAGCTGTACAAGTGTCACTTTGGGTAGAGTCTGGCATCCAAGATAGCTCTAGAAGAGAAATAATTCATCTCAGTCTTCCAGCTTAACTGTTTTCCAGTCTGTCAAGTTTACGTGCTGACACCCAGTCTGTAATAACACAAAATGCTTTTAGCTCGTGTTTCGTCAGGTCAGTACATGACACGTGTCTTTTTCAATAGCTGAAGCAGTAAGGACAGCCATACATGCCTGTCACCGAGTGTTTGTTACCCCTTTATCTGTGTTGTGATTCCAAGGTCCTGAGGTTCAAAGCCTGGTAATTCTAACAAACACGAGCCTCAGGCAACACAGCGGAGACCTTGTGTGACCACAAGCGTGCGTGATCAGGCCGTGACTGGAGATGGATGCGTAACATCAAACAAATCACAGTAGAAGATGTGTAGGTGGAGTTTCTGGGCACTCCCCAGTCTGTGAGCTGCCTTGTCAGGACAGGCAGTGGATGTGTTGTTGGTAGGACAGCTGACCTGCCATGTTTGTTAAATCCATCCAGGTGGCACTGGGTATTTAGGGAAAAAGTGGTGATGTTCTGCAGCACAAAGAGCTGATGTGGTGCCTGATGCTTGTAAGACAAGGGTAAAAGTGTGGTACTCGTGCTTTGATGACATTAGATAAAGGCTGAAGTAATTATTTATTGAATCAAGATTGAGCTTGGCTGCACTTTCAGTTTTGTTTCATGATACGGTCATGTGGCCTGATGTGGCCAGCAGGTCAAGGGAGGTGATTCTGCTGTTCTACTCTGCCCTGGTGAGACCTCACCTGGAGTACTGTGTCCAGCTCTGGAGCCCTCAGCACAAGAAGGACATGGACCTATTGGAGGGGCTCCAGAGGAGGGCTACAAAGCTGGTCACAGGGCTGGAACACTTCACCTCTGAAGAAAGGCTGAGAATTGCGGTTGTTCAGCCTAGAGGCAAGAAGGCACCAGGGAAACCTTGTTGTGGCCTTTCAGTACTTAAAGGTGGCCTGTAAGAAAGATGGGTACAAGGGGTAATGGTTTTAAACTAAAAGAGGGGAGATTTAGACTAGGTGTAAGGAAGAAACTTTTTAATGATGAGGGTGGTGAAACACTGGACCAGGCTGCCCAGAGAGGTGGTAGAAGCTCCATTCCTGGAAACATTCAAGGTCAGGTTAGATGGGGCTCTGAGCAACCTGCTCTAGTTGAAGATGTCCCTGCTCACTGCAGAGGGGGTGGACTTACATGATCTTTAAAGGTCCCTTCCAACCCAAACCCTTCTATGATTCTATATATTTTGACTATTTAAAAAAAGCTAGGAAATTAAGATTGTTTCATCATACTCATTTTGAAATGTTTGCTTCAGAGACAAATAAAACCAGAATCAAGGCTGTTGATGGAGAAGACTCTGCTCTGTTGAACCCTTCCAACCAACCTCCTCACTTGTTTTTCTTTTTCCTCTTTTTTTTTTTTTTGAGTATTTTCAGGCGATACTGATTTTTATTTGATTATTTATTGCTTGATTTTTATGTCTTAAATCAATTAGCTTTCTTCTTTTCTTCCACAGTCTTTTTCAATAGAAGTGACTCAGGTGCGGTTTTGGTGGAAGAAATTTGGTGGTTCTTTGTTGAAACTTGTAGTATGTTTTGCTCTCACGTGCCACGTTTGCCTAGTGTCTGAAAAAAATTGTAACAAAGCATAGACAGAAAGTTCTGGCAATATGTAGCTATCCTGGATTTTTATGCTGTAATTAAATTACTCGCAACTGTCCTTCTTGTATTGTTGCTTACTACTATGAGTAGCTAACACAGCTGTTGGCAGAGTAAAGCACGTTGTTCGCCCACAGCGATCAGTATTGCCTTGGAGTAGCAGAGACATGGTCTCCTAATGCAGCTGCAGTTGGTGTGCGACGCAGTATCCTCTTCGTGCAGGAGGCTACAAGGCATACGCTCAGCCCTGGAGAACTTCAGACCACTGACGTAAAGGACAGATTATGCTTTGAATGCTTCAGTATAGTTATTTTAAAGACCAAGTTTTCCTTAAAGTTCAGGATCTATCCATTGAGCTGGTCTTTCAGCTTCACCTATTGTCAGAGCGCGCTTTTGCACAGACTGTAGCTCGCAGAATAAATCTGCCCTGGAGCGTTCAAGCTGTGTGGGGGTTGCGTGTCATCTTCTCTGAAAAACGCAGTTCATTCTTAACAGTGCTTTGAGTTTTCGGGTTGATCTGCAGACAAGATGGTTATACAAAAGAAGCAGAATGAATGTGTTGTTGGTTTTTTTTATTTATGGATTTGTAGAGGGGAAAAATAGGAAAGAAAAAGTGTATTTTATAACAGTTGTAAGGACTAATAATTCACATCTGTTGGTTTAGCACTGGGACTGCGAAGACTGCACTTGGCCCTAGAGTTCTTCCCAAACTACCTCAAAAAGGTAAGAATTCTCTTTGCAGATATTCTCATAATAATATCTTTTAAAGGTGTGTGAAAGTAGGTACTGTTTTTAATTATATGGATCTCTTCAGCAGAAGTTTTTTCTAAAATGCCACAAATCATGAAAGCTTAACAAAACTGAAAGAATTTGGAAGATCAGGAAGGTTTTTATTAAACTAAAACAAAAAAGTTAGACCTATGGACCATAAGGAAGAAAGTATAAAAAAAAAAAAAAAAAGTCATAAACTAACCGAAGCTGGAAGAGACCTCAGGAGGCCAGCCGGTCCAATCCACCGCTCAGCAGGGCCAGCTTTTTGACATGAGGGCAGGTTGCACAAGTCCACGTCCAGTCCCATTTTGAGTATCTCCATGGATAACCTCTCTGGGTTCCCATTTCTGTCTTTGACCACTCTTGCTGGTAAATTCTTTCTTCTTCCTAATATCCATCAGTCGAACTTCTTGATTCCCTTGAAGCAAGTCATGTTCATTGCCATGCTTTGGTGATCAGGGCTGTTGTCCTTCTAACGACTTTGAAAGGAATCAAGCACTGTAACGTTCTTGCTTATGTATTGGTGACACAATTGCTGAGACCATCATCCCAGTGAACCCTTTATGACCCTTTCTCTTTAGAACTTTTTTTCTAGGCTCTCTTTAAACTCATAGGGCAAGTTTTATATTTTTTTTCTCAGTTCTTGTAGCTTTTGACTTTACAGTTGAAAGCAGACCTACCTTGTAGCTCTGTCTGATACAGAATCCATCAAAAATATGTCCTATGAGCAGGTGATCGCTGTAGAGCCTAAGGATGAGGAAATGATGCATGTCCAAGCTTCTGGTGCTAGATAATGGAAATTGAGAGCGCAGATCATTTTAACAGAAAATAAAAATGTGAAATTTCCATTTTCTTTAATGACAATTAAAATATTATTATGACGTTATCATCTTTTGAAAGAAACACCGGTGACATTGTGGGTATTAGTGCAGAGGAAGTCAGCACTTCTTTGATTTAAAATGATACAGGTGAAGATTTAAGATGGGCTCAGTCAAAGCACTTTGATAAAAGCTGTTACCAGCTTTTACATATTGCTGACTTACACCTCAAACCAACGTGGTTGATCAGTGCTTGTACCTTTGCTACTGTCTCCCAGCCTAGGAGACAAAGCCATAAGCAGGTATCAACACAAACATTTTGTAAAATGAGGCATATAATAGTAGCTATGCAGTTTCTTTCACGAAAATTAGGCAAAGTTTTTCTTTTTTGGCATAAATACCCACAAATACAGCATGGAAATGCTATTGCAGTAGCTGATACCCAAAGCAAGTGCTGTTGCTTTCATCGTGAAATGTCCAGCCACCTTTTTGGCTGGTATTGTATGGTACTAAAGCAATGCTGAATACGATAGGAAATTATTCCTTCCAGTCAACACGTGGTGCTCTCATCATGGGTCATAACTTTTCTCTCTCCTGCCCCCTTCATCTGTTTTGATACAGGGTTGTTTGGTTTAGGACCTTGCAGGTTTTTGTGGTGTTCTTAGAGTTTTGTCTTTAAGGTAGATTTCGGTCAAGTTTTCTTAGGGAACTCAGCAGTAGAATCAATACATGACACTGAGGAAAAACTATTTGAAAAGCTATTTTCAGTTTCCTTCCATAAAACCTGCAAAATACACATTTTAAAACTTCTCATCTTTATTAAATTTTAAATATTTTCAATAATTCATTTTTATTAGTTTTAGTTTGTCCAAGATACAGATTATTCTACACACTGTATAGACATACACACTCATTTGCTCTCTTTAAGATTTTACAGATATTAATCCTGAGACTCTAGGGGTTTTGTAAAGGGGTTCAACTGGTTATAGGAATCATTGCCATTAAAGAGAATTTTCATTGCAGTCGTGTCAGTGGCTTGATAGATTGTTTTGCAAAATGCCTTTTCTTATATTCAATATTGGTTTAGGTCCAAAAAGCAATCACTTTGTTTCACCTGAAGTACTTACTCTACAAATTGACACCTAGTAGCTGTTGGATTAAGCAGTCCTGGCCTCCAGGAGCAGCAATGAAATGAGACCTCAGTAGAAGAGGGTTAAATAAAGATGTATTCCCTTGCATTTGCCATAGATTAGGAGGACATACGGGCAGTTATTGGAGCTCAGGGAACATGTGGTCATTTACGCAGCTACAGTTCTGATATGTGCCTAAGTTCTGGAGTATTAAAATGACATTAAAAACTGTTGTTATGCTTTTTTGTTTTAGTGGCACTAAGAAAAATAGAAACCAGTCATCATCTTTCAATAGATAAATCTCATCAGCACGCGGAAATGTTTCAGAAGCCCTCACTGTCCATCGATATACCACAGAAACCACAACCTGGAGACTTGCCCCCAAAGCCTCTGCCTCTGGAATTAACCCAGAAACATCAAGTGGGAGATTTACCCCCAAAGCCTGGAGAACTACCCCCAAAGCCTCAGCTAGGAGACTTGCCACCAAAACCACAACTTGGAGACTTACCTCCAAAGCCGCAGATGAAGGACCTTCCACCAAAACCTCAGCTAGGAGAGCTGTTGGCTAAAACTCAAGGTGCAGAAGCATCACCGAAGCCTCAGCCCTCAGAGGCGAATCAAAAATCTCACTCCTTAGATCTTTCTCCAAATGTACAATCTAGAGACACCGTCCAAAGGCAAGCATCTGAAGAGTCTAATGACATAACACACACCCTGCCAGAAACCCCTGTGCCACTTCCCAGGAAAATAAATATGGTAGGTATTATTCCAGCTAGTTGAAAGTACCTGTGGAAGGCTTTGAAGTTACTGTCAGACAAAAAGCAAGCCCGAACAAACCACCCTTGAGCTACACCAAGTAACATAATGTTATGGACTAGGATGGAGATGAGGAGCTCTCTTTGTGCTCTCCCAAGCAGCTTCGGCAAACACTGAGGGTTTCCAAGGCCCCTTGCACACTGACGCAAAACTGGTGACATCCAGCAATAGTCTTGGGAGCAGGAGGGTGTATTTAGATTAATTAGGGAACTTGGGCAGCTTTATCCGTGCCAGTCATACTTCTGAACGGATTGGAAGTTTTCTTTGCTGTCTTTTCTCACTGCTTCATATGCCTTAGAGTACTAGAATACTTATATATTTGATTTTTGTGAGCTTGAAGAAGGGATGTTAGCACCTAGTGTCAGTAGATAAAAGAATCTAAAGTCAGCTGTGACAAGCCAGTGAATGTTCCCGTCCTGATGTTTAATGTTGATGCACTTAAGTGGTTAACAAAGGTTCAGATAAATTGCTGAGGTGGCAAAACTGTCATTGCTGGCTGCTGTGCAGTGGCAGAGCTGGAACTATAACTCGATTTCAAGTCTCCTTGTTCAATCCCCAATTCCTCTTGCTAACCAGTGAAATTTCTGTCCAACAGAGGATTCTTCATGCATATGTATATTGAAATAATTCTGTGAAACTCCAGAGCTCTCTTAAGGTTTTCATAATTAAGAATACATCAGAAAGGAGATGGTTTTGCCTGTCAAGTTGGCTATGCAAAGCACTTATGTAAAAGGAAATAAGACTTCTGTTCGTGTAGTGGAAGCAGAGGATGAGTTTCTCCTTTGTGCGTATCTCAGGAAAAACACTTTCTCTGAAGCCATCGCTCTGCTTGGCTTCTGTCCTGGACTTGTCCGTAGGCTCCTGACTGAACTGAGAGGACAGGGTTGTTGCTTGGGCCTCCTGAGTGTTCTGGAGATAAATAAAACAGTATGAGGATCTGATTAAAGGGTGTCTGCAGCTACAATTTGTTTACTTACCTACTTTTCAATATATGCAGGTAAATTGTGCTCGACATTCTCAGCTATTTGTCACTTCAGTAAAGAAGAAAAGAAAGCAAATAGTGGATTAGTGGTTTGTTTTGGTTCTTTTTTTAAAACTCCCAGGCTGCTTCTTACAGAAAAATTCCGTGTTCTCCAAATTCAGCCATTTCACATGTGCTGTATATTAAATAGTTCCACTGTTTTGCAGCGATCAAAGTGATGCTGTATCTGTGATAATGACTTTCCAGTTTTCCACACATTGTTTGCATGCACCCTTGTATCTCTTCTTGTTCACTGCAGTCTTTTTAGCTCAAGTAATGTGCAAGAATTCCTCTTAACTGTATCTTGCCTTCGCTTCCATCCTCTGGCTGTACCCTCTCCTCACACACCAGCGAAATGCTGCGTCAGATGGTACCTGTGGGTGCTTCACTCTTGGGTTTGACTGTTTAGCCACTAAATAGAGGAGCACAAATTTTTCTATTGGACGTTTTAGAAAATCAATTTTTCAGAATTATTAGGTTAAAAAATACCAATGCTGTTAATATATAAATACTTGATATTTTTAGAGAAATGAAACTTGCTCAGAGTGCTTCTAAAATCACACAGAGCACTTGAGTGTTCTTTTGTGTGTGTGTTTGCTATAAAGGAGGCAAAATACTACTTTTTTCACCCCAAAAAAGTGTTGAATGTAAATAGGAGCACAGAGGGATTATTAATGACCACAGCAGCTGATTATTATTCAGTCTTAAGCATAAAAGTCTCTTCTTAATAAGTACTAATATTGGATACAAGGAGTTGTGGAGGGGCAGTGGTATTTGTTTTACAGTCGCAAATTGCATATCCTGCAATTGCTCCTTTTTCTTTACGCACCAGTGCCCCAGACTGTGTCCTCAAAAATACATCCTCTCTCCAGATCCACCCTTTTTTAAACGTTCCCAAGGTTACATACACCTCGGGCTTGACTTCTGCTCAGTGAAGCCTCTTACCACTCTCCTCAGTGAAAGGAAGAGAATATTCAGGTGTCATCTGTGGCGCTCATCAGAAGGAACCAGGAGCGAACGCCATCTTTTTCCATGTGTTCCTACAAGCTGAGTTTCATACAGTTCTCTGCCTTTAGAGGAATTTCACTTTCTTCAGTCTCTTTATTGAAGAAGACAATTTTTATCCAGCAGAAGTAGTTGCTTCCCTTCATTGCTGGAGGATTGATTGGCAGTGCTTTTAGTTTGTAAAAGTTCTCTGGAGTTGAAAGCTGGGACTGGCCACAAATACCCATTAATATTGAATTCCAGTCCCTCGTGATAGCTGAGATTTTTTTCTCAAATTGTATGAATTTGTTTAAAAAAGAGAGAAGCGTTCTTTGAAGTCACTTCTTGCTGCAGCAAACCCTTGCTGTAAAATAAATGCTTTGATCTCATGTGAAGCTCACTTAAGGTATTTCTGTTCATTTGTCTCGAGTATGGGGTTTTTTTTACTTGTATGTTGCTGTGTTAACTGCTTTGTCCCTTAGATCCCTTGGCAACTTATTTCTTTTATACCTTGATTTCTGTGTCAGTGCTCTTTGCCGTGCGTCTGTTCTGCTGTTCATCTGCAGGGAATTTTTTTTGCCAAAACATGGCGGTATTTCAAGTGGGTTGGTGACAGCAGAGAGAAGGCTCCCTAGGAAATTTCCTCTGTGAAGTTACTTTTGGCTCAAATTCCTCTAAACCTGCAGCCTTTTCCTATCGTAGCCCTTCTGCTTCTCATCTCCTTGTGCTCTTCTTGGTTTTTCACTTTCTTGTTACCTGATTACTTCTGTTCTAAGAAGAAACTCGTTTTTGAAGAAGTGTGGATATGAAAATACAGGAATACAAAGTAGCAAGAGTGTTTTGTTGTCAGTATTGCTTCCTTACTCTATTTGGAAATAATTTAAAGCATATTCCCTGCCATGAGAAACACGCTAGGGGAGGAGTCCATGGCTCGGGGTTTTTCATATGAATTAGCAGTATGCAGCAAAGTATGACCTACAAAATACTTGCTCAGAATGGTAGAGTTGTGAGTGCATCTATTGTGAATTACCCTCGCAAAAGAGTACCGCCATCTGAAATTAAGGACTTTAGTTAGAAATTGCTAACACTCTGGATGAGAAATCACTCAGAAAAAGAATTTCCAGTCCTATAAGCAGATCTGAAATAGAAGGATACTGTATTTTTGCACGAGATCCAAAACTAAATGCTGGGATTTCAGTGCAGCGTTTCCCAGTGCAGCCCTTACTTCTCTTAGAACATTCAGGGGAGACTGGGTTTAATTTTCTGTTCATGGTGCGTTTTTAATGGAGTATGTATTAAAGGAGAAAGGGTGTTGGTGTAATGGTGTTGGTGAAACTTTCTTTAGTGGACAAAGCGTAGGTTACTTAAGCAGTGCCCTACACGTTGAAGTCTCTTGGGAGTTCTGAATCTCAAGAAAAAGAAAACCTATACCTGTGTAGGTATTTTTATTTATTTATTTTCAATATCCTTTTTTGAAGCAGTTTTTTGATGTATGTCCTCAGTGGCAGGGAAAGCAATTTGGTAGTGTTTGCCTTTCTTGTAAAATAAAACATAACTAAAAATGTTAAACTAAAATACATATAATTTATACGTGGTTTTGCTGTTCCTCATGTCCTTCACCTAAAACTTTCTATTTTTAGGGGAAAAACAAAGTTAGGCGAGTGAAGACCATTTATGACTGTCAGGCAGATAATGATGATGAGCTCACGTTTGTTGAAGGAGAAGTAATTATAGTAACCGGTGAAGAGGACCAAGAGTGGTGGGTAAGTATCTTTGCCTTTTCTAGTTCCACATAACTTCTTTATGACTTAAACGAAAACCCTCTTTTTCCAAATTTGGAGATTTGTTAATTTGTGGGTGGTGGTTTTTTAATTTTGTTGGGGTTTTGGGAGTTTTTTGTCTGAGGTTACAGCCCTTAAACCTGTATTAGAGAAGACCCCCTTTCTCTGGTGGGGTCTGTCTCTTCCTGGGAGCCTGTAGAACCCTCCTGACTAGGTTTGACTTTATTGCTGGCTCTTAACAGCACGTATTTACAGTGTCACTTTTCATAATGCGCACTAGCCTTGCATCAAATGAAGAGGTGGGGATTTGTACTATGTTTAGCATGCTGACACCCTTGATGAAAAATGAGCTGTGTAATTATCTCCAGTTCACCAGAAATGTTAACTTATACCCACAGGGGTTGCTAGAGTCTGAAAAACTAATTGTGATTATTACTGGGGAAAACAAGACAGATTTCACTTTGATTAAAACGAACTACTGGCACAACGCTGCCTGTGATTTCCGAATCTAAGTGCAGCGCAACCTTTGCTGCTTTGGTTCTAGCTGCTCGGCTCCCTGGCTCGCATCGTTTAAGTGCGGGAGATTTTTAACTGAAAAGATGGTATCAAAAGAGCAATGCCCGGTGAAAAGCTGCTGTAGTGACCGTAGCCACGTTGCATTAGTTGCTGAAACTGTTTTGTGAAGCGGCTTTTTAAGACCCCTGGGTACACGCCTGACAAGTTCCATGAAATGCTCCAGGCCAAGTTTTTTTCTGAGAAGGGAAACAAGGGCTGTTGACTCATACGCTTCAAAAATTTGGCTCTGCAAGAGGAAATGGTCAGCCCTGCATGTTTCCCCTTCCCATTTTGTGAGCCTGTGGAGGAGGAAGGAGGCACACAATTATTGTGAAAGCAGCGAGCAGCACGGTAGCAGGACGAGAAGAGGGCTGCGTGGCCATTCAAGACTGCTGCTCCAGCGCTGTCGGTTGACTGTTGTTTATAATTATGCGTTGTAAACATCTAAAGTTCATACAGAAAGTGCCATTATTTTTTTTGTCTTTAGAAGTTGCTTGGCTTTTTCTTTGTAAATTATTATTATGCAAAACATGTAAGAAGTTGTATGTGAAGGATACTTAATCAGACAATACTGGGATTTGTTACAAACCCTAATGTGCGCATAAAGCATTAGGAATCATCTTAATTCAATCAGGTAAGAGCTGGGCCTTTATCACTTCAAGTAAGTGAAGCATGCAAATAGATCATAAGTAACTTTACCACTGTAGCAGACATTTCCCGTAAGGGAGGTGTGTAGGAATTACTCAGTTAACTAAGATGAATGGCTTTCAGAGCTGTGCATCTTATTGCTGCAAGTCAGTCTACCAGACAAAAGAAAATCAGGCTTCTGTTTTGGTGAGATTCCTGAAATTCAACCACTTATGTGGGTTTCCAAATAAAACTGTAGTTCTGTTCTCTTTAGATTTACTTGGCTTAATTTGTCTAACTCTATACTAGGCTTGTACAGTTTTATTTTGTTCCTTCACACAAGCTCAGATGTTAACTAAGGTCTGCTTGAACCTGCCCGAGAACTTGCAAATGCTCTGTAGGCTCGTGCAGTTCTGCTGCTTCTGAATGAAGTCAGTGCCGTTCACAAACGCCTTTTGTTCACACACACACACACACACATATCTATATATCTATATATATCTATATCTCTGTACGTTTTTCTCCTGTGTTGCAGATTGGCCACATCGAAGGACAGCCAGAGAGGAAAGGGGTCTTTCCAGTGTCCTTTGTGCACATTCTGTCAGACTAGTGAAAACAACCAACCAGCCAACGAATCCTAAACTTGAGCATTGCACATTCTTCATGCAAGACGGGCTTTTTAGCAAAAGCGAACGCTGCTGCCTCCCTGTAATCCTGTGCACAACTGTATATATAGCTGCTGTTACGAATTAAGAGTTCATTTAAGTTTCACCTCATGAGGTTGAATTATATGTATTGTAAATATACTGTGTTACTCTGCCTTTGCCAGTATTATGGTAGCCTTGGAACCTGGCACGCCTTATTGGGTTCGTTGAAGCCATCCTTGGCATCTAGCACTTACATCTCTGTCTACGCTGTTAAAAATACGTATGAACTGCCAGCTTTCCAAACATAGGTGGTCTTGGTCAGCCATGTAACTGTACAGAAACGACTGTTCCTAACAACTTGGTATTCTCAGTATACAATTAGCAGAAAGTTAGAATGAGTGAATGGTTTTGGACAATTTACAAACCAGTCTGCAGTTTCTAAGTGTATGCAGTTTACAGCTATGAAACCCACTTTGGTATTTATTTAATATAGTGCTCAGTTAAGTGTAATTATGAAGACAAATATTCACTGACTTTACAGATAACAGTAATGTTTTATGGTGTGCATACAGCATTTCATGTTTATATTCCGTGGACCTATGCCAAACTGTGATTGCAGTTCCCCTGTGATATTACCTCACTATAAAAAGTTACAAATTTATTTCATTCAAAACCCTATTTTAATGAAAATTAGTCATACTGTTCTTTAGTAGATATATGTGAAATTTGCTGGTTTCTTTCACTGAATTCTTAGTAACCAAGGACTCTAGGAAATGTTAACTGTTGACATTATGCATGCATTTAGGCGCTTACTTGAAACCTGCCTTTGTACAAAAGTAGTCCTGTAGTCATGTAGCTACATTTGAGGAAAAGAACATTTTAACTTAATTGCTATTCAGATTTTAATGTGAGCTTGCAACGGTATTTGTTTATAGCTAAATTGGCTCCTTGAAAAATGATTTTGTGGGGTTTTTTTTCTCCTCTGTCTTCAACCTTGCTAAAAGTTAGTTACCTAAAATAAAATTTAGAGTGGTGATATACGGATAAATTTAAATTACTTTTAATTATGGTAAAAAGTGGAAGCTAAGATGAGCTCTCGTGCATTTGGTCAGGCTGTTACTGGTAGAACTCAGATCACAAGTGTCGGGCTGGTTTTAGTAGAGTTCTCTAAACTGTAATAGTCTTAACTCCAAGCACCAAGTAACAGACATACTGTTATAAAGCTAATTTCTATGAAAATCTTTGGAAGGCTGCATTTGACCTGAGGTTTCTTGAAAGCTGGTATAAAGTTGCATTGCCAGAAAACACTTAAATATATTACTGGTGTAATGTACTGGAAAATTTCATTTCCTGTGTCACTTTCAACGTCATATTTTACCTTTTGAAACATAACACAGTTGTGTTTTTCCCATCGTTTGTCCGTAGTAGGTTCCATGACCTGACATAACGTAGTTTTGTATGACTTGCTTTAAATGTTACTTTGGCTTCAGTACCTAGTACTGCGATTTCAACGCAGATTGTCTTGGCTGCATGGAAAGATTTTCATTTCATAGAAGCACATCTCAGACTTTCTGAGGGCTTTCAGTTTTAATTCAGTTTTACAAGACTGTAGTCAGTGAATATTTAATTCTGTTTGTGGTTCGTAGAGAAACAACTAAACCCCACATGGAAAAAATGCAAAATATTTATCAACTGTTAATGGTTTTATCATTTATAACAAAAGTTTATTACAAACAATAAATTAACGCAGTGAGTGAATGAGCCTGCTGGCATCTGATCTTCAGTATTACCAGCTCCAGTATTTCAGACTTTACTCTGGTTTTTTACGGAAAGGAAGTCAGGTTTAGCATTTATTTAGCATTCCATTTTATCCATTACTACACTGTTTTAAGTTGCATTAAAGAACAAAACCTATTCACTTTTGTGGTCAGTTGTATTTTTAAGTGATCTTGAAATAAACTGATGAAAGCAAATCATATAAAGAAAACCTAGGCATGTAAAATTATGTAGAGTCAAATGTCTATTCTTTTCTACGCTCTTTAAAATAGTATACATATGCATTTTATAAAACTAAATGAGTTCCGTTGGGAACAATAGTTCTGTTTATTCTGGCTTATTGTGGGTCATAAGAAATCTGAAAATGTATGATATTGATTGAGTTTAAGTACAGTATTATATATTTGAACTCAATGAGCCACTGTCTGCGATTTTGTATATGACATAGTATTTGGAAATTCTAAATCTTTATGGAAAATTAGCTGATAAGGGGTTGGGGGGAGGGGCAGGGGAAGGTGCCCCCAGAGGGGGAAGAATGCTCTGCAGATGATGTCTTATTTACTGTTGAACAACAGTTGCTATTTATTTTTTTATTACATAGTACATCAACGTGTACAGAAATCAGATCTGCTCATGCCACTAGTTAAAATCGTGACTTCTCATTGAATGTTAAGGTAAAACATCAGTACATGTCTATTCACATGTATTTAATGTGACAGTTTTTGAGTACTGTATGTGTTCATTTCTACTTTTTTAATATTTAAAATTGCTTTTAAATAAATGTATTCAGTTGATCCCAGATATCTGAACAAGGCCCTTTTGTCAACTGGAATATCTTCTAGGGAGAAAGTCTGGATTCCAAACAGGTAGAACTAAAACACTTGAAATGTTTTCTCTTTAATATAAAGCACCCCTTATATGATCCAGTTAACTGTGTATCTCTTTAACAGCTGTTAAATATGGATGCAATTGCTTTTATCTGGAAAACTTTACTGACTAAAGTTAGCATCAAAACACTCATTTTGTCCATGAGTTTCGATTGCTTTCTCTCTGGCTTCAGTAGGCTCTGCGCAAAGCCAGCCTGGTGTGTCTTGCTTTCTACAGCCGGGTTGAGAAGAACCTCTCAGCACAGCCCTGTGTCCCTCACACAGCCTTCCTCTGCCCGTGGGCAGGACTGCCAGCCCCGGCTGCAGCTCTCTCTCCCTCTCCTGGAGAAGAGTGACTTTATTGCTTAGAATTCGAGTTCCAACTTAGCTTGCAGAGGTTATTTTTCCCCTCCCTGTCTCGGTTCTTGGAAGTTTCTCATTTAAGACTTGTTCCCATCCGAACTGCTCCAAAAAAGAACAAGTCACCTGAAATTACTAGAAAGCAATGAGAGCATCCTTCAGCCAGAGGAGAACCTGGAGTGTGGAGTTATCAGATCTCGTTTGTATCAAAAAGAGTAACTGCAACAGCACGGGGCTCAGGAGACCGCTGTGATGAGCTGGCTTCCTGAGCGCCGCCGAATTGCAGTGCACGCTTAGCCTGGACTCAGCAGAGAATGTTCTGCTCGCTTACTTTGGGGCTTTTAACCTTACGTAGGCTAAACACATGGGGTGAGGAGTGTGTGAAGCAGGGACGCAGGGCAGAGGAAGCAGGCTGGTTAAATATTCTGCTCTTACTCAGTTTCTGCCTTGTCACCGAATTTGAGACCACAGCATTCAGAGACCCATTGATTCCGGTATCCTCAGCTCCCTGTCCTACCCGTGTTGTTTTTTTGTCAGTGACATGTATTGATTTCCTTTGGCAAGTCACAGTTGAGGTGGGTATCTCGTACACTGTGTGGAGCAGAAGAGACCACGACAAATGTGTGCCCAGAGAACTCCCTTGGTCAGAGTTTGTCGTCTTACCCTTTTCCTGGGAAACTTGAAGCCTCTCGCTGAGCAGAAGAGTGATTGTTAATCAAAACCTGTGAAAGTGGTGCAGATCTTAGGTATCAATGAGTGAGACTCAGAAATAGCTCTCTGCCACCAGCAAAAACCCAAACACCTCAACCCTATAACTATGATTTCATTGGTTTCAGATGCTTCCCCCCTCCCCAGACTCTGTAGTTCTGTGTGACAGCTCACCTGAAAATCAACAAAATACAGCTATGCTTTCCACTCTCTGCCCTGTCAGATAGTTTCATGCCATTCACACCCTAGACCAGTAACCCTCCTATGCCAAGAAATCGGAATATGACAGAGGAGCAAATATCCCTAAGTAAATAAAAGTTCAGCTTCAGGCCTTAAATTCTTACAGACAATTTATCCAACTTAGCCTTGGGATTAAGGCTGTTGGGAGTGCTTTTATGAGACACTTTAGCTGTTCTGAACCACAGCTGGAGGCTTTGCAGATGGACGCAGAATGCACAAAGGGCTCTAAAACGTTTTCGCCTATATCGCTGCAAGCCAAAAATTTTCTTATCTAATACAAACCAACTATTTCAAGTTGTCTTAATGGTACTTTTAGGGCGATACATGACATGATTTACAGCTCAGTCATCTGCCCAGAGAGTGCTCAAGTTTCTGGAGATAAGCTAAGTGCTGTTTGTCAACTTGTGCCTAAGCTCACAGCCCCTGCGCTGTGGCGCGCACAAAACCTGCGAGTCTTGACTAGTTCTCGTCAGCTGCTGTTTGAGTAACACTAAAAACGATAGTGTGTCACGGCACAGGCTTTGCCTTGTTCCTCCACGAATTACAGAACAGATCCTCCTGTCTGCAGCGAGGCGGATGTCTGCTCTAGTCTCTTTTCGTAATAGCGGGGGCAGGGGACAAACTATTTGTGACAGCTGCCACATCTGCTAACCATGTCAGAGCTGAGGAGAAGCTGACCAGTCGTTTGCTGTACCACCTGAAGAATGTTTTGAACAAGCTTTAATCTGACGAGCTTTAAAACCACTGTTAATGCTACTCTGCAGTTCCTACCAGTTTGGTTCTTGTAGCATGTGACCAGAAACAACATCTCCCCTTGTGCTTGTTGCTTTTTGGTGAAGGGTGGTGTGGGACTAGGTCCATACTCCCATGGATTTTTTTTTCCCCAAGGCATGAAGACGTTTCTTGTGCTTCAGTTACCACCAGGAAGTTTAGAAATCTGATTTTTCTCTCACAGTCCCAGTGTGTAGACAAATCACCCCTGAACATTCAGTTGTTCCAGCATGGCTGCGTTAGAGGGGTTCCATTGTATTTACTTTTGTTCAGTTCAAAGCAATAGTGTTAGACTTGGATTTTTGGTAACTAATTAATTTCCCTAGCCTCTTCCTCAGGGAATACTCCAGGAAGAACTTACTACAGCTGCCTGTAAACTGACAAGAGTAAGGAGTAGTGTGCGACAGCTTAAGCCTGAAGCTGCTCTCAGACCTCTCATCTCTCCCTGCTCCCACATCCCTTCGTATAGCGGTGTCAGCACCTCTGAGCTGGGGTTCTTAGTGTGTAAATAAAAATCAAAGCCTTACGTACTGGAGAGCATCGAAATGTGCTCCTGAACTTCAGACTGAAGACAGACAAGCCACCTCTTGAGCTGAATGGGTAATGCAGAAGTTCAAGTGATGTGAAGAAGTGAAGGTCCCTTGTCCAGGAAAAGCAGCAAGATCTTAGCAAACAGTAATGGGGAAGGAAGGGAGGACAGGAGGAGGGGTGGGCAGACAGCAGGGCAGTCAGACCATCTGGTTAGCACCACACAAGTAGCTTCTGTAGTAGCTGGGCTGTGTGAAGGAGAAGGCACCAGATGTGAAGGCAGGGTCCATTCCCAAGATCCAGTGAGCAGGAGTACTTGTCTGTAAGGAAGGAGGTTCTGCTGCCCTGCTACTCCCTGGCAGCAGCCCCACGCAGGGCCCAGGTCCACCTTGGATGCAATTCTGGCACCCCCACTACCTCCTTGGAGCAGGTTTGGAACAGTCACCTTGCTTACGGATGGATTTTGCCTAGGATCATCCTTTAACTCGGCATCTGTGCTCCCACTAGGTCTGTCTGAGCGAGACGGGGCCAGGTCCAGAAGAAAAGCTCCTTCTGTCCTCTCTTCCCTGCTGGGATGCAGAGAAAGTTGAGATGAAAAAAAAAAAAAAGTTAAATTTGAGGGTAAGAAAGCCCTTTCTACTTTAAAACTCTTGAGAGCAGGATTTTGATCCTCTTAACTTGCCCACAGCAGTGTTCTGCCTAAATGTTTTTCAAGCAAAATGCGGCCTGCCGTAGTATTTATTTAGCCTGGGGTCATTGCTTCCCGCTCTGCAAAGCAGGTGCCTGGTCTGCCCATGATCCACAGCTTTAGCTGTTTGCCTGGTGGGATAGAATAACAGAAGGTACAGAGCTTAATACCCCTACATAAGGGTCCCTACTTGACTCCTCAGCACCCTGGCCTCACTGCTGCCCCTATCTCCATCTGCTTTGGGCCATATACAGGACTTGAAGTCGCTGTGGCTGTTGCAGCGAGGCCCATGCCATGGCATGGGGCCTCTGGGGCTGCAGAGTGAGATGGAAGCATTCACCAGTAAAGCCAGGCAGCAAAATGCCATTTAGAGAAATTACCTTAAGACTCGTTACCCCCGTCTAATCCCCATCCCTCTCTGAAGGGGATTGATGGCGCAGGAGAACAACAGCATCTGTTGCTGGAGGGACAGCTTCTGCCTGGGCAGATGGGGATGGGCAGGCCGTGTCCTGGGGGGACCCTCACTCCTCCTGCGACCGAGGTGCTGTGTGTTGTCAACACAAGATCGAGGAGAAACTGAGCAAGATGTCTCAGCGGTATCACAACCGCTCTGGGGTCCAAGTGCAGCTCCTGTGATTGAAGGAGCTGTTGGGGGCTGAAGGAAAAATTCAGCTTTGATGAGTTTTTCCTTTAGTTTGAGAGGATCGGCCCTAACGACAATGTCTCAGGAGGCCCATTCAGCTGCCAGGCCGGAGAGCCAGGCCCTGACTGTGGCAGGGACCAGCACCTGGCGTTGCCAAGAGCCCCGCTGCCGGCAGTGCCCTTCGCCCGCAGCCCCGGCCGGCGGCTCCGGCAGAGTCCACAGCCAAAGAGGGTAGTGGACGGCTGGTTTTGGGGCACATCCGTTTAGAGTCTGTGCGATGCTCCTACTTGTCCCTGGTACCTTCCTCTCTCTGCAGAGCCTCGCTCTTGCCGTGTCGCAGCTCCGTGCACGCTGCCCAGAGCAGCCTCGCGGGTGTGCAGGGCCAGGGCCGGCTCCTCACGAAGGGTCCCTCCTCACGCCCTGGGCCCTGGCCAGGACCCCGGCGCGTCTGGGGGGCTGAGGCGGGGGCTGTGCCCTGCTCCCCACCCTCCCCCGGCCAGACGGGCTTCCCTCTGGGCTGCAGGGAAGCTCGCAGAGGGCAGAGGCAGCGCCCTGAGTGCCA
>VZZY01015199.1:289466-303342 GCA_013400335.1 Eurystomus gularis | reverse complement strand
CCGAGGGCGCGGCGGGGTCGCCGGCTCTGGTCGTGTGCTTGGGGGTGTCCTGGGGGACCGGGGTCGGCCGCCCGTGTTGGGCCCTGCGCCCAGCAGCCTCCCCAGTGCCCCATGGGAGGGGAGAGGGTTGAGCGGGGTCTTGGGTGCTGGGGTTGCAGATGCCTTTGGCTGGAAGTGTGGGTCCGTTCCTAGAGCTGTGCCGGCACTGGTGTTAGTGAGAGGTGGTGGAAGGAGTCCTGTGGCCAGAGAGCTGGGATGGACGATTATAGGCTGTTGAGGAGGGGCAGGTGAGGTGGAGGTGTCGCGCTGTATGCAGGATGGAGGTGTCCCACTCCATGTAAGGGAGAGGTTTGATTGTACAGCTTGAGGTCCACTTGCACCTGATCTAGTTCAGCTGCTACCCAGTGGTATGCCTGGACAGAACATGAATCACAGCACTTCTAAAATACATTTATGCATTTGAGGTATGGTTACGCCTTGGATTTGTATCTGTTATTTGTACCAAAGATATGGTCTTTTAAATTGGTTGGTGTTCTGTTTGGCCTGTCGTGTTTTTCTTAGAAATGAACTGCTTGATGCGAGAAGCATTTAGTGGATGTACTCGGAACTCTTGTTTTGTGGGGGGAATGCCACCCGTGTGGAGGCTGTGAACTTGCATGCTTTTGCACAAGGCTCCCAAGAGATCATGTAGCTGGTACAGGACCAGTAAATTCTTACCCTCACAGACTCCTGCAGCAAGTCAGTCAGTTTGAGAAAGCAAGTGAGGGGAGTGGGGGCCTTGAAGGAGAATACTGTGTTCAAGGGAGCATGTAGAAAAGGCCTGATCCCAATAACCTTGGGCCTTCTGATCCCACTGACAGGGTGGATGCTTATCTAGAGCCCTTGGTGAGGACCGTCTGATACAAGGCCACCAGATCATGGCTTGTCAGCACATTGCCCAATGCTGTGCAGGTTGGGAGCTGTTCCTGGGCAGTTGTTTTCATACAGCTGAATACGGTCATTTGCATATTGATCAGCATTCAGGCTTTTCCTCTTCCTCTTAACTCTGTTGGGTACTGTTGTACGTGTGTCTACGAGGGAAGTTGTGTTCTCAGTCAGTGCCCAAATTGGTGTTACTTCCCCTGGGTAGTGGCTCCCAGAACTGCAACCCCCTCTCTACCAGCTCTGCTGGGGAAGGGGAAGGGCAGAGGCTGCTCTGTGAGAGAACCTCAGTGAGGAACTTCCCCTGCATTTGTTCTCCTCTTCTGGTTCCTTGTGCATGAGATGATCTGAGTCCTCATGCTCCCCCTGTCATGGGACATTCACTAGCTGGAGTTTCTGCCACAGGGGATGCCCATGTCCACTTGAGGGGAGTCATGGGCTTCCTGTGAAATCTCCCTGTGCAATAATAACACACACTCCATCCACATTGCTACCAGGTGTCCAGCGTGCCCTGCCCTCTGGGCAGCCCTGCTGCTGGGGAGACTTTGAGGGGCAGCCAGAAGGTGTCTTTGTTGCTGGGGGAAACCAGAGCCACCCTCCCTCCCCCGGCCTTGCCTGCCAGCAAGCAGCACAGGAACCAGATGCCCCTTTTGCTCCCCTCTGTCAGGAGTCCTGTTTCTGCCCCCAGTGCCCTGCGTGCAACCATGCCAGTGCATCCCAAGCCGTGGTCCAAGCGCAGGTGGTGGTAGTCCGACTAAGACCCAGCAACTTGCCCAGTTGGTCCTTCTCCAGGGCTGCTCCAGGCCTGCCCTACCCTCTTCTGCAGGATGGAGCCTAAACTGACACTTGGGCTTCTTTGGGTTTCATTAAGGTGTGACCTCCCAGGAACTCTTTATCTGTAAAGCAGTCGTGGATGTGTCCTAAGCATTTGTTTAGATTGTCCTTCTCACAGCATGCTGAATAATTTCAGAGCTGGAAGAGTGGCCAGAGCCTCTGGGAACCAGGCAAGCTACCCCCCCTTGGTGTGTTTTGTTTTGCTTTGTTTCCTGCGCTGTGTTGTTGGGCTCCGGTCCTACCCTGAATTTCACTGACAATAGTAAAACGCTGACAACTCCCCAGGTGGAGCTCAGCAGGAGCAGAGCTCTTCGGAGATGAAAATATCCGAAAGACGTATTTTCAGAGGTCACTGAAACTTGGTCCCTTATCCCAAAGCCTCCTTTTGCCCTAGACACTAGGGCAATAGGTGCAAGTGCAATAGGTGACTTTAGGTTCCAGCCCCGTGAGAGGATGTACCGGTTAATATGGAGAACTTTAGAAGTTGCCCTTCCTTTCTCTGATGTCACATTAATGCCTTGAGTGTACAGAGATTAAAAAGATACTTGATGAATGTACTAAACATTCATTGCGCATTTCTCTTCCAGGATCCAGCTGACCTCAAATCCTGAATGAAATAAATTTGCATTTGTTTCTAAAAGTGTCTCATTTGTGAATCAGAATGTCAACACATTTGAAAATGGTCCCACATGAGACATTTGTATCTCTTGGAGTTTAAATTGCTGGATCAATTTCCCATTAATACTAAGGGTATTTAAAGGACAAATTCTCTGCCTACTGCAGTGAAAATTTACCCCGAGGTATGACATTTCACCTGCCACTGAGTGTGAGATTGTTGGATATAATGGACTGGAATCGCTAGATTTGCACATGCTGGTAACAAAAGCGGGTGAGCAGCGGATCCCATTACAGAAAACCTTTCCTCTTTCTTTTTTTTCTCCTCCTTTTTCAGGCATCAAAACTTGCATGCTCTTTGCAGTTTTGTATTACTGTGCTATTCAGAAGCCTATGCCTGAACTTGGGCACTGTTTAATCACGTACCATATGAGTGGATAAAGAGAGCCCAGAAGAGCTTCCACTCAAAAGGATGTGAAGAAATAGGAACACCAGGGTACATCCAGGGTCTGGTAGCTGAGCTGCAGCCACAAAGCCTGGCTCTAGCTTCACCGCTCCAGTGCTGGACCACAGAGCTACAAGCCCCATCACATGCTCTTCTGGTTGCAGCTATGCTGACTGGCAGGGCTTTGCCACAGCTTGTCTCTGCTCCTCAGCATGTCTCAGTCCCGAGTTAAAAGAAAGGAGGAGGACAGTTTGCAAACCTCAACCTCCCTCCTCCTCAATATGAAATATGGAGGCAACTGGAACAAGCTATCAGGAAGCTACAGCAGACAGTATAGCTGCAAATAATTTGAACCCTGGGGCATGGTGAACATGAGCCTGCACTAAGGCATGTTCACCCGAGGAAGTGCCAACATAACCTTGGAGAACATACCATAAAATTGCACCATGCTGTCCCTCCCTTGTGCTGTCACAGGAACCAGATGCCAAGGTGGAAAAGCACCGGGAGCTGAATAAAAAAGCTTCAAGTGTCAGAGAGCCCTGCTCAGCCCTACCTTCTGCTGCAGGCCATCTATGCTTCCCAGCATTCTCTGGTCTCTTGCCAATTCCCATCAACAGCTGTGGTTTGTGGTTGTAATGCTCAGCATTTGTCTCCTCTTTCTCCTAGCAGACCTGCATCAAAGCTAGATGTGCAGCATGGAGCAGTTTGGGAGTCCTGGGACTCCCAGAGCTGGCTTTCAAGCACAAAATCAAATCCTTCTTTGTTCCTTTATCTTCCCCAACGTCTGAGACATCGCAAGTGTGGGTTTAGAAGTCTTCTGGGCCCTTCTGATGGAGTTTGTGAGGAAAGGTAGTAACAAAGTACTTCGTTCCACATTATTTGTTTCTTTTGAAGAGCAAGAAAGTGCAAGTAGTAGTTGAAAAGCTGGATTGCCAGCTCAGAAGCAGCCTACTTACTGCATTTAGCAGCTAAAATATTCTTAACTCCACCAAGCGTATTCCCAGTTCCTGTGTCTATGTATTACTGTTGAGAGTACAGTTTGAGTAGGAGCGGCTCCAAGAAGTAATAAGTGTCTGTTAGGAATCCCACTTGTTGTTTCAGGAGGCCCCAAAAGTTCATTAGATGTTTAATGGCTTCCAGTCACTGCTGTGCTGGATAGACCTGAACTGGTGACCAAGAGGGGAAAGGTTCTCTAGCACATTTACAAACCCTGAGGCATCTGTTCCCCAGACACAGATTTGTCTAATTTCCCTAAACCACTGATGACCTGCTCTGAAATGATCCTCTCACTCCCTTAGGAAATCCCTTGGGTTGATATCAAGTAGATGATAGTTATTTTTGGGCTCTTTCCCAGAGAGAGTGCACTGTATTGCTCTGAACCCTGCGCATCAAATAAATATATCATCAAGCTGTAGTAAAGGTCCAAAAAGCTTTATTGAAGGGGAAACAGATTATTAATAATTAAGGGTAGTTCACTGTGTTGTTTTGGAGCCAAGTAAAGCTAATAGAGCTTTTTATAGCAGAGAATAAAGTGTAGAATATTGAGGCTGAATTGATTGCAACATAAAAGTCAATTAATGAATTGCAATGGTTAACTCTGCGTTAAAGTGAAACGTCCAGCTCCCAATGTATTAAACATTTTTCGAGATTAAAGCAAAGAGACAAAAAATACCAACCCAAACCCCCTTACTGACCAGTAAATGCCTGTAGTATTTTTTTCCTGGGAAAGAAACTCGTATGACCGTATTTTTAATTCATATAGCCGAAAGCCCCGTGTACGTGTATGTGTGCTTTTCCCTCAGCACCTTTCAGAATTAAATAAAGCCTTTACACAGAGTTGATCAGTGATTAATTCTAACAAAATTCCTTCAGGGCTGCCTGTGATTTCTTGTGGCGAGGAGGATGGTAGAGCAGAGAGGACAGGCTTTGACAGATGCTCAAAGAAAGAAGGCTCAAATGAGGAGGGTTCCAAACTGTCATGTGTTTGAACTGCCCCATGTTGTTTATTATCTACCTAATTACAATTTCCTAACTTAAAATTGTATTTTCCATTTCTGTGCGATAACAGAAGAACATAACCATTGAAAAGGGAAAAGAGAATCCTTGGGTGGAATAGCTGTACTTCTGGAGGATGAAGAAGGTTTTAAAATGTTCTGCATTGCACAAATTAAAGGTTTATTGCAGAATAAACCTGCAGCCATTCCTTCTCACTGACAGCAATTATCTTGTAATTTTGTCCCTGTGAAGCCTTTCCAAAACCATCTTTTTTTTCTGAAACCTTTGTCCAAGCCTCAGTCTGACACAAGGTCTTTCCCACACTGCAGTCTGCTCCTCTCTGCCTCATTTCGTGGTAGCCATCCACGCTCCAGTGGGAACACGTGCCCCCTCTTTGCCATCTGGCCACATTCAGGTCCCCTGAGCACAGTCTCCTCTGTGCTAAACCCACGCTTCTCACACTCATCCACAAAACCTTTCACAAGCTCAGGCCAGAGAGTGTCATCCAAACAGTAGCATGTTACGCCTTAGGACAGAAGTGACCCCATTAAAACCATTCAGAACATGCATACTTACGACTGTCTCACTGCCCTTGTGCCTCTCTCTGCTCCCACATGGTTCCCCAGGTCCTTTCACATCCCTGCCAAAGCTCATCTTCTTTGAGCAAATCATAGAAATGTTACATTCTCTTCCTCTGCCCCTGCCATCCTTTTAAAGTAAAACTCAACAGAAAAACAATTAAGATTAAAATAATGGAAACATAATGGGAGCATGAAGAGGCAGGTACTGTTTGCCTTTTCGTGGAAGAGAAGAAGGTATAATTGAAAAATAAAGAGTCCCGTGAACAGTGTAACTAATGAATCCTAATTTTCTTCTGACTCGGGTTCTGTGCACCCTGCATTTCCCACTGGAGATTTCTCTGTGCAAAACCTCCAGGCTCCTCCCTGTTCCCAGTTCTCCTCTTCCCTGCCATGTTTCCAGTGCCTCTGCTGCAGTTCTCCTCAGCCTCTCTCTTATATCTTGCCAGCTCGGCAAGAGATGACAGGTGTAGGCCAGCCGGGCAGTATACACATGCTGTTTAGTGTCCAGCATCATAGATTTCCAGGGGAAAGCTGGCTATATATCCTGGGACAGGGAAAAGTGCTACCTGGCACAGGCCAAGGGCTCACCAGCAAGCTGGAGCCAGCTCTGAATGATCAGCCTCACTTGGAAGTACGTAGTAGAGATGCTGTACTGTTCTCTTTTGTACTCAGTTGGCTTAGGAGTAGCTTCGTGACCACTGTAGGACATTGTATTTTGCCATATGGAGACACCTCGCTACAGTGGTAGTGTGATCAGTGTGTCCACTTGATCTCAGTATTTGTGTTTTCCTCTCGTCTGTAGCTTAGACTGTGAGCTGCCTGAAGCAGGAATTGCACCAGGGGTTTTGTAAAGCATCACACAATTCTTTCCAACTTAGTTTTTTACGTATGACATTATTGAAGTGTAACAGTATCACTTTAGGCACTTGGGAATTATCAGAATGGGAGGTACCACTGACAGGCTGCCTGGTCTTCTCGCTTAACATCATACAAGAAGCCCAAATCTAGAAACACGGTCTAAGCTTCTCTGAGGTCCAGCCTAGTACCTCACAAGAGAAGGCTGTTTTGCCTCTTTCTGCTGTTTAGTTTGTTCACTGCCTGAGACACGAACTGTTTAGAGTAAGGAGTGTATGACCATGTATTTAAAAAAACCACTGCTTTGCGATGCACTCCTGTAGAGGTGGCGTGGTCATGGTGGGGAGCTGCTTGTTGTAGTCTGATCATTAACATAATACACACCTAAGCTGTGACTCCAGGAACCCAGATGTCTCAGGTGGGACTGTATCCAGATTGGTATGAACAGGCACAGAATGTTTCCCAGTTCCTGCGTGGGGTTTATCAGCAGAACATAAAAAATACTATCTTTCCATCGATTGGGTAAGCTCAGAATTAAGTAATTCTGAGTGTGTAATATCAGCTTTAGTCCCTTTTTTTGCCAACTGACAATTAAACAGCTGCGTCTGGTGCTGGATTTAGTCCTAGGTGCCATATTCATGCTCAGGAAAAAGGAAGACGTCTGGTGTGCAGGGTTTCAGTTGCTCAGCAAAGGAAGTGTTGAAGTGCCTCCCTAAATGCTTTGTTTGATGGCAGCCTTCATCTGCACCCAGTCTGTCCCTCACAGATTACAATATGGGAAAAAGTCCCGGCTTTCCATTTCCTCTGCTAGAAACTCTTCTTTGCAGTTAAGAGAGACTTTTGCTTATGTGAGCAATAAGGACTCCGTTGCTGTCCTTCTAGCTACGCAGGCTTCTGAAAATGATCCCTCTCAAACTTTATGCCCTGGTTTCAGTTAGAACCAAACCCATTCTGTTCAGTGATTTTACTTTTTGTCTAAGCCTCTGCTGAATAATTGCACTTTCTGAAGCTCACAGCATGTTTTTGCAGACAGTGTCTGCTTCTAGCAGTGATAA
Source organism: Eurystomus gularis (assembly GCA_013400335.1). Taxonomy (NCBI): domain Eukaryota; kingdom Metazoa; phylum Chordata; class Aves; order Coraciiformes; family Coraciidae; genus Eurystomus; species Eurystomus gularis. The sequence continues at coordinate 296,041 of VZZY01015199.1, read as the reverse complement.
CACTTGATGTTTAGAGTTGCTACCAAGGATTGGTGTGTGCAGACCAAGGTCACTGCTAACTCTGGTGTACCACATCAGGGGGTGCAGAAAGTGAAAGGCTGCACCTGTAGGGAGGAGCGGCCAGGTCAGGTGACCCTGAACTGACCAACGAGGTATTCCAGCCCATATATGCAACGTTCAGTATAAAGCTGAGGGATCTGCCTTCGGGATCCTTCCACTGGCCTTCGCTTCCCTTGGGGGCCTTCTCGCCTTCTGGACCCTTCCCTTTGGCCTTCTTTCTTCTCAGTCCTGCCTTTGATCCCAATTTGTGTGTTCCTGAACCCAGCTCCTGAACCTGGTTCCCGTCAACTACTGAGCCCAGTCAGGGACTTTCCTGGTGCCTGCTCCACAGCCTCAGTGGTGATGGTGATGTAATTGCCATCAGGGGGAAGGCTGGGTTCGATACTGGTTTTGTATATATTCCTTTTTATTATCATCACCTTCACTAAAGCTGTTTTCATTTTCTTTTCTAATCCAGAAGCCTCTCTCTCATTCCCTTCTTCTTCCGTTTGGGAGGGTAGGGGGCCATAAGTCTCCCTCCCTTATCCTCTTTCTCTTCCTCTATTTGGGGGGGTGGAAGAGGGGTTAACAGAGAGCATCTCTTGTAGGTCTAGCAGACTGACCCTAAACCTCGACACTTTGGAAGCCAAACATACCTGGCGTGCAGGTGATGGGTGCCTGCGAATTTCTCATCCCACAGAAAAAAAGTGCTACCTACCCACTTCGTATGAGGTCACTGAGTGGTCTACAAGGCCATGTGTGTACTGATGGGGAAAGGCTTTCTTCAAAATTCTTTCCATTCAGCAACTGGGTGAACTAAAATGATTTTAATGCCTGCTGCCCTTTGGAGCTTATTGATGGAATTGCGTGAAGGTAACAGTGTAAGGGTATACAGCAGATGACTATCATAATAGTGTTAAAGAGTTGGTGAGCCAATAACTAAATCATAGTCTTTTTTTCTGTCATTATTCAGTAGCCTTGTACTCAACATCACTTAGATCACAGAGATGAATCTGGTTTATAGTTATTCAAGTGGATGCTGCAAGCCAGTCCAGGTTTTGATCAGCTATGTCGAATTCTGCTTTTCAGGTGGGAATAAACAGTCAGGTCCTTTCAAACCAAACTAGTGGTGCAAGGACAGAGCAGTGGCAACAGTGACACTGCAGCCTCGTGGGGTGCTGAGCATCCTCAGCTCACAGTTGTGCCACCAGAGATTGGGGAACACGTCCTATGGGATGCAGCCTGAGATGCTTTTCCTCACTCACATCTCGCCCAGAGATGCCTAACGCTGCTGTTCTGTGAGGTCCATGTTTGTTCATTGAATTTTGAAATAGGCCCCTGAGACTGACACTCCCCAGAGCGCTTCCCTGAGGTGCCTTCATTAACTTACCTGTTTCCCCACCAAAAGATCGTAACATCCCCTGTGATCTGAAGAAGAAACGAAGCACTGCTGTAGCAAAGGAAACAGCTGAGACAAAGTGAAATAGCCTCTTGACAGTGTCCCTTGGCAACACCTGGGCACAGCCCAAAAATCACTTCTCAGCCAAATGCTATTCTGAGGGTGTCTAATTACAAAAGAATTAAGCACTTTGGGGAAAAAGGAAAAAAATAAGTGATAAACAAAAAATCTCCAATGATTACATCACTACAAAGTATGTGATCAAAGTAAGATACCAGGGTCATGCTCCTGAGGTAGGCAGAATTCTCCATGAAATCAATGAATATTTGTTTCCACCAGGACAGCACAATTGTGTTTGCTCAAAACAAAAACCCAAAACCAAAACAAAAATTGGGTTCTCTTCCAGACAGTAATGAACCAGTCTTTGCTTCTTAAATACTGCCTTCCCTGTTCTCTGAAACATTGATTCTGTCCATTAACTGGAATACCATTATGCTGCTGATTGATCTGAAACGTTTGGGGGAGGAGGGCAGGGGGGAAGAAAAGAAGCTTGTGAGAAAGTTCTAGATATATGGTTATATGGATTATTTCCTACCGAGGTCCTGGTGGTTTACTTTGTTTAATAAACTGGCTTGACCAAGGGCTAATGGGAGGTCAAGTGAAACGCCTGCCACTCCGCATCGCCCCCGATTCGCAGCCTCCCCTGATTTAGTGCAGCACTTACTTAAAGGCACTCCCTGCTACCCAGAATGAATAAATCCAGGGACATTTAGGAGCTTTGCTGGAGAAAGGTGCCTTTCATACGAGCAGAGGTGATGACCCTGCACCTGCTGAAGTGATCTTGGCTTTTCCACTACACTGAGTAAACCTCTGCTGACAAATGGGTGCATCTTGGGTCTTTCCTCACCTGAGGGCCATAAATTCGGAAGCACGGTCTGTGGCCATGACCTCCTGAACTTGGTAATGCTGGGTTATCTCAATTGCTTTGCAAGCCTCTTCTCTCGCTGGCCAGCTCACCTGTCTGCTTGCAGCATAGGTTTTACCACTGCAACTGCTCATGGCACTTCTTAGGGCAATGGTGTCCATGCGGTAGTTGCTGAAGAAATCCTGTATTTCACAAACTTTAATAAGCAGCTTAAAGATCTCGGTGTCGAATACTGTGTTCTGCTCTATTCTGTAACAGGTCTATTACTCTTAATTTATCTTTCTGTTTCCCAGCAGAGAAAAAATATGATTAAAATAGCTTCAGTTCCTCTTTCCACCTTCCCTTAAGCTTACTGGTCTGCAATCTTCTTTCTGATGCAGGCTTTAACACCTGCCATTTTCTCTTTATTCCTCTTTTTGCTTCCTTGTCTCATACGGGTGAGCTGTACTGTTGAGGAAAGGCTGCAAAATGTGAAAGCAAAAGAGCTTTACATTGTAAAATCATCATTATCTTTGATCACGGCCCAACGCTGAACCCTCCTGCATCATTTGACTTAAAGAATGGACATTAATGGGCAGCGTGCTGCATCTATTAGCTGAGGCTCCCCGTACGGTGCGGCCGTGCTGATTGTTTGCGAGGAGCAACTGCATCAACAGATGAGCGAACCTGAAAATAATCTCAGACTTTGTAATGGCAGAAGAGGAGATGACTAATGTCTTTAGTCACATGAGGTGGCTGGGGCACAGCACGAGGAGATGACAGACTTTCACCAGGTCTGTCAGAGTGAAAGGAGTGAACTCCTGAAGCTCCTCAGTTTCCCCTGTCTCCCTACAAGTATCAAACATTGTAATTGTTTGGCATTGTGGTATCTGGAAGCACTTCAGGCATCCTTGTAAGCATCCAGTGATTTGCCCTTGGCTTTTTGTTTTGTCTGCGCTTCTTGAAATTTATGTAGATCATTCATATTTTGTTGCAACTGTTTCTATTTCTGAAGAGCTACGTTTATATCAGAGGATTTGTACTATCCAAAATGAAAGCCCTAAAGGACACTGCCATGTGAATGTCACTGCTTCTGCAGTCCCTCAGCGGCCAGCCATGTGCTTGAGAAGGTGGAGAAATCTGGAAGGGGGAGGGTAAAACCTGATGTTGGCTTTATCTGAACTGAAAGGTGCTATGAACCACAACAGTGTAGCGGAAGATCTCTGCAAAGCTGCCTCTTTTCCATTCCTGCCATTTTTCCATAAAAAATCTCCTCTCTTTAATTTTTTTTAAATCTTTGGGAATAGGGCACTTACTTTCTATTTTCATCCACGTAATGGAAAAGTTAGTGGTGTCCTTGCCCCCAGACAAACAAGGTTGTTGTCAGTGGACAGTGCACCCTTTTGTCCCTGCTGAGTACGAACAGGAGAGGATGACCATGACTTCTCCTTTCAACTTTATCCCCTGGGCTACCATTAAGCTTAAAAGTAGCCAGAGCATTCTAACTGCACATGGCACCTAAGGGTGGGTTTTCTTCTCTGGTTTTATTTCTCTGTGTGGCTCTCTATATAAAATAAAGTCATCTTTTGTCACTGGTATATGCACACACATATAAGTACATACACATCCAATAGTACCTTTAGAGTTTAATAATCTTTGCGCTATGAAAATACTCTGACCCCATTTTCTTTCCCAAGTGTCAGCTTGTACCTACCCGGCAGCAATAGTCCTACTAACGAAACAATCCACAGGCGTTCAGCAGCGTAACAGCAGCTATGTTCTGTTACTCCACCTTTATTTTATGATACTAGCTGGCAAATACAATCTCTAATTTTGTTTTTTATAGTTATCGCAGTAATAACCTGGTAAAAGAATTTTCTATTTAGAAGAAGCAATTAAGAAATTAAAAGCGAAGGCAGAACTAATGGGTGGGTTTTTTAGTCATGCAAGTTTTTCCAGAGTGTTCAGTGATTTCTTATGCTTCAATTATTCTGTGGGATGTCGATGTCTTTGGTACGCTGCTGTCCCAGCATCAGTGATGGGCAGGGTCTGGGCATTCTTACTTGTCAGGACTTCTGAAAGAGGGGAGATCCACATCAAGCCCTAAAGAGTAAATATTATTATAAACCTAATATGGAATAATATTGTTATGAACCTGGTTTCAGTAGGAAATTTTCCTTGCCTCACTCCACTCTGCCAAGCGCCAAGCAGTTTCCAATGTTACGGGCATCAAAAATGATTCCTCCCTGAGGCTGGTTGTATGATGTCCTCAGCTCTGTGTAACAGGACAGAGTCCTGTACTATGAGAAGTGAGAGCTCCCAGGTTTGTATTAAGCCCACATGGTGGCCAGTCCAATGTAAACTCAGAGCATGATTCTGCTTCCCCTGAATTCGGTTCAGTGGGACCTGGATCACTGCCTGCCTGGCACGCAGACTTTCAAAGATCTGCAGACTTCAGAGAAGAAGGAGATGTGGTAGTGACCTGCCATCATCTCAGAAAGGAGGGTGCATCGATCTACAGTTCAAGATTTGTATCTGCTAGTTGCAAAAAGTCCTTTCTGTAGCAGAAGTGAGAAGTCATGTCAAGCAGTTAGCTTAGCCTACCCCCTTACACAAATGAAGGGCAAGCAGAACTGGGACTTCTTTTCTGCCATTCTGCCCATAACCTGCTTCTCTGAAAATCCTGTCTCATATCTTTTTGGACATCTCCTGTGTTTGCTCCAATTGACACTAACGTGTAAGAGCCTCCTCTAAGGCTTGCCTGAGCACTGCCCTTTCCCACTTTGGTGAAGGCAGCAGGCATGTGCTGAACCAGTCCTGGTCTGGCCTGAATGTTACCCAAGGACCAAAACTAAATTGCAGTAATGTCCTCTGAGTTCATCAAGCAGGTTTTGCAGCTGAACTATACTCACAAATGGCCTCCTTGATATCCCAGGACACTCTTTTATCTCGAATAAAGTTGTTAGTAAAGTGAACCCTTGAATTCTACCACGTTATGAGAGGAGATAAGTTTATCAGTTTAAGTCAACATATCTGCGGGTAAAATAAAAAGAGAAATATATATAAATATATATGTTGACATATAAATAAATCTCTGAGGTCTTTTCCATTTTCGTTCTTTCGCAAAGTGGGTTTGGAGAAACGTGGTATTCAACATTTGGCAGTTATCAAACTGGTTTTTGGCTTCTGAAGAGAAAGTAGCAGAAGTGGTTGGACTTTCAGGTGATTGATTTGCCTCTTTCAGATTGAATAATCCCCTTTGCCAATGATATTGCTCTGCTGTTTGAGGCTGCGAGGAGTTTTGTCGTGGCTGTATCCATACACTACGGCCCGGCTGTCCCGCTGGGTCTCGGAACCGCTCCTAGCACAGCCACCGAGCGCAGCGTGAGCTGTCCCTCAGCTCCAGAAGAACAGCTCAACCTAAGGGTCAGGTGAGACTTCGTGGCAAAATTTTGAAAATCTTTGTCTAGATTCCAGTTTAAGAAGAAAACCTCGTGTGTGTAGATGTGTAATTTTACCAAAGAGAAGAGCCCCAAAACAAGGTATTTGTGCTGTGCCTCTGCTTTGGCAAATTCATCCACGCCAGAGGCAGTTCGGGGTGCGTGATGTCCCAGGTAACGCCACCAAAATGGTGAGGAAAAGGTGAAACCTTCACCAACAGGATGTACATGGAAAGTACATAATTAAGTCCCTGAAATGCCCTTAAAATATATTTTGTGTATCTTTCACATTTTAGGGGAGATGGAGAGCAGCCATCAGCCGAGAGCAGAGGGATGTTCTTCCCGCGCAGGGCTCTGGAAACACAGAGCTCACTGTGGGATGCGACTTTCCACTTTTTTGCTTAGATCTTACACCACGATCCACCCGGGAACAAATTTATGCACGACTTCCAGCCAGCAACGGTGCTTTTCAAAAAGAAGGAGCCTTATTTTCTTTCCCATCCTGGCTTTGCCAACAGCAAAAATTTAAAAACTGAGTCAGGCCTTAAAAAAAAAAAATAGCAAATCACCCAGCTGGTTTAAGAACGACCCAGAAGGTTAAGCTGGTGGCCTTAATGAGTCCTCAGTGGAGGGTGGGGTGGCGGGGGCCGCAGCCCCGCACCCGGGAGCTGCGGGAGGGAAGATGGCCGCCCCCTCCCAGGGCCGCCCCGGGCGCCAGCTGCGCTGCGGCCCCTTTAAGGAGCTTGACCCGCTCGCCCGCCCGCCCGCCCGCCTCTGTTTCGCTCCCCCGCCC
>VZZY01015199.1:266953-288992 GCA_013400335.1 Eurystomus gularis | reverse complement strand
CTTCCCGCCCCTGGGCGGAGGGGAGAAGTGGCGGCCGCTGCCTCCCTCGCCCGGGGAAGCCCCGCTCATTGCCGGGGACCTGCCCCGTGCTCAGTAACCCTCCGCTGCCTTCCCCTGCCCTCCGTCGGGGCTCCTTCCCCTCTCCGCGGCGGGTCGGAGGCAGAGGAGCCGGTTTGCTCCCTGGTGCAAGCGCAGGCACCTCCCCAGGCCATGGCAGCTGGGCCGGCTTGTGGCAGGAGCTGGTGGCGGTCCGAGGATCGCGCCCTCCCCGCCGGCCCTCGGCCAGCCTCGGGCGGTGCAGCCCTGCGCCTGGGAGCGGGGGAAGCGGAGGGACCGTGCCAGTGGTAACCAGCGGGAGGAAACCTCTGGGGGAGACGTCTGCGGGCTTTTGGACGGTAGCTAAAAGATGCAGTGAGTTCGGCGGAATACAGAAGTCGTGCGAATTTGTCGTAATTAGGGTGTATCCTGCAGGTCTGTGTGCAGTAGCAGGGATGCTGGGACTGTAATTCCAGGTAGGGCTAAGGTGAGGCTGTAGCAGGAGGGTGTAGCTCCTAACCTATTAAGTAGCTGATAAAATCAAATTTTAATTGTTTTTTAATTCTCTCCTGTGCAATTCAGGAATAAGGACATGTGCAATTCAATTCCATTTTTTATTTTTTAATCTGGTATTGTATCTTACATGGCAATATACAAGAAGCTTCTGCACAGAATATGTCAGATACCAAAGAAATGAAGAGACTGTATTATGATGGTTTTTGAAGTGTTTTCTTTTTTTCTGTTCCATTGCATCAGCATCCTGGATCCAAATGTCAGTGATAGTATGACAGCTGTCTTTCTGCTGTGATACCGGAGTCTTACTAACATTTAAAATCTGTCATTCTGAATTTTTGATAACGTAGTATGGAAATGCCAGTGTTGATTAGCATATAGGTTAATCCTCAAACCAGTAAAACATTTTCTATATTGACTGATATAATCATGTGTTCTTCATTATTACTGTTTTTCGTGTCGAACACTGAAAAGTCACATTTGTGCCATCCCCCTCCCCCCCTTTAACACAAATAGTTTTCTTTCTTTATGCTGTGGCTGCTCGGACTTCAAATATACATTTAATTTAATGAGCATTTTCTGTAGTAGGTTGTGACATACAGGAGTGTTGGACGGGAGACATGTAGTAATTAGCCCAAGGTTACTATTGTCAAGGTTGGAACGTGAGTCCAAACTCGGAAGGTTCCACTTGACTAATATCTTTGTTTAGCAGGGCGCGTTGTTTCACAAAACATACCATCAGTTCTGCATGGCAAGTTTAACAGCGAAATCCTAAACCATGTGACTAAGATGCTGCTGTCCCATGAAGCAGGAATGTTTGTCTGGCATACAGAGTATTCCACTGCTGAAACAGAAGCTTTCAGTAGAAGAGTATATAGCTTTTTATCCAAGTCAAACTGTCAACTTTCTGACTGCATATATTAGCTGTCAGAGAGTAGGGGCTGTAGAAAGAAGTGATCCCAGAATCTGTTTTAAAATATCCCTGTCAAGAAGCACCATGGTCGTATGAAAGCAAGGAATAAATTCAATCCCCTCTGTTACACAACTTCCATTTGTTGCCAGGTGCTTGAGATTTTCCTCATTGTTTGCAGTTTAGTTGGAGCCACCTGAGGTGATGGATTATTGAAGAGATTGTCTTCTGAATTCTCTGTTTCTTCATAGGAAGCCTCCTGCGGAAACCTTGCTGGCTGTAGAAACGTGATGTCAGCCGGTTCTGTTCTTGCATGCACAACTGTCCTATCTTCTTATCTGAGTTCTGTGGGAGTCTTAATGTCTGGGTAAAGAGCAAAAGGAAACAATTTTGTGTTGTGTCCTTCAGTAGTTAAATGTCTTAGCAGAATACTTAATTCTGAAATTGAGTGTAGTAGCTGAAGTAGTTTAGGGACAGTTGTGTGGGGAACTTAATTCAAGGTGTCTGTCATCAGACTTCTACTGGTGCTTTCTAGACACTTGGAATTAATCCTGTAAAGAGACAGAAGGTGGGGAATATTTGTCTTACTGGCTCCTGAATTATTGAGTAATACAGTAACAGAAATCGGCTCTGTCGTTTGGGAAAGCATGTGTTGGGGCAGCTCTGGATTTCTGTAGCTGCTTAGCCATTGTAAACATAAATGCAGATTTTTTTTTCTCCTCACTACGTTTCTAGGAGAATAGAGACACACAAACAGCTGCAGTACCTTTCTTTTGTTATTGCCTGCCAGCTGGGGCATAGATAGAACTAATGGATGCTCTGTAGTAGAGACTGGCAGAATTAAAGTTTGTGTGCAAGGAGTCATGTGTGGTTTTTTTAAGCACTCAGGTTTGTGTGTGCTTGGTTGGAATTTTTTGATAAATAAGGGCACTAGTGTAAATCAAGGTTATCACCTTTGCCTGTCCTTCCTAAAAGCTTACTCTCTTATAATGACACCAAACATTTTGGTCATTGGGCTTGAGAAGAATGACTCTTAGTCTGTTAAGGTGACATTAGCTACACTGAAGTATACTATAAATCAGTTTTATGAGACCTGTTCATCGTATGTTTCAAAATACCTCTTAAAAGCAGAAATATTTTGAGTGTTGTAAAATTGCATCTCATGGACTATCGGCTGTCAAGCAAATGTGCTACAGGCAAGGTATGCATCCCACGTGAGTGTGTGTGCTGAGTCCACACAGGGTTTGAACGTCAGTGCCACGCTCCTGTGCCTAGTACCCGGATGCAGAGAGTCATCCTGGTAGTTGTTTTGGTCCACCCGAATCCTTCCAAGTCTATCAAGTGGACTTCAGTGGTGAGGAGACCAGGGACACTGGGGATGTGAAGGAAGCTGTGCTTGGATTGGAAAGAGTTACGTGCTAGGGAATGTGGAGCATTAGCACTGCTTGGTAGCTGTGGCACCTAAAATACATGCATCAATTAGGCAGTGTAAGATTAATTTCTTATTTTCCAGCTGTAAGGGATGCCCAGTTGTATGCACCTTTTGACATCTTTTTTACTCCCATTCATTTGCATGTATCGAGCATTTTTAAATAAATGGATGTTCCTCTTGCATACCTCATAAGTCTTCCTTAATATTAATCTATGGATATATAAACTTCAGAGTATTAGTATTTTCTTCCCTGTGACTGTGGGAAATATAAAACCTCTAATTACCCAGTGTGGAGAATTCTGCTTTTTATGTATGTGAAGACAGGGGCTTTTTTGATTGCCTTGAATTTCAAGGTCTCTGATAAATTAACCTTAGTTTTCCCCCTTCCATGATTCAGGAATGTTCTCTAAAGTGCCACAAGCTGGTGGCTGCAGCTGGCTGAGGGTTTCAAACTGATTCACTGAGAGGAACGGGCTGCCTTATGTAGGTGCTGTTTTACATTTGCAATTCCAGTGCTTGCTGGAGGTGTGTGTATTGCAATTAGGTGACTAGAGCTGAACAGAAACCAACAGGAAAACAGTGAGCAGTTTTAAAACTGACTAGGTAAAGCTGCAAGTATTTTTAGTTACAGCACTTTCTCCCATGTTCCTGGTCTCCTGTGGTTTTAATTGCATTCTCCTTTTTAGAAATGGCATTTTGTTGTCTGTCATGTGAAAGCCTGATGCACAGAGAATACCTTCACAGTGGAAATCATGAAACTAGTTACAAAGCACGTTGAAAGGTACATCTAAAATGGTGCATTCCTCTGTCTTTTACTCATGGTAGTTTGAATTTCAAGGTGGTCAGAAGACAGTTGTAGATGTGAGGGTAAAGGCTGACAGTGTCCTGCACAGTGTGTATATAGGTGGGTTATGAACTTGTGTCTGCTGTTACAAGTTTGTCATCTGGTTATGCTCCTGTCTTCATCTACTGTTGCTGCTGAATCGGGTGGTCTTGGTGAAACGTTCAGTGATTTATTTCTGGTTAACTCTGGAAATGTCAACACTGGTCATGACATTGATTGGTAAAAGGACTTTTGTTACCAGACTTACCATTTTTGAGCATTCTTTAACACTGCTTTTTCAGCACCTAGAAAAAGAATTTTTATATTTCTAGTACCTGGATGAGTATTGTCTAATTTGTGTGTATTGGGAAAGATTGTTGTTTGTCTTCTTTGCAGTAGCCTGAAGTTTTGGTTTTGCACTTGAAGAATGATCCATGACTGACCAGACCCAGCATTTTATTCTACTATGTGAAGTCATCATGGGACTGCAGGAAAAATTGGAGACCAAATATCTCTGAAACAAAAGGAGTTGTACTTAGGTACAGTGTTCAGGTCTATGAAACTCGTTTCCTCTAATAATGTTTGTATGAGAGGGTTTATTTTTATTCTTTTACTCACGTTCAGTGGAAATGCTCTATGGTTTGTGGTCTTGTTTACTAAGTGTTTGGCTGGTTTTCTGGCTTCTGTCTACAGCACTTGGGATTCCCAGGTGGTCTCTGTGCAAGTAGTGTAATTGGGTCTGGGAGAGTTTAGCTTGTGAGATCGAGTGTGTTCAGTTTGGTGCAGCTGTAGCTGCAGAAATAGCATGCCTTGCAAAACAGACCTTCTGCCTGCCAGCCACACCAAAACCTGAAGTTTGATCCTGTAGGCAGTTAGTAAGTTTGTCTGGAAGGCTGACTTCCATCAGCAGATGCTTTACTTGAATTGGTGGCCACTAGGAAAAAAAAAGGTTTATAATCACTTTATATAAAAGGAAGTGCAGCAGAGCACTGTCCTAGATACATTTTTAAAAGCATTTTTTACTTCAGACTGCGGGGCTTAACTGTTCCCCGGTAGCAGGAGGCTGTTCTGTGAGCGAGTTCTGTTTCACTGGAATAGTTCAAAAGGCTCTTAAATTCAGCCATGAGGCACTTCTGGTTCTCCTTCAGTATTAGATGATTAAATTAAATGGAGTGTTAGCATGAGTAGCTTTTTCTGGTGTACTGTACAAGGTAATAGATGAGTTCCTAGGAGCCTTAGTTATAAATTAGCTGACTGGAAAGCCCTGTTTCTGTGACTGGTGGCTCTAGCAGTTGTATAACTTCAAAAGTTAGATCTAATTGTGTATGCTTCCCGTCAGGTGTGGCACTGGGTGATGGCTGCTGCTCCTTTTTATTATAGCAGTCTTGAAGGTAGGAGGGAAAGGGAGTTCTTGTCTTCTTGTGTTGGACAACAAAGGTGTTTGTCTCAGCTTCTGATGTACAAATCAGTTTGACCTTTCCACTGGGGGAAAAAAAAGTAGTTTTCTGAATTCTAGCTCTGCTAGTCTGGGGGAAAAAAAAAAAAGCTGTAAGAATTAAGACATTCATAGCTCCTACTTTTTTTAAAATAAAACTTCAACATTTAGTGTTCCTGAAAGTGAAACTTTTCAGGCAAAGTGCGTTCTGGGCATGAAAAACCAGTTCATTTCTTTTTGTTATACTTGCACCTTTTGTGTGCTGAGACATATGGTTGTTTGCAACTGTTCCTTCATGTGGAAGTGAAATATGTAACCACGAGACTTCATGAGGCTTCATCTCAAAGATAAAATTGCTGACCTTTTATATAAATGAAGATAATACAGACAAGGCAGAGAGTTATGTAAGGATTGCTTATGGATAGTAGCTAATTAATTTAGAGTTTGTATTTCCTGCTTGTGTGTAGAAGTCTTATTTGGGGAGATGTGGATTTGTCAGCTGAGCAGGCAATTGAATTGTAATGATAGTTTCAGAACTTTTTCCTCTGGGTGCTTCTTGTAGATGACTTGCTGCTTGTTCCACATGCAACTTGCTAAGGCCAGATTCTCCCAAACATGAAAATAGTACTTTAAATGCTTTAACTGTTCTTACCTTTGCATCTCAAGAGTTCAGAGCTGAATTAATTTCTTAGCAGTAGTAACAGAATAACATGACCTAGTTGCTGTCTCCTAGCTTGAAGTTTGGAGGATGATCTTACAAGAGCTTTCAACTAGCCTCACAGAACCCAAGATGTTTTCTTATCTTTTCTGAACTTCCTCGTTTTAGCAACATTCCAACTTGTTATGCAGGCACCTATCCAGTTTTCTGTGGCTATGATTTCTTAATAAACAGGGGGTAGAATCATGCCCCAGTAGGGAACTTACTCTAGGTTGGACTGGCAGTAAAGTCTAGTAAATGGCAGTGTAAGAGACTATTTATTAAGACCTAATACTCTGAGCAAATAATGCTCTATAATATTGATGTTACTATTGCGTCGCATTTTCAAAGGAATTTCATCAAACTACTTCAGTAGCTGCCAAAAGTGAGGCTTGGGAGCAGATGTTGTAACAGTAGTCTTAAAATTTTTTGACAGCTCTTCAAATAGCTCTGGTGTGTCTCAGCTTTACAGCAGGGTGTTTTTGCAGGGCTTATACCTCTCGCTTTGCTTCTCTCCCTCTTACTCATCTAGAATGGGCCTCAATTCGACCCCATTACAGTCCTATGAAAACTCATGTTCTAATAAACATGTATCCAGCCAGCTTGGGAGGAGAAACAGGTTTGGATGGAGATGACAGCCGAGGTGAGGAGTGATGGCAATTAATTAGGAGGAGGAGCAGCTTCTTTTGAGCTGAAAGCAGGGAAGAGTATTGCTTAGAGTCTGGGACCAAGTTTGAGACAGGTTGAAAACTAGAAGGCAGGCTGGGTTGGGAGCTTGTTGGCTGTGTGGAGAATGTGGGTCAGGTAACAAGGGAGTGTTACCCAGCATCCTGAGGACATCAAGGGAAGTGGTGACGGCTGGACAAAGAAAATAGGGAAAAGAGCTCTGAAAAGGAGAAGGCTGGACAGGAAAAGTGAGAGTAGAAGCTGGGGTTTTGTAAAGAAGGCAGATAGGTCTGTTGGAGAAGGAATTTGGGCTGGTGAAAGTTAAAGTAGAGTCAGAAAAATCTATAAGCAAAGGACTGCAGTGAAAGAAAGCATACTGAGTTTTGTCCATTGCCATTAAAGACCATTATGTCTTCACATCTAAGCTTAATTTTTATCTCTAAGCAGTAGAAATTGGCATTGTGAGCAAATGGTTCTGATTCTGGTGACATGTCATGTAGCTACAAGGGTGAATTGTCTAGGATCATCTCCTAGGTAAGTTTCTACTTGGTCTTTTGCGTTAGACTGCAAAGCAATACTCAAAAGTAAAGAAACTGCAGAAGAAAGCACCCTTGAATACATGACATGTGCTGTCTCTTCCATCGGGGCCCTCGCTTTATCCCCGCAGTCAAGTGGCTGGTGCTAGTTTAGTGAACAAATGCTCCATAGTTGTTTAATACCACACCGTGCTCTTGCTAGATTGCTCCAGAGATGCATTAGTTTCCTCTTGGATAGGCTGGTACTGCTTTCTGTACAGTTATTTATTATCAGAATGGTCTAGCGAGATGAGGAAGTGGTTTGCTTCCTATTTTACACATGAGGAGCAAAGGCACAAAGAAGAGAAGTTCAGCTAGTTTTGCATGGTGCGAAATGACTGGAACCTGAGTCTTTTTAGGCTAGTTTACATATTGTAGCCGCACCCTCCTCAAACTCACTGCTTGTCTCATGCTATAATTCCATTTTAATACTATATTCTAACTTCACAGTTGTTTCTTGTGTTTGTTTATAGTCTCTTTGGACATGCAGCTACCGTAACGGAATTGGGGACCATGGCAATGTTCAGGATGGTTCTGTTTATTACAGCAGCGGAGCACAGCCATTTCATTTTGTCAAGAAGGCAAAGTTACTTCTGTTTCTTTTTGTATAACCTTCTTGCTTGTTCAGAGCAATGAGGAAGGATTAATTCTGGCATCGTGTGACTCTCAAGAGCTCACACTCTGATACTGGTAACTCCTGCAGACATTTGGTATATGGATGCAGAATGATGCGTTCCTTAGCTGTACTGCATTGGCACAGCTTTAGGGCCCAACTTAAAGGGCCAAACTGCCACGTGTTGTAAAAAAAAACCACCTATTTTTAGTGTTTAAATGTTACAGAAAAGTCAAAGCGGTGCTGCACGTCTATTAACAGAATTTGTGGGCAATTAATTCCTTTCACTCCCTTATGGTGAAGGAAGGAGGAATGAGCAGATTTTTATTTTTCAGTTGAGACTGTTGTCCACATTGTTCTGCTTAGCTGTTTAATTTGACAGTTCTGTTGTGCTCTAGCCGCTGGAAGGAGGAACCACGCGCTCTGTCTGTTTTGTAGAGCTTTGTGGCTTCTCGAGTTTCTCTTTGGTTCATATGGCTTCTCTTCTAATGTCAGAAGTATAAAGCTGCTGTTTCATCTGTCATTAGAAGGACAGGTAAAAAGCCTTTGCTACCCTGTTGGGTTTTTGGAGGGATTGATTTTTTTTTTTTCTTTTTGAAACCTCTTACTAGCTCATCACTCAAAGTTTTTTCCTGGGAGTTTCATTTTTTTAAGATAAATACTATGAATGAGTCTTCTGCTGGTTAGGCAACTGTAATATTTAGAAAAAGAATACACTCTACTCCTGGGTAAAGAAAAGAACAGCAGCCTCTGCTGTTTGGAGCTGCAATTTTTTGCCTTTTCTTGCCAGGCCTACTGTGTTGGCTTATGTTCAGTTAATGTTTGGCTGATCAGCTTTGCAGCTAGCAGGACTAGGAACACTTTTGCTGTGGATTAAATTTGGTGGAAACCTGCTTTCTTTTGAAAGCTTTGCATTCATTGGTAGCAAATCTCTTTTCGGGTCTTAAGGTAGAGGTTTTTCTCCCCTGTTAGGGAGGGGAGTGATCACAGGAGTGCCTTTGATCTGAAGAGTCAATCTGTACTCTGGGTTTCGTAGAAGCACAGCTGGCTTCTGATGTGATATTGGGTATGTGACAAACATTAATGCTCAAACTTGAGGCACTTTCATGTGGAAAAGGACAGGTAAACAAAGATTTTAAGCCATGAAAGCCTCAGGTGCTGTTTTCTGGCCTGATGTAGACGTTTTTCTGTTTTGTTACGTGATCTGTCAGCTCTGCCCACCTTTACCTCTGGGGGTGGATTTATGCAATTCAACTTAGCTTCGGTTCAAGTAAGGATCGTAGTGACACGATGAGAGAACGTGAAGTGCAACATGCTGAAGCATAGCTGTGTGGGGGTGAGTCAGGAGAGAGCTGGGGAGTAGCATCACTAAAAGAGAAAAGGAAGTACAGTAATGACAAAACTTTGTTTAAAAAGGAAAAAAAAACAAACAAAACCCAACAACCATCTATCTGCAGAAGATGGGAACAAAGTACAGTGATATTGTTCATATCTTAGATTTAATCTCTGTAAGTATAGATTTTTATGTATGTGTGTATGTATCTATAAAAACACACATGCACCCACGTACTTGCATGTGTGTCTACACACTGCTCAGTACAGTTCATAGAATCATAGAATGGCTTGGGTTGGAAAGGACCTCAAAGATCACCTAGTTACAACCCCCTGCCATGGCAGGGACACCTCCCACTAGACCAGATTGCTCAAGGCCCCATCCAGCCTGGCCTTGAACACCTCCAGGGATGGATCATCCACAGTTTCTCTGGGTAACCTGTTCCACTGTCTCACTGTAACAGGTTAGCTATGTTATATCTCAATACAGTACTCAAGTCACGCAGCTTGTATGTCAAGCAAATTTAAGCTGATGTAAACCCACGTGTATTTTTAGGAAACTAGTATTTTAATTGCTGGCCAAAATACTCAAGTGATTTTTCTGAAGCCTCTATTTTGGTATACCAGTGATAGAGGCTTTGCTGTGCTCTTATTCCATCTGCTGAGGGCAGATCCTCTCTGCCAGGGGACAGGCATGCCTGCACTCACTCATCAGGGCACACTGTGTGCTGCTGACACTTGTCAGGAAATAAAAACTACCGAGTACAGTATAGTTCAGTTTTCACAATGCGTTGGCTTTACTGCACTGCCAGAATGACTCAATGCCGCTTAATTTTTGTGTTGTTGATGTATGTGCAATAGCTTCAGAAAAAAAACTAAAAATCACTTACTAACTTCAAGTAATTTGTGTTTAGTTTCCACAATTATATAGCTTTAACTTCCTCGAAGAACACGTTGTCTTCATTCTTAGGATTTTTTGAATGTTAAAAAAAAATCGAAACCCAAATGCTTTCTTTAAAATGAAATTGTTGTGCTTAGAATTTATCTATTTCCTAGTTCTGAATCAGAAAAAAAACCCCAAAGCTAGATATATTTACTTTTCGTGCTGGTAGAATTCTGTTCTCTGCAAGGGGATTGGATGTTTCATTTTTATCATGTGTTGTAAATGAGCACAGATTTGATTTAACAGTTCAAGATACTTCCGAAATAAGTCTTAAGAAAAATAAGCTCTTAAGTACCAACATACTTAAGTGTATCTTTTTTTTCAAGGGCAGTGTTTGCTCAATGTTAATTTGAGCTAGTGTTGCAACTCATCTTTAGAAGTTTAGTGGAAGAAGAAAATTGAAGACAGTGAAAGCCTTGTTAGATATATCTAAATAATCATCTTCATATTTTATAAATGCTTTAATTCTTTAAAGCACATGTGCTCTTGTGTAGCTTTTTGTTTGATTTAAAGCTGGTTTAGTTAAGGTATTCTGTTTTCCCCTTGCCTTAGGAGGTCCCAGAGTATGGATTTCTACACTTCATCTGCTGCCCTTCACTGAACGCAGGCTCCTCACAAAATATTTTTTTGTCTTCTCAAGCGGTTACTGTGTGTAACATCATCTCTTCCTCACTGCTGTCAGCTGTGCCCTGCTTCCTAAACTGCTGAGACTGCGGTTACCGAATGGGCTTCTAAGGGAAGGGCAAAGGCTGAGTCCTGCCTGTGAGCACTAGAATAGAAGTAACTGCAAGGTGGGGTTCCTGCTCTTATTTATGCCTCATGGGATATTTTCACCCTTGCTGCTCCGTCCTTTCTGATCCTCTTCTATTTGACATTTGTGTAGAAAGCTCTTCTTGCTGGTACTGCAGGAAATATCTGACATAGGTAACATTCTTTGTGTTTTCTTTTGCTGTGACCAAGGACACTTTTCTCTGCTTTGTTCTCCCCTGAAAACTGGTAAAAACAAAATGCTTATATTAACTGCCACTGATGGCATCTGATTTGGTAGCACAGTAGCTCTGGTTGTTATCCTGGTGCTTCCTACATTAGCATCATTAATACTTGTAATCATCTCCATGAAGTTGAGGCTAGAACTGCCTAAAAAGGAAATGGTTTGAATTTTGTATTTGAACAGTTCAGTTTTTTCTTTTCTTTTCTTCTCTTCCCCCCCCTCCCCCCTTCCTCCTAAGGAGCAGGTTCAGGGATCCTGGAAGCATGCTCCTTAGGGTCTATTTTTTAGCTCTGAATGTGAGGCCAGTTGGGCCAGAAGTCCACACAGGTTTTGTTTGAACTGTGCTTTGGATGGCTTGTTGAACAGGACGTGGCTTTTTTTTTTTTTTCCTCTCTCTCCTTCCTTTATGCTGTGGTTCTCAGGGTTTCTCAGCACTTGTAACTGGGGCAGACTGTGTGCCTGCAGTAATCTGGTTTTCTGACAAATACTGCTTTTGGGTCTGAGTAACGTTTATGGTGGAGAAACAAACCTATATTCTTTGTGAAGAGTCATGGGCCCTACTCCTGTACTTTCCTTTTTATGCAGGAAAGTAGAAGAAAGCTTCCAAAAAAAAAGGATAGCATTCTTACTTTTGCAGTGAAACTGATCTTTGAGGTCAATACCTCAAGCTTTTCTAGTATCATTGGAGCAGAAATAAATTCAGCATCTCCTATTTTATTTTTTCATTAACGAGGGTGAGTAGCGTTTATTGGCGGGTGCAGATAATGCCTGTTGGAAGATGCAACTCTCACTGGTCAATGTCTGTTCTTGCCTTTATTACTTTATGATGGCCTATGGTTTGTGCTTCTAGGGGAGTAAGTCTAAAAACCTGGCTGGGCTTTTGTAGTTCGTCCTGAACAAGTTAATAAAAGGTTGCCTTTTTCAATATAGGTGGGTTCCCCTCTTTTCCATGTTCCATTCTCCCCCAATTTTGTAGGTTAATTATGAAAACAAAACCTTTTGGGAAAGTTTGTCTCTGCTGCAGTAGCCATGTCCTCAGCCCGGAAATGAAGCAGTTCCTCCATTGTTGTAGCACCTGTGCCAAATAGTTGCCTTTACCTTGCAGAATGGCACTGATTTTATCTTCAAATAGCAGTACTATGGTCACGTTTAAGTATGCTGCACTGTTATTTCAATAGCTAGCTAGACTATATTATTTTAGAAGATTATTCCGAGAGCTACAGCCCCAGGAACTGCCCCATGTTTAATGAGGCTTGCACCTTTCACAACTGACTTCGGTGCATTAGTTTTATCTAAACCTGTGTTTATAGAAAACTACCGTGCGTATCAAGATTGAAAGAGTCTGTCAGGGCCTCCAGCCTATCCAGAGCAGAGCGGATGGGAATGTCTTGTTTGATCTCTTTGCCTGGTAACAGGGAATCGGTTCTGTCTGCTTATGCTTTTGATACAAAAATGATTATATTTGCATTTGTTTCATTACCCAGCTTCTGACTCACTGGAAGGTGTGGAGAGTAATGCATAATCTAATGTCTAATACATATAAACACACTATTTATAATACATCAGTTCAAAAATAGTGTTTAATACTATGTTTAAGTATCTACGTGATCTGTGAGTAATTGTTTATTTCAAAATCTGACAGACAGAGAATGCAGTTGAAAGGTGCACTGACGAAAACAGCTGTACCAGCAGATCTGGGGTGTTATTTCATGGCCTTTGACTGAGGGCCTCTAGCCCCAGTTTTTTAATTGTCCCGATCATAAAAGTATGTAACAAATTCTTTGAAGAGGTCCATCCATTTTGATGTGATGAACCGAACTGTAGTAGTAGGTTGCATTATATAGAAGTAGCTATCTAAAGGTTGAACTTGCTTATTTGAAGTTAAGTTTTGCTTGCCCTGGCCTGTGTCCTAGTTGGGCTGTGCCGAACAGACTTGGGAAACTGGTCCAGATTTCAAACCAACAACTTGTGAGGTTGGAGTAGTTCTAACCGGGGAATTTACCCATGTTGACCCAGTGGCGTTCATGTTGATACAACAGAGGAAATAAAGCAAGAACTGTTTCTTCTGCTGTCAGTCATGGCTTAAAATATAATAGGATAAAAGCTTTATTTTATTTGAAATGCTAGTGAGACCAAAGGAAACATACGGATCTGGATTTTATGCTGAACTTGCTCTTTAGAAAGGCATTGTCTTCAAAGGTAGTTGAACTTTCTGCTTTCTCCCATATGTGAGGGTTGGTTTTTTTAATACAGTAATTTCAAGGAATTAATTTGCACTAATTAACTCCTCATAAATGTTAAAGCTTTTCATTTTTCTCTGGAATCCTTTGACAAAGTTGTCTGGCTGTGAAGAGGACCAGATTTTGCTTCTAACACAAAAAAAGGTATGCAGTTCTTGTGGCTGTGTCACTGCAGAAGATAAGTCAAAGAATTGAACTGTGGCCTGCCTCAGTGCCGTATGTTCTCTTGAATGCGAGGCTTCTCCATTAAAAACTTTTTTTCTTCTAACATGGTTTGTTAGCTTTCTAAAAGGAGACCTAAGGATGTGACTCAACCTTGTAGAAGGAAGGAAACATGAAATGTAGGCTGTTCTCCTGTTCCGAACTTAGAGCAGACCTTTGCAGAGGGGTCAGTATTGCTGCTAAATAAATGTAGAACTGCTGTACTGCATGTGGAAAATAGGGAGAGCATCACTATGGGCGAGTGTTCTTGGCTTTATGAAAAAGACACTGTGATTAATGCATCTTGCAAGTAAATCAAAAAAGCAACCTATTCCCTAATTTTAAATAATTTCAATTGAAAGGAGTCTGAAGTCCTGTTCTTCCCTCCCCCCTTTCTTAGGATGTGGGGACAAAATGCTACGTCTCCTGATCTGTGTGAGACTGGAGCTTGAGATGATGGATTCAGGATTGCTGGCACTGACACACAAACAAGTGAAGTGTGGACAGGAGGACAATAATACTGCTAGTTGTCCATTTTTATAGATACTTAAGTCATTTATAGGTCTGAGTATGATAATTCCTATCATCTGTTGATCCAAAATGACTTTGTGCTCAGTATGAATTTGGAAGCCAAAGTGGTGAGCATCAATATTAAACTTCTTGTTTTATGGTACCTTTCTTTATCTAAAAATAGCATGCTAGCTAAGGAATAGCAGCTGCAGCAGCCAAACATTTTTGTCTTTTAGTCCATTTTTTATACAATTAGTGCTGAATGGGCTTTCCATAGTCCTAGGAATGATAGCTTCTTCATGATGGTACTGCAAGGATGTTTTTCCTCCCCAGCGCAGGGTATGGACAGTGTACTGAATTACAGTTTTATAAGGAGAAAACCACCACCATCAAACCAAAACAAACCCTAAAATCCAACACCCACCCTGCAAATCATAACTGGTGGTACCTCTGAGCTGGGGGAGGTTTGTACAACCATACAAACAGTTCTCCTGGCATTTACCGGAGATGAGGAGTGTGGAAATTCCCAGTACTTCGGGGGTAGGAAAAAAAGGTTGTGAAGTGATTGAGAAGTGCAATTGATGGCTGATCCAGGACTTCTGCACTACGTGCTTCTCTTGTGCTTCTCTTGTGCTTATTGGCATGTCTGCAATTTGAGTGACGGGGTAAGTGAAGAAGGGGGAAACTTCCAGGAAAGCAGTGATGGGAGGAGAACAGGTGGCAGAAGATGGGCTTTGTTAAAGGTCCAGCATTGTTGGCTTAATATTGGATTAATGATCTGTTCGGATGCCACTCTGAGAGTCCAGTCATCCAGGGCACTAAACTTTAGCAAGGGACTAAAGAAAAACCATGCAGCTTCTAAACAGCCTTTTTTCTAGTGAAGCCTGAGGAGTTCAAACCAAACAAAACACCACCACAGCATCATGGCCTTTTTCTGCTTGTTTGCTGAAAGGTGAAGAGAAGGAGGAATGTACCTGCCGGTTCAAAGCTCCTGCAGGTTTCTGAGAGCTGTGCTGGACGTTGTTCAGCGTTACTCTCGGTTCGTGTGGGATTGTGCAAGTCTGCATGAAGGCACCGCTGCACTTCCTCCGTGGTTCCTTTTCCAGCCAGTGTTGTTTCTCTTCCCTTGATGAGAACACTGTAAAAACTGCCCTGTTGGTGCTGGTCGGCATGAAACGGAACTTGATGGGTTTTGCTGCCTGAAAGAGGGATTTTTCTGCTAGCAGGTGTAGTTCAGATCGGGTTTTAGTTAGGGCAGTTCCTGTTTGTAGTAAAATGTTGTGTAAACTGTTTGTAGCCATTTTGATGGCTTCACATTTTTCTAAAGTTAATAGCATCTTAACATGAGAAAACAAGAGCCAAAGTATCATTATTATGAAATTTAATAAATATTTAACAAATAACAAAATTCAATATAACTACTCCCTCCTAACTACCCCCCCACATACATACACACCTGCCTCTCCCCTCCATCCCCTCCCTGTTCTGGTTCAGTCCCCGTTCCCCCAGCACCGGTGGCCAGAGCACTTGCTGGCTGGCTTTGGGNGGGCCCCGGGGGCTGCCCAGCGTGGGGGGCTCCTGCAGCCCCCGGGCAGCGCCCGGCAGAGACGCGGGGCCGTGGCCGAGCGTGGAGGGGGCTGGTGGAGGGCGGTGGGTCCTGAGCTGCTGGGAAACGGGAGGCATGCATAGTACTGGCAGTTAGTGGCATATCCTAAAGACCCAAGGTTTTGCTTATTTACATTTCATATTCAACATAAGCCCTACCAAGCAGTTAAACACAGTCTTTCAGGTTCAGTTTTGTTTCAAACTGATGTTCTTCTGATCCCGTCAGGGATCTTTTCCAAATGGGGCTTTCCTCTGCACTGTGGTCATTATTTAAGACTTGTTGTAGTAACCTGTTGTCTGAAAGCAAATTTAAGGTAAGTATTGGCCTCCCTAGATAGTTCTGACAAATTCTTTTGTTTAAGATAGTTGGGAGGTTTATCTTTGTAGTGGCTTCATATTCAAGAAGAAATCCAAGCCAAAACTCTAAACTGTAGCTTGAGTATAAAACTGACATAAATTGTGTATGTAACTGAAACAGGAATTTGGTGAAAGAAGTATTTGTCAATGACTTTTACAACTTAAATGAATTTTGCTTGCTGAGCAGCAGCTTTGTGTGCACATGTGTAAAGATGAGCAGGAAATGATTGCTACTGCAACTGTATGGCAGATTATTGTGCTAGCTACTGTTAAAATAACTGGCGTAGTGCTATAAATGGTGTCTGGGGAAATGAAAAAAAAATTTACGTATTCCAGCAAATTCTTTCTACTGTTATCTCTGTTGTACACAAAGTCTGTTTTTTTTCTTTTTATATCTCAGTATTCATTAAGCATCATTTCATTTGATCTGGCTTTAGATGGCTACATTTAAAACTGTCTCACGAGAGTGGGCAGTATTTTGGGGGGAACTTTTGAAAAAAAAAAAAGGAACAAAAAAAAGAACAACCCCAAACCTCACTGATAATAAATCGCTGGTCTGTAAACTCAGAAGGTAAGATGGTCTTACTGCATATGTGTGGTGTTCATGGTGGCAGAACTGAATTCTCTAGGGAACTTCCAATTACTGAACAATCGGTGCTGCTGCAGCCTTTAAATAAGGCAAATGGGAGAGAAATCTTTGTTTACTTATAGGAGCTGGGAGGAATTGTGTTGGATAAGAATGCAGAGTAAACTGCGATCTGTTTGAGTACATAACAGTGATGTATTGAATGACTTGGGCATTTTGTGTTGAGCGCTGTGTGTTCATGGGACTGGAGCAACTCTGAAGCCTGGTTATTTGTGTGAATGGTGAAGCCTTTAGAATAAAAGGTTGATGAAAAGTCGCAGTTTTGACTCTAACTTGCAAACAAGGTTGAGATTGTTTTTAATGGTTAGATGGAGGAAAGCTGTAAGTGCATACAGATACTAAATCCTGCAGGTGCTTGACAGACAAAACTCCTCTGTCATAAAACAGGAGCTGATGGAAGTTTGGCTCCAGTAAAAAGATGGGCTGCTACCTAACCCGTAACTGCTGCTGCTTCACTAGAACCAGTGACAATCCTCTTCTCATTTATAGCGTGGCTCCAACCATGTTCCTGACATGACAGCCTTCCTCCCCTCCCAATTTATAATGTTAGGTTTTTTTAATTTCCTGCTCTTTCTCGCAGCTAACCCTTTTGTGTTGTACAGCAATAAAAGATGTCTTCCTGTCTTTCTTGGGAGATAGTGGGCGCAGGTGATCAAGTAGTTACTATTAACCTCCTACCCCTTCTGCTGTCTAGTAGCTGCTTCTGAGCTTAAATTTGTAGCAGGTCTTGTCAACATTTCGAGTTTGTTATGTTCATTTTCAATTTCAGGTTTTTAAGTCTGTGTATCTCGAGGGTTTTCTTCTAATGGTATCAGGCTTGTAAAGGAGTGGCAACTAATTCTTACTAATCCAAGTTTGATAAACTGTTGTCACTGACAAGTTGCTCATGGAGGACCTGTAAGAGTCGTGTCTGTAACAGTCTTATGAAATTGCAGCATCCTTCCTGCTTTTACATGGTTTGTAAGGAAAAAAAAGGCAAGCTGGTAATTCAGGCCAAGTGATCTGTCTTTTGTGGGGAGGAGAAACAGACATTTTCAGGTCTGATAACTGAGTCAGTCTTTAAGCTGGGAACCACTTACTGTCTTGCAATTACCTTTTAAAGGATGTCCTCCCACCAAAGTTGTGAAGGCAAGTGCTTTAAATAAAAGTTTGAAGATAAATATAATCCTGTGATCTTTGTCACAAGCAATCTGCACTGTCAGTGTGAATGCAGAAGTCAGATGGGATGGGTTGCCGTGATGCCTGCCTTTGAATTCTGTGCATTTGTGCCAGTTTTACTTGATACGAGTTTTATATGTACTTCAGGATATAATGGGAGACTCTCTCTACCTACAAGGGGTCTTTCATTCACTCTTTTCTTTGCAGGTGCTCATTCACATATGTCCAGAAAAATTGCATTTCCACTTTGTATGCTGTCTTACCATTGACAGCATCCAGGAATGGCCCTCCTTGATTTTTATCTCCTTTCTGCCATGGGAAGGAACAAACTGTTAAGACTTCTCTGGCAATAAAGAATACTATTCTGCATTTCTTTGGGTATAGCTATATAGAGAGAGTGTAAATTAAAGAATGTTATAAAACTGGAAGTACATTATTCTAGGCTGACAAGGCATATAATAGGTCTTGCTTAACTTCCCCTTTTAGTAAAGTAAGTGGTAGGCTGAAAGCCTCCTGCACTTGACTTTAATACCATACGGCTGTAGAAATTAATGTTTGACTAGTTCTGACTTGAGAGATTTATAAGAACAAGGCTGGTAGCTGCAGATAGTTCTTCATTCTCACTAGCACCTCAGGTTGGTTCACAGTTGACCTCATATTTGAATAATTTACCCATGGACGTGCTTCCATGTGCAGAGGTTTCTCCCAGAATTGTATTACTTTGGCCTGATCTCTTTTCCTCCAGTAATTATAGGGCATTTTTTCTGTCTTTCCTACCTAAGCTGACCATCTGAAACTGCTTGTCTCTGCTTTCAGAAGTGGAAAATGCGTGTGGACAGATGTTGGTTTCTCTGACTTAGAATAGCATCTATTTTAGTCTCTGAGTATGTATTTTATAAGTAAAGAAAAGTAGACTTGGTTTGAGTTTTTGAAAGCATAAAAGTCTTGAAGGTCTGTGACTTCAGAAGTGCTCATTTTTCCTTAAAATATCCACTTGGAAATTTTTAAAGAGTGAAACAGGCTAGAAACAAGTTAGTATTCTTCAACCCTGGGCTACAGGCTGAGGAAAAGGCTTAAAGCTGCTGATTTGTATGCTGGGATTGGTGTTCTTCGTAGTGACTTTGAGCTGTGCTGCCACACTTCAGAGTGCTTCACAGATTTGACTGTTTCTGATAGCAATGCTCGCACATCAGAGGAGCTTGCTGAGGGTGAGCGAGTGCAGCTTGGGGGCAGGTGAAGGTCATTGTTGACAGACTCAATTACGAACAGTGACACAAGTAATCAGGAGGCATGGGTTGGATGAGTGGACTGTGAGACAAATTAAGAACTGACTGAACAATAGAGCTCAGAGAGTTGTGATGAGTGGCACAGAGTCCAGTTGGAGGCTTGTAGGTAGTGGTGTTCCCCAGGGGTCAGTGCTGGGTCCAGTCTTGTTCAACATATTCATCAATGACCTGGATGAAGGGATGGAGTGTACAGTCAGCAAGTTTGCTGATAATACAAAGCTGGAAGGAGTGACTGACACACCAGAATGCTGTGCCACCATTCAGTAAGATCTGGACAGACTGGAGAGCTGGACAAAGAGGAACCTCATGAAGTTCAACAAGGACAAGTGTAGGGTCCTGCACCTGGGGAGGAATAACCCTAGGTACCAGTACAGGTTAGCAGTTGACCTGCTGAAAAGCAGCTCTGTGGAGAAGGACCTTAGAGTCCTGATGGACAGTAAGTTAACCATGAGCCAGCAGTGTGCTTTTGTGGCCAGGAAGGCTGGTGGTATCCTGGGATGCATTACGAAGAGTGTGATCAGCAGGTAGAGGGAGGTTCTCCTCCCCCTTCATTATGTTTTAGTAAGGCCACATCTGAAGTACTGTGTCCAGTTCTGGGCTCCCCAGTTCAAGAGATGCAGGGAACGACTAGAGAAAGTCCAACACGTGGCTATGAGGATGATTAAGGGACTACTTACAAGGAAAGGCTGAGAGCCCTGGTGCTGTTTTAGCCTGGAGAAGAGAAGGCTGAGGGGGGATCTGATCAATGCTTATAAATATTTGAAGGGGGAGTGTCAGGAAGCCGGTCTCTTTTCAGTGGTGCCCAGTGGCAGGATGAGGGGCAACAGGCACAAACTGGAACACAGTAAGTTGCACCTGAATATCAGGAAAAACTTTGTTACCGTGAGAGTGATGGAGCACTGGAACAGGCTGCCCGGAAAGGTTGTGGTGGCCCCTTCTCGGGAGACTTTCAAGACCTGTCTGGACATGTTCCTGAATTGCCTGCCCTAGATGAACCTGTTTTGGCAGGGGGCTAAACTTTAGCAAGGAACTAAAGAAAAAGCACGAAGCCTCTGAACAGTCTTGTTCTAGTAAAGGCTGAGGAGTTCATATCAAACAAAACCCTACCACACTATCGTGGTCTTTTCATGCTTGTTTGCAGAGATGGAATCTGCATGGATTTCAGAAAATGGTTGACCTAGTTTCTTGGCAGTAATTAATACACAAGCCTGCTTTCTGTAAAATCTGGTCATAGATCAAAGAAATGCTTCAGGTGATTGAAAATGTTAGTACCTAAAGACAGGATACTAACTGGAACAGCTCCTTGATTTGAAGGAAATGGAGAGGTGATGCAATAAAGGTGTATGAAATAAATGGTGTAGCACAGGCTGATAGGGAAATGAGTAACTATTCTTCCTAGTACCTGAAGCTGGCACCTAGTTATCAGGCAATAAGTGTGAAATAAATCAGGGGGTTTTTTTCCTCCTCAGAGTATTTGATAGGTCTGTGGCACTCGCTGTCAGTATTGACTGAAGAGGCTGAAGTTCTGCGCAGCTGTCAAATGATAGAACTGCTAGTTCAGGCAGTCGGTGCACTACCTTTGAAGTGCGCAGTTTATAACTCCTGTAAAATTAGGAACATGGCTGTACTTATTCTTGTATCAGTGCTGAAAACCAGTGTGTTTAAAGTTGGTGGTGGTGCTGGTTGTGGAGAAAAAAGTGCAGGTGTTTAGGCCCTCTGCTTCTATGAGGAATGTTACATGGAATACAGTGTTGGAGAGATGCCACCTTTCTGAACTAGCCTTGTCCTGGGTTTGCATGGCAAGGGGTTGGCTACAGGAATGGCTTCTGTGAGGTGCTGCTAGAAGCTTGTCCTGTATCTGATAGAGCCAATGCCAGCTGGCTTCAAGATGTAGTGCCCCTGTGGTGACACTTTTAAAAAAGGGGGGAGGGGGGAAAACTGTTAGTGCAGCTGGAGAGAGGGGTGAGAATGTGAGAGAAACAACTCTGCAGACACCAAGGTCAGTGAAGAAGGAGAGGGAGGAGGTGATTGAGATACCCCATGGAGCCTCATGAAAAGGACCCATGCTGGAGCAGTTCTTGGAGAATTGCAGCCTATGGGAGGGACCAATGTTAGAGAAGTTTTGTGGAGGAGTGTCCCTGTGGGAGTCCTGCTCTAGTCCTGCACTAGAGTAGGGTAAGAGTGTGTGGAGGAAGGAGCAGCAGAGACAATGTGTGATGAACTGACTGCAATCCCATCCCCCTGTGCTGCTGGTGGAGAGGACATGGAGAACTTGGCAGTAAAGTTAAGCTCATGAAGAGGGAGGGGTGGAGGAAAGGTATTTTTAAGATTTGGTTTTATTTCTCATTATCCTACTCTGATCTGGTTGGTAATAAATTAAGCTAATTTCCCCAAGTCGAGTCTGCTTTGCCCATGACGGTAATTAGTGAGTGTTCTCTCCATGTTCTTATCTCAACTCATGAGACTTGTTCACTGTCCAGTTGAGGAGGGGAGTCACAGAGTGGGTTTGGTGGGCACCGGGTGTCCAGCAACGGTCAGCTCACCACATTTCCCTACCTAGTTTCTTGAAAACTATTTTTTCCACATTCTCATGAACTACTCAATAACTTCTGTTACTGTTGTGTTCTCTGTTGTTTCCCAAGCGTGGTGTTCATGATCTGGGAGAGAACTCTGGCTGACCAACAAACCAAGAAGCTGGTTGTACTTTTCCAGGGGTGGTTTATCCTTCAGACTCTTGCTATATGAGATAGGTTAGAATGTGTGAATCCTGTTAATGGTTTGAGTTTAGTTCTGCATTGTCAAGACCACAAATTTATCTTTGAATCTAAGGTTTTCCCATGGGGGCCATTTTTTCTGTAACTTTAAGTACACCTAGTAGAATGCCAGTTGTACTCTTACACTCATTTTTTTGTCTTGGAAAGTTGTCCTAATTGAAGTTCAGTGGTTTTTTTAACAGATACATTCTAACTATATGACATATTATGACAACTCCTCTGTAATAATCCTTCAGTAACCAGTGTTGCAGTTTGTTGACTTGGATGAAACTTGGTTTGACTTTTGTTTGGTTTTC
>VZZY01015199.1:66520-266889 GCA_013400335.1 Eurystomus gularis | reverse complement strand
AGTACATTGTGTGTAACATGACCATCTCTTTCTTTTTTTAATGATGTTTATTTGTAATCTCTGTGAAAGGATGACTTTACCAGCAGTTTGGAACACTTACACTTTTTAAAATTCAAAATAGTCTTTATAAGATTTTATGGGCAGAACTATAATCCACATATTGAAGTTAAGTTACTGTTTGTTATCTCTGGGATTAGACTGGATTGTCTCAAGTGATTAGTTAACTTCCTAGTATCCGTAAGGGCTAAGAAGCTTACTTTTTCAGCAGTGAAACAGTACATACCATTATTTTTCAAGTTGACACACAAGACTAACACAACTGTCTTCACCAGGCAGGAATGCAGTATCTGATTTTTGGAGTCTGTACTGCTGCAGCAACTTCAGTTTGTAACGTGAAGTAGCGACTTTGGAGGTATTCTGCATGTGTGCTTCACCCAGCATGTCCTCCTCACTGACTGCCTTGAGGGTCACTAAATGGCCTCTTCTATGCCTGTCCCCTTTGAGGTTCATCCAGTGCTCCCCTTACCAGCTCTCGCTGTAGCACAAGTCCAAGGCTGCGTAACTGACTGAAGTCCTGCTGTGCTTAGTGTTGTATTGTTTGCCGCCTTACAGATAAACTGGGTACGGCAGTGTTAATTACCTGAAAGCAAATGGGAAGTCTGTAGTTAAAAAGGGGGTTCAAATGCCTGTTTCTCTGCTTACTGCAACATTAGACTGGAGTTTCTGTAGTTAAAGGACTCTAAATAAAACATGCTTACAAGATAGAAGCAAGGTTAGAAATTCCCTATGAAACTCCTTTAGTTTTTCTGCAATGACTGAAAGTATATCCAAGTTAAAAGCTTTCATTCTTTCAGATCTCAGTCTTTTGTGTTGTTTTTTGGTTTTTAATACTATTTTTGTTGATATATATATTTTTAAAGAAATAACTGAATTTCCACAAAAACAGGGAAGATGGAGACCCAGAAGGCCAACATCCATTTCTCAATTTGGGTGATAAGACGTTGAATAAGTTAATATTTGTCCTGTTATTAAGTCTTGGAAAGCCAGGTTAATTTTTTGAAAGACAAAAAAGCTCCTGAAATCCTCTTGATCAGCCAAAGGGGTTTTGCATTGTTTGGGAAGCTGGCTTGCCGTTTTTCCTATGCTTTCTGTGATGCTCCTGTGACAGTACCATAAGGCAAAAGTTAATTTTCTAGTTTAGCCACAGTGACAAGCATATCTTTATTAATGAGATTTATTGTTATATAAGTCTTCTCACTTCCTCTATCTTGTTTTTGTCTTATCCCAATACGCAGAGATTGCTGGCAAATGTCTGCTCTGTTGGAAAGTTCCTGCTGTAGGAGCTTGTGCTAAGAACACCCATAAATCGGCCAGTTCTCTGGCAGCGTCTTTGCCACATCATATGGCTGTGATAAATTGCTTAAGTTCATGAATGGCAATGCAAATAATTCCATAGTAGGTAATGTTTGTCCTAGCCAGTGTTAGGCATGATGAGCCTCGAACTAAACCCTGTCTATTGTGAAGGTTAATCAGCTTCACTTATTCTGAGACTCCTTAGGAGAGAGATGATACAGAAGATTTCTGTAGTTGCACTGAGTGAATCTGAGGCCGAGGCGGCTTTAATCACTCCTGTTACAGCAGATGATTTAACTTCTCTGAGTGCTTTTAATTGTGTGTGTGTGTGTGCAGCCTTTTCCTGTCAGCAGCCAGACGTGTATGTGGTGTACAATTAATCTATGCATCTGCACTGAATCCAACACGCCCTGTAGGCACTGAATCATAGTCCTTCTACAGCTCTGTAGGCACTGAATCATAGTCCTTCTACAGCTCTGTAGGCACTGAATCATAGTCCTTCTACAGCTCTGTAGGTACTGAATCATAGTCCTTGAACAGATGAGTACTACAGCACCACATGATAGGTCCAGATTCTTCCCAGAAGGCATGCATCTATGGTGCATGTGCACGCACTTTCATTTATACTGCTTGCCAAGGTGGAGCTTGCTTCTGGGCTTCTGTTGCACAATTCATGTAACTTTTCCAGATACTGTTTCTGCAGACCTTGTGAGTCTCTGCCTTTCATTTTGTTGAACATAAACCTCGTATGTGCTCAGCCTGTGCTATGGTGGTGCAATGTGGTCAGGGCCCTGTGGGTTTCTCACGAAGGAGGAGCCTAAAGCACGTTCCACCTGTAGAGCAACTCTTGGTTTGCAGGCACTTCACAGATGGAGTCCCTGATCTAAATTTGGAAATTGCGGAAGCCAGGCACATGAATTTCAAGTCTGGTTATACTTATTAGTACTATTTATCCCTGTTATTCTATTATTCTTCAAATTCATGGTCCTGGGACTTTGTCTTGATGCCTGAAGGTTTGTGCAGTGCTTGTACTGATGATACTCGTTGTATGTTCCTGCTTCTGCTCACAAACTTTATGGTAAGTGGATGAGGAGAAGCTGTGTGTCTGTTGTAATTTTACTTATGTACAGCAACTTTATGTCTACTGGAATTACACTGTGGGTGACTCTACAACGCAAACTGTGTGTTAAGTGAAATTTTGTAATAATGCCTTTGCTTCACGTCTGTATTTCACTTCAGTTTTGTGGCTGCATTTCTTCATATAAAACAGCACTTCAGAATCAGTTAGTCTACAAGTAAGTCTTTCTAGCCTTGCAGTAGGAAAAAAAGCTTTGCAGATTAATAAGTCTCTAAATAAAAGTAGGGTTTTTTTTTCTACTTGACTGCTGTTCTGGGGTAAAGTTTGATTTGAAAAGGGTGAACTGGTTCCCTTGTTGCAGTCTCTAGAACATGTGTGTGACTTTGACTGTTGGTGTTTGTTGTTTCACTTGAGTAGAAAAATCTAAGGCTTGTTCTTAAATGCTTCCTTTGTTACTCCAAGTACATGGTAATATAGAAAAATTGTTGTGCTCTATTTTGACTGAGATTCTAACATGCACATGAAAGGTAGAAAAAATGCCTCTGGAGATGATGGCATTTGCAAGTACACTTTGAACCAAGACCTTGTGCTCTCTCAATACATACCTAAACTGGGAGGATAAAGATGGCTTAAAGTTCGTCGGATTTCCTGTGTAGAAATAGGAGTCTAGTTGCCTTTTATTCTCTGTAGTGAGAAGCAGATGTAACAGCTGAGGTAGTCTGCAGACAACCTTCTCAGGGTGAGACTCCCTACTCAAGGTCTCAGTTATAAGCTCTGCAGTATTTTTTTTAATGTAAATATTGGATCCTAAATAGATCATTGAGCCTGTTTAAACTAAAGAGCTTAAACTATTTACACATCGGATAGAGAAAGTTAGGTACTGTAAACATGGCTAAAAGCTGGAAGTAATGCCTGCCTCTCTGTGGACTTGATAACAAGCTTGTCTAAATCCAGATGATTAGGAAACAGAAAAAAAAGAAAAGAATGTATTGACCAACTAGCCAGATCCAGAGCTTCACAGCATCTCTCCTTCCTCCTCCCCCACTCCAAGGTTTTTAAGCAGCAGACTTTGGGATAACTTACAGGTAGTAGCACAGGGGGAACCTAACTCTAAACTCTATTGGAGGGGTCTTGAATTCAGTATCT
The DNA here is from genome assembly GCA_013400335.1 of Eurystomus gularis. NCBI lineage: Eukaryota > Metazoa > Chordata > Aves > Coraciiformes > Coraciidae > Eurystomus > Eurystomus gularis. Next base: position 263,312 of record VZZY01015199.1, on the reverse strand, counting down.
ACCTGTCAGTCAGGCTGGTGCCTCGCTTGGTTGAAGCTGGGACCCTATGAATAAGGGGTTTAAGAGGTGGATCCAGGAGAGACTAGGCACAGCAGAACCTGGTGAGAAGGAATTTTTATGAAGTGAGAAGATCTTTGGGTTTAATTTTTGCTTACAGTAGATCTTTGTTCAAAGGAAATCTTAAACTGTTTTTGGAGTTGTGATATGCAACTTCTGTCTTCTTGTTACAAGCCTTAACTCATTGAAGAGTTGCTGTAGACTGCTCATAACTTTAACCATTAAAGTAGGCTCTTCAAAAGTAGTCCTACTGGTCTGTGGGTTCTGGTCACACAGGGACCTTCTTTCACTGTGCCTCTGTAGAGAGTAGAAAAATTAGGACTGGTCCAGTGCTCTTTCCATGGATTAATACCTGGTTTCTACAATGTAATCCAATCCTTTGGTCAGGTATTATGTGTCCAAGGGGCAAACTTATATGAACTGAGATCTAGGGTCAACAGATGTGTAGCATCTATACATTCAGAGTGGAGAAGTCTTCCAAGTTGTGTCTGTTTCTCTATAAGGCTAAAAGTTTGCAGGTCAAAGCATACATGTCAGTAACTTGCTCGTGACATCTGATTGCCACAATTACCAGAGGTTTTGCAAAGATTGCGTATTTTTGACCAACCTTTTACTAAGTTATGATCTAAATTTGTCATCTGCCTTTGTACTGCATCAAGAACATAGTTGCACTGGTAGTAAGAAAAAAATTACTCCTATTTCAGTCTGCATGTAACTGTATGTACCTGCCCTCTTCACCCTGCCACGGAAACCTGTTCCGTAACTAGTCTGGAGAACATGTCATCTGTGTTCTGCCTCTTCTTCTCTGAGTTGAGTCATTCTGAGGACTTGAGCTGCTCTCTGAAGAGTAGCTTGATATTTCAAAGGGGAACTGAGGAAAATATTGGTTGTGTTTTTTTCAAGTCCTGCCTCGTATATACTCTGCCTGTAATTAAACAATCTGTCTTACATTGGTGTGTTCAAATGATTGTGATCATTACAGTTACACTTTTACTTCCACATTTGTCTTTGAAACAGACAAATGTGTTGGCTGTATGGTTAAATGGTACTTAGCAGTTTCAGATTTTGTTCTACACAAGAGCTATATTCTTCTTACTGTTGCATTTGTGGTAAATGCAGGCATAGGTTCTGGAGTTGTGTGAATGAGGGTAAGAAATGGTCTGAGGGTAGTCAGAACTTCTCAAGTGTGAGCAAACTCCTGTGTTTGGAGCACATGCTATTCCCAATTGTAATCAATAAATAATTTAAAAAGCTGATAAGGGTAGTAATCTTCTAAGATGCAAACCCTCATAATACTTAAAGTGGTTTTGAAAACCTGTATTTTTAAAAGAAGTTGTTAGACCGTGGGGCACTACTGAGCTCATAGTGTCCAGTGTTTGAAAACTGAGATGTGGCACTGACAGGGGAGAAAGTGTTCACAGCTGGAACTCCTTTCTGTGACTTTGGAGTAATTAACAGAGGAAAGCTGGTCAGTGTTCTCTTTGGTAAATTACACTTCAATTAACGCATCTTGTTGGGCCGATTAATACTTTAAATCTGTGCCAAATGTTTCTTGTGGGGACGAGGGAAGGTTATGTTTGAATCTTTTCCACCTCTGTGTTTGCAACTCTTAATTAACTGGACAATCTTCATTTACATGCAAAATTAGCTTCTAGTATGTAAATGTGTTTTGATGTTTTCCAGCTCAAACCTGTAAGGAATAGAATTTTTAAGTCCTGTAAGTAGTGTCGTTCTGGTGAATGAAGAAAAGTGGTAATTTGATGTTGAAAATGGTCAGGGGATCTCTTGAGTGCTGTGGTGTTACATGGAAGCAGAGCTGGGCAATCTTCTGGAAGCAAATAGTTTTAACTGTGCGATGTGTCGTAACGTTGTTTTTCACTGTGTGATACGCAGTTGGAACTACTGAGTTTTAGTATAATTATTGTGATCTTAAACACTTGGTTTCATTGCTGCCCTGAAAACAAAGGAGTGAGAACTTCTTCGGTTGTGTAGACATGAACTACTGGGGATTTTTTTAATAGTTCCCTGACCACCAATTCCTCAAATCAAAGGAGAATTTCCTCTTTCAGCTGAAAACTAAAGTTTTGGCAATATGTGTTGGTAAGGCAGAAAAAATAGCCTGTATTGTTTTAGTGAGGGATAAAATTTTCCAACAAGTTTTTGTTTGCCCTGAAACTATCTTTATGCATTCTAGTATGTGTGATCTTTCCTGGTTTTGTGGAAAACTGGATGTATTGCGTTCTGCCTCTTTTTTCATAGCTTACTACGAAGAGTAATATGTCAGAAGCTCTGCCGGGCTTATTTTGCTTGCTCAGTTTGTGTGCTGTCTTATGTCTGGCAACAGAAGTCTTTGTAAGCTTTCATAAGCCTTCTGACAGTGATCTTTATGATTATTTTTTTTTTTAACTCCTTTTGTATACTCTGCTTTTAAGATATGTCTTAACCTGTTGATGAACTGCTTACTGGCAGTCTTGTGATCTGCACTGGGGAGGATACATCACCTTAAATCCCCATTGCTGTCTCTTCTGTGCTTTTTGTTTTGGGCTAAGCAAGGTCAAGCACAGGCAAAGATGTCGTGTTACGTGACTTGAAGTGTGGCTCATATCGGTACAACAGGGTTAGATATACAGGCTAGGTGGAGTTATTCCCAAGCATACTTCAAACAAAGCTTTTCAGTGAAATAACCTGCATATTAAGTCATGGAGTCTACATTTCTCTGGGTTTTTGAAGACGCTGTGTAAGTTACCAGTGAGAGAAAAAGAGCATCTCAGGCCACCCCAGATGGTTACCTTGTGAGGTGTTTGACTCAGTAACCTGCACTCCAGTTCTCTGCCTTGCTCCAGCTGGAGATGTGTCCAGCAAGGCAGAGAAGTGGAGTGCAGGTTACTGAGTCAACAGTCGAGGGTTTGTGCAGAATTTCAGGAAATGCTTTGACCTCTGTTTCCTTCTGCATCTGAGCCCTGTCATCCCTATTACCTGCTTGTGGAGACTTAGAGCCAGCTCCAAGACGGGGGCTTACCTGGGCCGTGAGTGGCAGCCTTGCTTTAACAATGGCAAAGGCTGAAATATTATTTAAGGTAATTTTAAGCCCCTACCTAGAAACATATAGTTTAAGCCCCTAGAAACTGTATCTGGCAATAACTACCTGTTTTTCCACAGTTTCAGCAAACTGTCTTGCCTAGAGTATACTGAATCTCTCAGTAAAACCTGTGTTACTGGATTTACCATTCTGTCCGGAGAACTTAGCTGTTAGGAGCACCTCTCCTATGAAGACAGGATGAGAGATTTCGGGATCTTTAACCTGGAGAAAAGGCTTGGGGAGACCCTGTAGTGGCCTTTCAGTACTTAAAGAGGGGGCCTATAGGAAAGATGGGGTGGGACTCTTTATCAGGGAATGTACTATAATAGAATGAGGGGTAATGGCTTTAAACTGAAAGAGGGTAGATTTAAGTTAGATATAAAGAAGAAATTCCTCACTGTGAGGGTGGTGAGATACTGGAACAGGTTGCCCAGAGAAGCTGTGGACACTCCATTTCTCCAAGTGTTCAAGGCCAGGCTGGGTGGGACTTTGAGCAACCTGGTCTGGTGAAAGGTGGCCCTGGCCATGGCAGGGGGTTTAAAACTAGGCCATCTTTAAGGTCCTTTCCAAACCATTCTGTGATTCTATGACTAATGAATTTCTCAGAAGTGTTCATCCTTGGAGCTCAAATGAGTGCAAAACTTGGAGTCCTGGGAAGCAGTGTCTGAGATTCTGCCTGTTGAAATGTGTGGCAGAGAAAAATGAGCACTCTGTGATTCACAGAGGACTCTTTGCATCTTTATGGTTATTAGTTTTCTTGAGCATGAATTTTGTATGGAGAACAAGATTTAATCAGGGGTAGTACTTCAGAGTTTAATTCCACCTTCCCCTTAAGTGACAAAACTAATGAAGTAAGGGATGGTCGCTTAAATGAGTTGGTGAAGTCTCTCTAATTTACCAGGAGCAAGCAGGTTTATTGTGTGCTTCCTTCTTTTGGTCTCTTCATCTTACAAATCTATTCCAACTCAAGTGTGGAGGACAAGCAAGGTTTATCTCCTGAGAGTAAGCTTACTCCTTTTGTTGTTCATCTGGTATTCTCATTAGCCTGTCAAAGAGACAGTGTTAACTTACTCCACCAAGATCTATTGAAGTAAAGAAAATTAATTTTTGAACAAATACTGACTGAAAAGTAAGATGGCAGCTTTCCTGCCCTTTTCAGGTATGGTGCTGCCCAGCTGCTCCTGGCCAGTACACCTCTGCAGCAGCCTCTTCACAGTTCCTCCTGTCACACCAGACTTTGCCCAGCACTGGCAGGTTACAGAGTTCCTCTGTGTGTGGATGTTTCCATGGTCCCTCCGGTCCGCTGTACCTGCGGCTGTTCTGCCAGATTGACTTTTCCCATCCAGAACTGCTGTGCAGCTGTAGCTGCTGGCACTCGCATCCCTTTCTCACCTGAAGGCCGGTCTGCAGGAATGGGTTGTCAGGGAGGAACTACAGCACGGGAGATGCTGAGCAGCCAGGAGAGAGCAATGCAGGGCAGTGTGGGGCTGGAGGGACAGAAGGGTCTCTAGCAGCCTTAGATGTTGCTTTCAGTGGAACAAAATCCCGCATGCTGCTCCAGGTAGTTAGGAGGAAGTTTAAACATTCAGATTCAGCAACATGATGATATTTTTGTTGGTCCAGTGGAAGTGTTACACAGTTTTTCTGTTTAATGAAACAATCAATCATGCTTGAAATAAAAAAGATCCATTCTCTGGCACTGAATAGGAAGTTTTTCATACTGTGGTGTAGCAGGGTAGAAGGAAGTGTCTTTGTTCAGCATGTTGAAGGAAATTGCACGTTGTGATTGCTTAAGTGGTCACTCAACCAGCAGAACTTTCAACTCTTGTCTCCAGGCTGTAGACAGTGACAGTGCTGCTCTGCTCAGCCGCTGACCAAGCAGCCTGTGCTGTAAGACCTTATGGCTTCCATCCCAAAGTTTTTAACTGAACTGTTAACTTTACAGTTCCTGGCAAGAGGACCATGAATGAAAGGGACTGAAATAAGGTAGTGAAACAACTGTTAAAGTCGATGCTTTAACAGAATGAATGAGGTGAGTTGGATGTTTTATATTTCCCTTTCTGCAAGAGAGAGTAGTGATGCTTCATACAACATTTGCAGGAGAACACATTAATTTGCCAGGCACCTGCTTATCTTAGATGCTACCTTCTACACACATTGGCAAAAGCTGTCTTTAACTAACACTGTTCTCTCTTTGGTGTTACTTTTGAACTATTGCAAGTATTTGCTTCAGTATAGCTGTGAACAGGATCCGTTGATTTTGTTAATTAAACTTTGCATGGTAACTCAAGAGTCCTTGCCGCCTTCTCTTCTAGCTGGGCTGTTTAAGGTCGTGAGTTTTTCTTCAGTGTGAGAGGGGAGGAGGGAATGGGTGGTAAGTTTGATGATAGTTTTCACAGTGACTAAAATAATTCCCAAGCAACTGCATAGCTCTTCTTCCCTCCGCCCTTCCCAAGCTGGGACAAATCAGTAAGACTATGGCCTTTGTGATTAGAAATTTCACTGCAAAACGGCATATTTTTTTTGTTAAATGCTTGTTAATCAGGATTATCTGATGTAAAAGGAGCTGCTGATAGCTGATTAAATACAAATTAATGCTGAATATTTCATGCCTCTTCAGCTGGATCTGCAATGACATGACAGGGATTTTAAATTTCTAAAACAAGTTTGTGCTAAAAACAGATGCGTTGCAGAACGAACTTGACTTTGCTCTAGAAGTAGGAAGAGAATTGTACAAAATGGGAAGATGACTCTTTAAAAAAAAACAACAAACCTTGACACGTGACATATTGACAGGGGGGATTCTGGTACCAGGAACAACACCTGAAGTAGGAACAAGAGTTTTTTTACTGGAGACAGGTTAATTGGTGACATTCAAGTATTTAAATTGGCCAGAATCCCTGAAACAGAGGCAGCCTACAAAACCCCAAATGGAAAAGCCTCATGAACCTTTCACCACAACAGAAAGGGGCCAGTTTTGGCCAGTTCATCGCCCAGTTGCTGTACTAAAAAAGGTAGACGTTGCTATAGAAACCTACTCAGAGTGAACCTAAAACACCCTTGGAATGCTTGCTGTAGATCTTAGTGCCACATTTCCGAAGGAAATGGTGATCCGTCTGACCATACAAATACTAATTTTCTAAACCAGAAATTTATTTTGGAAGCACAAAGTCTAAGCCTACAGTATTTTAAGCAAGGTAAAAACTGCCATTGGCCAAATTTTGTCTTTAACTGATGAAAACTAGAGCAATGAAGCATTTTTCCCTGTGTGCAATATATATGACACTGTAAATAAAACTTGAACCGAGACCTACTTTCTTCTGCTGCAACTGTGTGTAACTTGGCTCCGTAATGCAGAGATGTGATGCTCTATTTTTTGTGCTGTAACTGTGTAATTTAACTCAGTAATGCTGCGATGCAATGCTCTATTTCTGATGCTGGTGATCATGGATCGCTAATTGCCTCACTGACTCACAGAGGAGTTTGTAAGGATGCCTCTTCAGTTGCTTGTAATGTTGCTTCCATAAAATCACAAGTGTTTTTGAAATCTGCGTGTTTTATTTGCATTCCTATTGAATTATGTAGGTTCCTTGGCACTGCAGGATTAACTTTGATTTACCCCAGCCCTGGCTCATGTAATTGAAATACTGTGTGTTCTTTGTGTTTAATGGGGTCTTCTCTTTGTGCAGGTTCTGAAGACGAGCTGCTACATCAGTAACCTGAGGAAGGGAGTTCTCTGTTAAGACTGAAAGAAGATACTACCAACTGGTAAACATATCCTTACATGTCTTTGTCTCTTTTGTTTGCCATAATATTTTAGGCCAAGGAGTACTAAGTATTTGATCTATTGAAAGCAAGAAGTAGTTCAATATTTTATTTTTTTTAATTAACTGTAGCTTACCAGACAGAAGGCTCAGTAGCAGCAGATAACATGCAGATATTTACATTGGAATAAAAAGTGATTAAATTCCTGCTCTTAGAATAGGAGGGGAAAAAAAACTAGCCTTGTTTCTGTAGTGAGATTTTTAAACATTGTCTATTTGCCTTTTCCACTGAGACTACAACGTGTCTGTACCTCTTATTGCATAAAGACTATTTGAAGTGTGATAGCACAAACATTGAAACTTTAAATTTGATGTTTCAGAGCCTGAGGGTGGGGAAACTTTAACAAAACCTAGTTTAGAGGTTGAACATAGCTAAGCATGCTAATTTGAGTGCCCAGGTGCTTTGGAAGATTCCATCAGTGTGCTGCTTATTATTCTATCGGTGTTTGTTGAGGCATCATTTTCACTGAAAATAATATAGGGTAATAAAATGAAGGATTTATCATAATTCACAGGCATTTATGAAGTCAGCTGTAGGTTGCCTGTAGTTTCAGAATGGTGCAAGGATCATCAGTGAAGAGCTATGACTACTTAGTAGCAGTTCACCAGCCTGTAAGTTAAGACATGGAGTCACAAGGAAACATGAGAATTTAGGACATCTGAGTATATCTTGACATAGCTGAATCGTGCACATTGATAGTAGGGAGCAGATTTACAGCTCGCTTCTCAAATGCTTAGTGTTGTAAATGAAGTAGCCATCTTTGGTATGGGGGAAGGCATCCACCAAGTTGCAAACTGAATACACGTTCAGCTTTCCTCTCTAATTATACCTTACTGTGTACCTTCTACAAAACTGGACTTGTGCCGTTCTGTACTGCTACTGTTTGAGCTACAGGGCTGAGTAAACTCGCATGAGGAGAGGGTTCTTATCCTGGAATGGGGTGAGGCAGGTGGGTCCAAGGATGAATGTGGAAAGAAGCAGCATCCTAGGTAGTAAGGAGACATTAGGCTTTTATGACCCAGATATTAGAGATGCTATATTAATCTTCATATGCAAGTTAATTTGCCTAAATTTTATAAGCTGTTGAGGATAGCTTTATGAAGTTGTGTTGTGTGGCTGTTGCCACTAACCAGGGTTCACAGAACATGAAGATACTTTGTTCTGTTACTCTGACAAACCTCGTTTAATGGTAGGAAGGTTTTGAGTGCTGGTAGTGGTTAATAATGTGTATCTGTCAGGAATGACATAGTGAAAACGATGTTTGACTTTATGTAGTCTTTTTTTGATATAAAGATGACTTGTGCAGTTATTTGTGAGTGATAATTTCAAGAACTTTGTGCCTGGCTCTGTAAAATAGCAGATCCTGAACTGGAAATGTTTATGAAACTAGTATGTCACAATTTCAGGTACCAAAGCACTGTATTTACCAACACAAGCTTTGAACCGCATTGTAATTATCTGATAGTAATTTTTAGGTTAATTCTTTGGGTTGTTCTGATGGTATATGATGAGAATAAATAACTGTGAATAAATATCGCTAAATTTGAGTGTGTAGTTTGCCCCATACAGAACACTGAGAAGCTCGTTGGCCTAGCAGTGAGGGGTCCTCTGTCCATTTCCCTCCATCTTCCCAGCCCATCATCCCCCCCATCTCTTTCTGAGAGAGATGTTTAAGAGGATGGCCATGCTGAGTGAAACTGGGGAATTCTAGAAAGTAGTTCTTTGCAAGTGTTCTAAAGAATCTGCCTTAATTCAACATTTCCTTCAGGACCAAAAAGTGCTCAGGGCTAGTGCTGCCTGAACTCGATGTCACCGTTTCCAGCATTAACTTTGGTCTGGGAAAACATGAACTGTGAGCCTGCGGAGCTCTACCACATTTTAGCCCTGACCCAGGTCTCAGCTCAGGCTCCCAGCTCTGGGAATATGCTGAAAAACCAACGTGACACACGGACACCACATCCTGTGGGGCAGAGCATGAGAGAATCTTGCATGGCTGGTGCCAAGACAGAAACGTTAAGCCAGCTGGGCATTGGTGTGGTGCAGACCAGCCCAAACAGATGTGTAGGACACGTGTGCCTACTTCATCCAGGTGATATTTCTTTCGGTTATGATGTTTTAGCTGTCCATTATCACAGACACTGAAAGACATGTAACATTTTGATGTTCAACCTGTTTTTCTTGTATTAGCTTTTCTTTTTCATTATGTTAACTTGTATGGGTTTATTTTTCCAGACTATCAGTCATTCACAAAAGATCTTGATCATAATCTCCTGCTTTTGCATATAATCTCTGATAATTATTCATTCTTATTTTATAGCTTTATCTCTCATATGCAGCTTGAACTTGTCTGCATGCTTAATGATTGAAAAATCTTTCCATGCAGCTTAGAATTGTTCCTCTGTAATGATGATGGAGAGATGTTTTGAGCAAACATGATTAATGTGTTTTGGAGGCCCTGTTCCAGTTATTGAAGTGTTTGGGGATTAACAAGCTTTGCATTTTGCGCTAATTTTAATAAATATGAAAACACCTTCAGTTTTATGTTTGCAAAGTGGAAGCAAATGCATACCTGTCATTTTTGTCTTATTAATTTTGAGATCTCTTTGTTGTGGCTTGTATAGCTCTTGGAAGGGTAGCATTTGTCTGGTTGACACATCTTCAAATGTTCTGCTTCCCTGTGGGGAGAACCTTTAAAATCTCTGCAGTAACAATTGCAGTCTTTAAGTGCAAATCCCTTAATATGTGTTACGCTTAGAGCAGGAAGGTTTGTTTCTAGTTGTCCCCATGCCTGTGTGCTTGCAAAAGGTTGGAAGTGAAAGACCTCCTTCATAAGAGGTCCTGGGTTGAGTAAGGCCATGCTGCATGTGTTACAGACTTCCGTGTGGCTTTGCCTGGCTGGGAAGTTTATATAAAGTCAAATGTGCTGCGAGAAATACAAAGCAATGTTCTGTTCTGCTCAGTGCTAAATATTTCCTCTATTAAACAAGGAAATAGGTGTTAAACAATTTTTATGTGTGATTTCAGAAGGATGTTTTTCAGTTGGGTAAACCTATGTAGCCAGCGTAGAAAGTGGTGACGTTTCAAATGCTCCTGAGCGACTTAAAAAGCTTTCACCGCAGAGCCTACCAGATGCCACCAGTAGGGTAATGTGGTAACCATCAGGGGTAGAAGAATAATCCATCACAATGAGGTTATAGACTGTAAATGCATGAAGAAAAATGAACGTCTTTCTGGCAGCTGAAACCACATTTACTTCCCATTTGTGCCACAAGTTAAAAACAATCTCCTTTGGTAGCGCTTCTCTGAATATATTGCTGTAGGTTTGCCTATAAATTGTGTTTGCAATTCAGCAGAGCTTCTTTAGTTGATTTATCATCCACGTGAAAGTGGGTTTGAAATAGTTTTTAGTATATGGAAGTTAAGTATTTTTGGTGGTTTTGACACTTGCCATAAAGTATTTTGGTAGAAATTCTGATCGTGTTACTGATGTTCTACCAGCGTGCATTTATTCTGTATTAACTCTGGTATCCAAGGCAAGAAAGAGGCAGTGGTTTAGGCCAAACTGAGCTGGCTTCTATTTATTTTTTATCTTGGAGCCTGTTTAACGTGGCTGGCTGCGATGGCACGGGAATAGATTGAGGGGCTGAAAGCTTTCGTGCGATCCTGTGTTCTTTGAAGTGTATGTGCTAGACACAAATGTAAATAATCTGCCTGTGCTAATGCAATCTAGTACGATACCTTTTTCTCCCACACTGGACATAAAATTACTTAAAACCTTGAATGAAGATGGAAGTAATCTGCAGATGATCAATGACGGGGATTCTTTATTGTAATCGAGCAGAATTCAGTGTAGTGCTACTCAACAGTTAGTAGGATAAGTTTAAAAAAGTGAGTTGTGAATCTGGTTTAATGCTTATTTAGTGAATGCTGTTCTGCTGGAGGCTTCTGCTGTGCTGATCTGTTTATGAAGGTAAAGCTGCTGTTTTTCTCCACCTGTAAATAATTGCTCAGGACAGCATGACCTGTTTAATTCTGTTTGTCCAATGAGCCTTCAAATCAAAGACATTAATTAAGGGTTGTTTTGACTTTTTGAAAAGACACATTTAAACAGACCAGCAAAATATGTAAACTTTTCTCATCAGAAGGACATTTGACCTGAAAAGCTGTGGGACTTGAGACAGGTGACTGGAGTTTTATGTGGTCTGTTCTATTAGGTTCATGTCAGATGTTGCTTATTTCACTTCCTGACTTACAGAAGGACTCTTACATTTTTGTTAAAGGACACTTCTAGGTTTTGTGAGGGGGTTTTGGTTGGGTTTTAACTCTGTAGGGACTTGGGCAATTAACCTTCAGATGTGGTTAATACTCAGATTGCTGCTTGACCACATAACATTTCAAGCTGGAAGGGACCCATAAGGATCCTCGAGTCCAGTTCCCTACTCCTTGCAGGACTACTTAAAACTAAACCATATGACTAAGAGTATCATCCAGACACTCCTTGAACTGTGACAGGCTTGGTGCTGTGACCACTTCCCCGGGGAGCCTGTTCCAGTGAGCAACCACCCTGTCCATGAAGAAGCTTTTCCTAATGTCCCATCTGAACTTCCCCTCATGCAGCTTTCCTCTTAGCTCATCGTGGAATTAATTTTGGAAATTATTGAGCAGAAATAGTGTGCAGCTGTTGAGACTCAGTATCATTACATTACAATGTAGGAATGAAGACCTTGTTGTATGGCTCCTACTTTTCTGGGTTTTCTTCCCCCTGTTGGGCAAAGCTGTTGAATGCACACGATGGTACCCAGGAGCTGGGCCCAGACATTCCCCTGTTCTGTTGCTTGTGTTTGTTACCCTGTATTCTGTAACTTTTGTGCATACTTCCATCTCAAATGCTACCCAATAAACATTTGAGGTCATAGCTTAAAATGATATGGTTAGATTCTTCCTTTCTGGACAGCTAGTGATTGTTTTGAGTATTCTTGTTTATCATTTTTACTGGCATCTAATGACTATTTTTTTCTTTGTATTAGAATAATCTCAAACTTACTGAAATGATAGTTTAGATGATCTGAAAAGCTTTCCTATCCATCCCTCTTTAACAGAAACAGTTACTACACGTCTTTCCATGTAGGTTTGTAGGTGGAGCTCAAGGCACTCCTGGGCAAGCTGGAGGCACTTTCAAGAGTCTCAGGGCTATATGGCAGTTCATTTGGCCAGAGGAGAGCTCCCCTATCCTTGTCAGCAGAAATTCCTGCTTGTCCCAAGGCTGTCATGGAGTCACTCTTGCGCAGTGTTGCCTCCTGGCTTGTGCATGAGCTACATCTATGGAGGAGCTGCCTCTGCTGAGACTTGTTTAGTGGGGCAGTACAGGGGACCCTGAGGGGAAGGAGTTAAGGTGACCCCTAACTTGCTCAGCCCACAGGTCTGTGAGAAGTGTGGCAAATCTTAGTGCTGTTAGTTTCCATAGGAAGGACTTTTCAGGCTTTTTAAAAGCTAATCTGTATTATTTGAAACCTGGAATAAAGAAATCCTTTGCCTCTGAGCAGCAGAGATGCTGTCTGGGATACTTGTATAGCTGTAGAGTAATCAGCTTAGGTCTAAATTAATCTTACAGTTTTACCTCTCAGCATTATCTAGGGCTTCAGCTCTTAATTTCTGATACTGTTGAGGAACCAGCTTATGGTTAGAACTCACTAAAACTAGTAAAAAGATGTTTTAGGTGGTAAGTACTCTCTGTGGTTGGTTTCCTTTGATGATGGAAATTCCCTTCTGTTCATATGACCTAGTACAGTCCTGAGGAAAGTGATTTACTCTGAGCGTAGAAATCTCAGGTATAAGAAATACAGACTCCTCTAAGTGTTGCTGAATAGGGCTGTAGGTCTTGGGGTTGCTTGGAACTGGTGATACACTAGTAATAATGCTCGGTGGGAAAGACCTTTTGACCTTTTCTTGTCTTACTGCTTTTGTTACACAAGTGGCTGAGTATTGCTGCAACCTCCTGGAACAGGGCATGGTTTCGTTTCTCTTATGCAGATATTGAGTCAGAACTCTCAGTGTTAAGCTCTGCCATATTCCTGAGAAGTTATATCATTTGTATAGCTTAGACAAAAAAGCTGTTGAATCACTTGGTTGGTATTCGGGAACACTTCACTGGGTGTTAACTGATGTTAACAGCGTAACATCAAAGGAAGCATCAACTGCAGAGAAATGGCAATGCCGAGTAGTCACAGGGACGCTAAATGTGCAATATTGCATGTTTGTATTGCAAATGGCAATATCATTTCATGTTGCAAAGGTGTCCGGTACCGCTACCTAGCTTAGGAATAATGGCTTAAGTATTTTTTTGAGGCATGTGAGCTTGAATGCTAGAGAATTCTTCAAAATTCTGCTCATATTATATACAGTACTAAATCACATCAGGATTTAGATTTATGAAGGTTCAAAAGAAATACAGGAGATAATATGCTATGAGAAATAGCAAGTTCAGTTATTTGAATGATTGACTGTTAGAGGACTTGCTTCAGTAATTCTTGCAAGCTTTTTTCTTTTTTTTTCTTGCAGTAAAACAGGAAGTTCTGTAGCCTGGACTAAAATATCACAGTTCTTCCCCCCACTACCAAAACACAATCTCCACAACCAACCAAACAAAAAGAACCCCAGATTGAACAACCTAAGAAGTCCTATCTCTTTTTTTCCTAAAAGTCCTTATTTGTCTTCTAGTTACTTAGCATTTATTAGTCTTGCTTGCTTTGCGAAGTGAAAAAGTTTATTTGGAAATATTTAAATTAACTTTCTGATTTGGTTAAAATCCCTTGTACTTGGCCTTCAACTTGCAGCTTTTTTTTTTCTATGTAAAGCTTCGATGAGATGCAAGAGTGAGGGTTATGGTGGTTCACTTTACTGTTTCCACTGAGTAGAAGTAGTGGTTTGCTGTGGAAAACATACCTGTAAGGGGATGAAATATGAAGTCTCATGCTGAATAGTAGTCTTGTGTATGTATAGGAACATCATGTTGTGCCATACAAGCTTCTCAATTATCTGTAGTTTTCCCTCTTCCTTTTTTAATAGGTGAAAGGGGTTTATGTACATTATCTTGTCCCCCTCTTGTTAATCTATAGTGCAGCATCTAAACTTCCTTGAAATACTTCCTTCAAAGCAAACCTTGCTCTTTGCTGCATTCCTCTTGAAGCCAGGTCTTCAGACTGAGCCTTAGAGAAACTGAAACAGTGCCTCGTGAACCTCACTTGGAGAAGAGCCAGTAACTAGTTGCTCTTCTAACTTAGCACATGGAACTGAGCGCCGCTCGATGTTTGGATGCGCAGTAGGAAGAGCTGTATGCCAGTATAGCTGGGCAGAATGAGTCGTATTGGTACGAATGCATTTTAGTCTGTGAATAAAGGACAGAAAACATAATGTGCACTTTGGACAGTTGTCTAAAGCGGGTTGAGAACTGCCAAGAAAGCTTGCATGTCAGATCACCATTTCTATCGTTAAATTATAAACCTAAAGCACAGTTTTGAGTGTAGCAAGTAATATGGGATTCTATAAGACAGCATTGAGAAATTATATAGGATAGGGAAAGGCTTAATATAACACATGAACTTTTAAGATATAATTTAGCTTCAGAAAGATAAATGAAAATGAATGGAGAAGAAAGATTTGAGATGAAACTTTCTCCATCTGGAAGTAAAAAAGATGGTTTTATAGCAGGCAACCAATAGATTCTTTCTCATAAAGAAGTCGGGTCACTTTGCAGTAGCGATAGACTACCTTTGTACAGACTTAATCTCATGTTCGACTGCCTTACAGATAGGGAAGAATCTTCTTTTAGAATCACTGATGTTAACGTTGGAGTTTGCATCCATTTAGCACTGAACCACAGGTTCGTCTGCAGATGCTTGGAAACTTCCTTTGAAACCTGATCTTAGCTAGGATTTATTTTTTACAGCTTAGCCATCTGTTATTGTTACTAAAGTAAAAATCAAGTTTTATTACTAAACATTTCTTAGCGTTCTTTTTTTTATTACCCACAAGATGTGGGATGTATTTGACTTGCAGTTCTGTTTTGGACTGGGGTTATTTTTTATGTTTTAATGTGTGCTGCTGAGAGCAGCCAGTTTCTGGAGTGGTTTCCTCAAACTTAATTTCAAGCCTGTAACTGCAGCAAGAGAGCCCAGAGCAGGAGGCCGTAGTCTGCCTCTGGCTACACAGAGTTCAGCTGGTGATGCTTTCCCAAGGAAATCCCAGTGCAAGCTTGAACTTCAAACCAGCAATTTAAACGTTCACTCTGTGAAAGCAGCAGAGTGGATTGTGTTTTGAAGACGACTCGTAAAGCTTGGGTGCCTAATACCTCACATGGAGTGCATGAATCCTGCACAAGCTTTCTTCAGTAACTGTCGTAAGATTTGTGAAGTAATTCTTTCTGAAGCTCCCTGATGAGCTGAGGTACTGACCAAGTACACAGTGTAATTTACGTCTTTATTGCAGAGTTGTTGACTCTTTCTTACTACTCAGTATTTTCAGTTCTTGATAGGCAGAAAAACTTGGGTGTTGGAAAGCCTGCAAAATCACCATTCTTGTAGCAAATCTTGACTGACAGTTGCTGACAGCTTTATGCTTGCGTGTAGAGGCTTCTTAATAACTTCCATCAGGGCTGGGCAGAAGATACTGGTTTCATACTGGAAGTGAATGGTTTGCTTTTCTCTTCTGAAATCTCTTTTCATGTACTGCCGAGTTGAGCAGCATCAGTTCAATATGAGGTGGATGCTCAAAACACAGCGGTTAGCCAGTTATTCTTCTGGGTTTTTTTCCAAGTTTCATTATCTACAATGATGCCAAGTTTATTTAGTGCATCTTTTATGTTTGAGTACCATTTGACTTGTGTCAGCCACAAGCTCTTCCTCTGCCAAACTGAATGATGCTTGGTTTTGTTGTCTTCTGAAAATGAATAGCTGCAGTTCAGATGATTCACTGCCCGTCTCTAATGGCTGTAGATGTTTTTCCACATTTGTCTTCAACAGTTGTGACAATTCTTCGAATTCCTGTTGTAGCTGGCCTGAGATGTTAGCACACGCTTTGGCCTTTTTCTGCTGTGGTAAAGTTAGACTGCAGGTCAAGGGGATGTGTGTGTAGTGGAGATTCTTAGGATGGGATGTATTAATCTTTCAGCTGTTTGACTCCATTTACCACCACTCTTTGGGCCTGGCCATCCAGGCGGTTTTTCACCCAGCAAAGTGTACTTTGTACAAAGTGTCTTGTGATGTGAAGTCACACTGGACAAAAATCAAATATCCATCAGCTTACCAGTATAAACCAAGTTGGTAGTATCATATGTGCTCAGTCTGAGCTGTTATGCCCGAAGACATGGTACGAAAAGATGGGAATCCAGTTAATGGATTCCTGTGCTGACATCCCTTGGCCTGTTACTGCGGACAGCCCAACTGACCTAGAATTCTCAGCTCTCCTGGTTGCTTCCCTTTTGCCCAATGGCTCTACTGGGCCTCTTCCCTCCTCATGCCTTTGTTATCACAAGAGTCCTGGAAGGCTCTTTTAAACACATCCGCAGACCTGGATGTGTTTAAAAGCCATGTAGATGTTGTCCTCAGAGACATAGTTTAGCAGCAGACTTGTCAGAGTGGGGTTACGGTTGGACTGGATGATCTTAAAGGTCTTTTCCAACCTAAATGATTCTGTGATTAATAATTAGCTTTCACTCATTCACTGAAGCCTTCAGGACAATCTACCTGAGTGAGCATCAGCACACTTCTCTTGCAGGTGGTAAGTGCTTGTGATTGTTGTAGAGAGCTCTGTTGTGTTGTGAAGTTGTAGAGAGCTCAGCAATTCTAGGTTTTTTCCTAATAATTTTATCGTTTGGAAATTTAGACATTTCTGTTTAGTTACGAACTAATACTGTTAGGAAACTTTTTCAAGTCCCTAGCCTTGCGGCTGTTGTGGTTTTTTTTTCTGTATTACTTTCATATTGATTTATGTAGTCTGGTCATTCTAACGAATTTGGACTTCTCTTTGTTTATAACTCAGTGAACTAAGTTGGACTCTCACCCAAAATAATCTTAACCAGAGGTCTTGATTACCCCCAAAAATAAATCTATTTTCAGGTGGAATTTTTTAGTGTTCTTAAATGTTTTGTCCTATTTGATTTATTTTTTCTTTCACTTTTTTCAGGAAATGAGCTTTTTGAAGCTGTGTTTGGTGTAACTTTGGTTTTAGTTTCTCCATTCACAGTATCAGTTACATTCATCCCTGACCTGCAGGGGACCAGCATTTTCCAGTCAGTGTTTTATTTTTGTTGCTTTGTCTCAAAGCACAAATTGAGCAGTCTGCAGTCATGAGGAGGGGAAAAAAAAAAAAATATGCCTAGTGAGGTGGATGAGTTTCAGAGAAGCTGCTACGGCTCTTCTGAAGGTAGTGCTGTTAGCCATCCTTTGGTCTTGTGAAGTAGTTGTCCTGAAGTACTTAATACCTGTTGCTTACTACTGAGAGAGTAAAGGGAAGGTGAAGCTAACTGGCGAAGGAAAAAGCAGATGCCACTCAAACTTAAAGAAATCCTAGTCAAGGGGGAAGCCTCTTTGAGAGAGATGCATACGTTGGAAAGAATGGAGAAATAAATTTCTACAATTGTAACAATGTCTGACGGTCTTTTTTTTGCTTATGTTCAGTTCTGTGGGCTGTGAAGAGTCTTCTCGCCAGGGTCTCCACTCTGCTTCTTGCCTAGGGTGCTGTACATCTTCAGAGCCTTCCATGGCTAATGTTACACTGCTGTTTCCTCTGAAGCTTTTGAGATACCAGAGTACTCCATATCTCCTCCTTTAAATTGTCCTATTAACATAATTATTTCACCAGCCTTAAGATTGTAGTTAGTAATGTGGATAGCAGACAGGCTACCCAAGAACACTAGTTTCCTTTAGCTTTTGTGTGGTTGAATTCAGAATCTTGTGTTATTCTATTTCTTTTTAAAGTAAAGTGAAATGCAATTGGAACAACTTGCCACTGGTGTTTTATTTCAGCTTTAACTCCTTAATTAAGAACATGTATTCTGCAATAATGTTATGGATTATCTAACACCAGCAGCCTTTTTCCCTAGGAACACGTTTGTTGCCAAGTAATTGTTGCCTGTTTATTTAGACACCCAGAGATAAAACCACAGTTCTCCACTTTTATTTTTTTTAACATATTTTTCAGAAGTCACAGTGGCATATAAATCCAGAACTATGTTTATGGAGTAGATCCAGAAAAATAATATAACATCTGGAACAGCTGTGTGTTTGCTTTTACAAGGTCATATAGCATTACATTTAAGACTTTCTGGGTGCAAAAGAATGAATTTTCATAATCTCTTTTTCTTTTAAAACAGACTGGAGTCCAAGAACAGAGTGCAGCACTGGCTGTAGGTAAGAACTGAAACTTAACCTGCTTGAAAACTCCATGATATATTATAATTTTTGCTTCTTATATGTTAAAGGACAAAAACTGGGCCTGGGCTGAATATTAGCAATTTTCTCTTCAGGAACTTGTTTTCCCCCGTTTCGTTCCCCAGCTTTTGAAATTCGTAGTGATCACTACGAAGTCCTGATCTATAACCTAATTTATGCCTCTTTGTGGTTACAGATGCTAAACCACGTTGCAAGTGTTTAATTTTTTGCTTGCACAGTACCTACCACACAGCCTGGTATTGATTTTGAAAATTCTTCCCTGTAGCAATGTGAAGAAGTCCCATTGTTCCAATAAAGGCATTTTTAGTGTGCCCAGAGTATTGTAGTTTGGACACATTTAAGAGCTTACCCTGGAAGATAGATTGTGCTTCAACTTCTTGGAAGATCTGAATAAAGATAAAATGTTCTGGTGGTTTTGCTTTCTAAATCTTTTTAGTGAAGCTCACTTCTTTTCTGAAGCAGATGCCTTATGCCAGAAACCAGTACTCTGAACTGTCTTGTAAGTCTCAAGAGGCAGTGGATGCTCATTTGAAGGTTTTAGCTTTTAGTTTTATAACCTACTGCTTGTCATCTAAGCTACTGCATGGAGTGTGTGTGTTACACTTCATCTTTATTGTGCTGTGCCAGCGTAGCTAACTGTCAAGTTGGGAAGGTAACGCTGCCAAACATGAGGTAGGATTCATTTTTCTTCCATTTCTGATTAACTATCAAAAAGTTTTTTGAATTCTGATGAAATTGATTTGTCATCGGTTTTGTTGACAACAGTGGAAAGCATTTCCAAGTGCTCTGTCTAAAACTTTTTTGAGTACTCCAGGAATTAAGAATATATGGCACTATAAATCTGTTATTTTTTGTCCCTTATTATGGAGCGTAATTGATGTATTGAAATACTTGTTTTGCAGAATCGCTGGTTTTGATGAGATTTGTCACATTTTGTCATTCTTAAGGGAGCTTATGGCAGTGCTGGGTCAGACCAGCAGTCCTTCTGGCCTACTGTCTTGCCTCTCTGGGGTCATGGAACGAGTGTAGGAACTGGGCAAGCACACAGCAGTACTTTCCAAATCTACAACAAACTAATGGAAAAACATCCAGTGCCAGCAGTAGGATCTCCTTTTTCGTTTGGTAGCCTTTGCTTCTGCAGTTATGGATAAGTGTATTAGCAAAGTTTCAGTTAGAACTACCACAGACTCTGTAGTTACTGCATTTGCAGAGGAAACATTGTAAGAGTCACTACACAGAGTCAGACCATGGGTCCATCTAGCCAAGTACAGTCTCCAGGAATCACCATCTTACTTCCCTTTGTACTTGTGTACTTGGTTTTGCTCATCTTTCACACCCGTCACTTACTACTCTACTAGAAGAGTTCTGGTTCTGCTCAGGAAGGTGGGAGTTGTCTGGAAAAGCTAACAAAACTCGGGGCATTGCTGGGAATGGTACTGCCTGCAGAGGAGGAAGACTCTCCAGCGAACAGCTACAGCGTGTGGCAAGAAACTTCTGTTTTCTTTGAAGAAACTGAATCAACAGTATTTTGGGTATTGAAGGGAAAATGTTTATAAACCAAGGTGGTGTTGTCCAGTTCAGCAGCCCTGAAGTCCAGATGTCTGACTGCTGATGCTGTCTCCTTCTGTGGCTGTACTCAGACACGGTAGCTGCTAAATGCTTAACAGCATCTTGAATCAGCTGGGAATCACCAGTGTGAGGGTTTGGATGGACTGGAAGAAGCCCTACCCAAGCAGCGCTTCTGGTAGGAAAGCACCAGGAAGCTAACAATAGTAAAGGTCTGGAAACTGTGGAAAAAATCTTGTTAAGCTTCAAAGAATGGGGCAAAATTAACTAGAAATCGCTTTCTGAGTTGCTTTCTGAATAAGGTTAAAACTTGAAAAAGCTTAATATCCAGAAAAACCCCTGAACCTTCAAATGTGAGCAGATGCCTAGGGAAGAGCAGGAACAGGGGGAGCAGATGTTGGTGGTTCTTCTAGTACGTAAGTGTTTTCAGGTCGAGTATTTTTGAGAAAGATGTGATTGTTGATGTGTTGAGTATTCTTTAATGGCTTCCTGTTCTGTGCATGTACCTGGTTTTCCCCAAGAACTGCTGCAAACCCCTTGTGACATGAGATGAGATGGACTTGTAGAGGTCACAGATGGACTGGTGCAGGAAACCATAACCCTGCATGATACTCTGCATACTACTGATCTTAATGGATTGCAGATTGTATAATATCACTGAAGAATAGCAAATGTTCCTCCATATTTCCAATAGATGGATGAAAATAAATTATTATGATATCTTACGCTTATGAGACACCTTTAATTTGATTTATTTTTTTTAAGATTAAAAGAAAATTGGAGGGGGGATGGAACATGATCAGATGTAGCACAGCTAGAGGAATCTGGACCAATGTGGTCAGGGGATGTTTGCTTTTTTTTTTTTACACTTGCTTTCTGTCCAGCAAATCTAGACTTGATAAAAGTAATTGATATTACGCTTCATGAGGCTATCTGAAGAAGTGAGTGGAAATAACAAGGATGGCTGTAGAACCTTGATCTTGCAAGAAATCTTTTGTGGCACTTTAAAGAAGCACATAGAGACCATTTTTATCCCTCCGCCCTGCCTGGTGCCTGTTTTGTTGCTGTTTCTGAAAACAGATGGGTTGGAAAGAAGAGTCATTCTCCTAGTCATCTTCTGTTGTGCCATCAGTAACATGATGTGTTTCATTAGCCTTCTAGATTCTGCAAACATACTTTGACTGATGTCTCAGGAAAAAAACTCCACAAAATACTCAAAACTATCCCGAAATATGGAAATCTGCTCTTCCACTATATGACTTGGAAGGCCACGGACTTCCTTTCCTCCTTGGTGGTGTGTCACTGAACTGAATTTACAAATGGACATTCAGCGTCAGGTTTATGCACACAAGGTTTGCGGTTAGTACTGTGACATTCAGAAAGAATGTATGTCAATGGATATTTCTATCCATCAGCTTGATGATTAGATAATTTGTCATAATACTGTTGGTGTAGGATCTGCAAGCCAAGGCACTGAAAGTCCTACAGTTCGGAGCCAAACGAGAAGAAGACGTGTCATTGGGCTGTTCAGGAGTGGTGCAGGTGCTGTACTCCTTGTCCTGGTACATTAGATGGCAGCATTACCAAGGCTGTTCCTCAGAGCCTCAGTGCAGCATCACCCACCTTTGGTACTGAAATGTATGGGATGAAAATTCACCTGTTATGACAAACTCACTTCTAAATAAAACTAGGCTTGCAGAGGAATGCTGTTTCCTAAGTGAAATACCAACTAAAACATGACAGATTGATTGGACTAGACACTCCAGTGAAGTTTGGGTTTACGTTTTTTTCCTTCCTAGCAGTTAGATAAAACTTGCAAGTTTAGAGGTTTTTTGATGGCTTTCCTTTCTTTACATTGAGATGAAAAGCTAGCAGGAGGACTTATCATACACATTATTGTTCTTGTTGAGTTTGGGATTTTTGGAGACGAGAGCTTGACAGCTGTTAAATTACAGGCTGACATCCTTGAAATGGGAAACTTTCCTAGTAATGTGGTACTATAGAAGTTTTAACAGACATTTAGAAAAGGTTCTTACTCTACAGAAGATGGTAAAATAATAAAAAAGTAATCTGTAAATCTACCACATATCTTGTTAAATGTGTTTTTGCATCTTTATGTACCTGATAAAAATAGAATGTTCTCAGCTTACTTTGAAAAAAGACAGACTTCAGGATCAGCCGCTGTTTCCCTGATAACGTCACTGTATCATACGTTAAATGTGGTGGTTGGGCTGGAAAGAAATTGCCGGCTCTCAAAGCTGTAAGCCTCTAAGATAGTAATGAGCACGTTTGTGACAAGGTTCCTCTCTGGAAGGTGAAATTGTGAGGCAGTGACCTCTGTAGGAAGAGTTACAGAACTGCAGGAGGCTTCTAGGATCCCAGACTATGAAGGAGAAAACAAAGTGTAAGTTGCATTCGAATGTAGAAGTCCCTGAACTGACAATATTTTATTTCTGATGGTTGCAATGTAATGAAATTTAAAAGAACATTTTGCAGAATTAAGTTAGAAAGCGTGTTGATCTTGGATCATTTTAAAAGAGGGAAGCATATCTAATTATTTCTTAGCCCTACATTCACCCTCAGAAGAATTATGCAGTTACTCATTGAAGGGTAAACGAGAGCAGATTTTTGGAGCATAGTCTCTCCCCTTTTCAATACAAGTTCTGTTTTAAAAAGAAGAGTAATACTTCCAGATAAATTGGGGTTTATTCTAGCCTTATGTGGGCACGCTTAGTAATTTTATTGTAGTTCCTGTCAAATAAGTTATTCAGTGTCAGCTGTGCAACTAAAATACTCCTGAATTAACAAGGCTTTGAGACTGCCCCTTCTAAAGGGACTGTGGATTCTTCAGTGCCTTTCCCTTGATTTCCTTTAAGTGGAAAAATGGGCTGAATAAACACTGACCTGACCGTACTTTACAATTCTGGTTTTGAGGAATGTGAGCCTTTTTTCACTAGACTGTTTTCCCTGGCATGCCTCCATTTTCCTGATAGGACGAGTTTTGAATTCAGCTTTGTTCAGAAAGGAGACTTTATTGATGATGTGTGATCTCAAAAAAAGTAACTTAAGTTTCAACTAAAAACAGTTCATTGTATCAAAGTCAGTTTAGCCAAAAGAACTGACATCAGAGGCAGCTTTAAACAGCTTTTATGTAGCCTGAATGCTTACTTTCCTGTGCAAAAACATTTCTGTCTGACTGCATAAATTGCTTTTCCACTTCTGAGATAAGATATTGATGATTGAAGCTTCAGGAATAATTCAGTGGTGTATCGTTATTTTTGGCTTGCGTATCTTTTATTCTTCTTCTGGTTGATTTGCAAGTAGTGGTTGATGGAAGAATAACCACTAGGTGTCAGGAGTGGAAAGCAGTGCGCAGAGCTTTGCATAGCTGCAGGCTGAAGTTGTGTTGTAAAAGTGTAGATAAAAGCTGATGAATGGCTCTAGAACAACTTGTCCAGCAGTGAATGAAATGGTGTTTTATGCACAACTGGTAACAGACAGGATGCCTCGTACATGTGTTTGATTCAAGAGTTAGATGTCAGTATCTGAGCTGATACCTTTAATAATGTTACTATAACTATGAGGAGTCCTCAAAGTAAGACCAGCTTATATAAAATATAACTTATTTTAAGCTAATAGCACCAAACTTCTCCTTCATAAAACTGAAGCTGATAATTTCCGTGTGCTGGTCTCTTTTTCCAGGCTGAGCGATGACTACTACTTTTTTACTATTACCTCAATAATTATTTTTTGCCTGCGCAGTGTATTTTGTTACTTTGGGATTTTGTTTAATGACAGATCTTTATTACTTTAAACACCACTAATATCGGTAGTAGGAATTACAATATCTTAGAGGCTATCTGTGCTTCTCTAGTGCTATTCAGAAGAGAAATGAATGTGTATTAGACTAGGAGAAACATCTTTGGATCCTAGGAAAACACAATGACTTTCTGAAAAGAGTGATTCCCACAATACAGTTCACAACCGTGTTTCTGTCTCTGCAGAAGACTCTGGCTTTTAAGGTTGAGGGCAGACACATTCTCAGTGCTTGTGAAGCTGAACTGCTTCATTGGGAGAGGCGACGACACTCGATCCAATAGGCTGCCTGCTCCGTGGTACCGTGTGTTGCTAAGGGCTGCCTTCGATTCGTGGCTAGATACTATGGGCAGAAAATGTTCAGTAAGGCTTGAAACAGCTGCCAGGCTGACAGGATTATTGTTCTAGAAAACCAGTAAAGGGAGACATTCTGCTGGGTTTTGGTGTATATAGTAACACTGTAGATGTTATTACACTGTACTGTTATGCTGTAAGTTTGTCACTTACTGTTTTATTAAAATACCTCTGAATTGGAGGTTTTATACTACACGTGTGCCCAATTGAAAACATAACACTCAGTCCTTGGAAGAAAATGTTTTCTCTTTCATTTGATGTGCTTTCCATATAGCGTCATGCTTAACTTCCTCCTCCAGACTCCAGAGTGTGGATATGAGGTTTTTGTAGGGTACAGTTTTCATACTCTGGTCGATGTTCCTGTTCAGTCTCAAGCTTCATTAAAAGTAGTCTTGGGAATAGCGTCTACTTTTCCAATAGGTGAGCCGATGTTTTCTTGAATCAGGCATTCCTCAGTGGTCATAAACACTTTTTTTTCATCTGTTTAACTGTTGGGTTTTCTTTAACTAGTCTGAAAGCATGCTATTCTTCTGATAGAACAAAGCAAAATTTAAAATGTCCCTTAGGAACATCTTTGTAGTTATTCTGCCTTTAACAAGAGTTAGTTTTCCAGCTGTTCAGCAATTGCAAGCAAAAACCTGGTTAATGTACAGATTTTCTTTCAGGTGTGAGAGGGGGAAATTTCTTTAGTGCTCGACTGAATTTAGTTGCGTCATGTATTTCTATTAAATTTCCCCAGGGCTTAGCTTAGAGGAAAAAAACAAAAATTGAAACGTGTCAGGGATGTTTTCAGCAAGAAGGGCATGCGTGCAAGACTTGTTTTGAAAATATGCCTTTGCTTTCCGCTTGTCTGATCATGACACTACACGCAACATCATACAACCCCATAAGGCTGTAATGGGCCAAATCATTGTAATCAAATGTGGCATTCCGTATGTCTTCGACTGCAAGTAGGTCAAGTTTAAACCATGCTCTTGGCTCACGCTCTGATTTCCCATAACCTGCTCCACGTGGCTCGAGTATTGTGCTGGAGTGCAGAGCATGCCAGGAGGGATTCTGGGCAGCTTCACAGGGGCAGTCAGCTTTTGGACAGAGACTAGTCAGGGTTTTTTTCTGCTCTGATTTTATGATGTTGGATGCATGGCAAGAGAAAATTACAGTGGTCTAAAGCATGCTTTTAGGGATCCTTACATTGTTTGCCTAATGAGCTACCTTTGGATGCTGCACTATAAAACCTTAAAATCAGTAAGACCCTTGGAAGAAAAAACAGTCTGCAAGTTTTGAAGTGTAGTATATTCTGAATGAGAATATCAAATAAAATTGGACAGAGGTTGATAATCTGAAGCTATGGAAGAACAAATAGGCAGTGATCTAAACTGTACTTAAGGCTGGGCATGTCAATATTTTTATGTCAGTGATTGTGTCAGAATCCTTCTTGATAAGGATCACAGCTTCAGTGTGTATTTTGTTCCAGTTGTGCTGGAAGAATTACAGGTCAAAAGGTCTGTTAACACCTAAAAAAGTCACCTCCCACTCAGTATTCTGAGTCAGCTGTCTGGCTCTGAGACAAAGCCCAGCTGGAGGACGCAAAACTCAGCCAGTAATAGTGCTTGCTATTGGCTTTGGTCTTTATACAGGCTCAAATCTTTCTTGAATCAGGGCTGACCGATGTGGCAGCCTGGTCAAGAAGGATGCAGTTAGTGCAGGAAGATGACCTTGGCTAGACAATAATCGCTCAGTGTTGGGGCTGGGTAACTGGAACCACATTGGACTTTCTAAAACAGTAATACTGCTTACTTCAGCTGAAGTTGTGAACTTTCAGGGAAATTGGAAGAGTGCTTGGTAAATCAGTACTGATTGGGCATGCTACCATGGTGGTTAGTTACTGAGATAAGTCTTCAAAGAACTACCAAAGTCTTCTATGCTGGTGATACTTTTACAGGACATCAAATAGCAGAAGAGGGCCCTGAAGATAACTGTAATACCCATTTTTCCAGACTGTTTCTTTTACTATGTGCATATTATCATCATCTCTAATGTTGGAGCCAGTGGTAGATCTGCTTCCATGTGTTTTGGGCCCAGCAGAAATGCAAATGACAAGCCATCTTGAATGGAACAAGAATCTCTAGGAAATCTGCGTGTCAGGAGCCTGAGGCATCTCTGTCCTGGGTTCTTTACTCCAGATTAATCCAGGTTCTCTGCTGACACAGCAGCCTCTCAGAAAGCTCAGTTTTCATTTTCCCCTCTCTAGGGTTCCACCTGAGTGCAACAAGGCAGGTCTTCTTGCTGCTGAGCTATACCTTTTGAATTAAAACAGCGTACAGAAGCGTAGAGCTATCTAACCTGAGCCATGTCATGCTGGCCTGCAGGTGCTTCCGTGTGCCTGGGAAGTTCCACACTGTGACACCACGGTCTCATTTCTAGAAGGCCATTTTTAGAGCTCAAGAAAAAAATGCCTATCTGTTGGAACTTGCATTCACTACCTTGAATACTAAGGAGACAGAAAGTGTCTTCCTAAGAAATGCTAGATCCATTATATTTTCTTAGCTTTTGTCTAAATTGAGTTTTCAAGCTCTCTTTTTAGATTCTTAAAGTCTTTTCAGATTACAACTTGAAAGAATGGTAATTTTTACAGTTTGTAAAATGCAGCAAGTCTTCCGGTATTAAGGAATACTTGAGATCCGTGGCTAACTGTTAGAATTCATCTTGATACAAGTTTCAGGGACACTGTTTGTCTAGTTTCTGCTAGATTTCCATTCACACATAAAAACTGAATATGTGGTGGATGTTTTGCTGCTATGAAAGCAAATGTGATTGTGTATCTTGTACACAAAGTCATGATGTGACTCAAGTTTATCAAGATTTTTTCAGCACGCTGAATGCACAAGGGAAGAGGTCTGTTATGAATTCATTAAGAACAAGTGTTCATGCAGCTTTGTGTTCATGCAAATTGGAAGGTATTCCTGCACCACATGTTGCTGCTGCTGTAGTTGAATTAATCCACTTTCAATCCATCCTCTTCAGCTTCTCTCCTTTTCTTAGATGGGCTGTTCGCTCAACTCTTACCTTAGGTCAGTTGCATCTCCTGCTTTAATTTGTTTCCTATCTACTGGTCTGTCATAGTGCCAAACCTTTCAGCGTGCTTCTCTTTCTTTCTCCCAGAAAAGAAACCATATATTCTTATTGGCGAACTCTTCTGAGGGGTGGAGGTCTGCATGAAGGTATTTGTATTGCAAAGCTGAGTCCCCAACCCCTGGCTCATTTTAGGAAGTGGTAGGGGTTCAGTTAAGTCTGTTCCGCTGTGGCTATGCACTCTTCTGTAAATCGATCTTCAAAATATTTCAACCCTATAAGCGTGTCCCTACTGTGACCTTCAGAGGTAACGTTATCCAGTATTTAAACCACATGCATGACCCTGTCAACTGCTGGGAGCTGGTTAATATCAAAACAATGCAAAAGCTGTATGGAGGCATTTACATGAGGTATTGAAAATATTTTGGTGGAGGAGGGGATGGTGCAGCTGAAGAGCTGAAGCATGGCAGTAGTCCTAAGTATAGTTAGAGTTGTCTTCAGGCAGTTGACACCATTCACTACTGTGTTGTTTGCTACTTGCTTGGTAACATTGGAATTGTAGTATGTAATACACTGTGCTGAGATTGAGGTCTGGTTTTTAAATCTGAATCTACAGACTCAATCACTATTAGGCAGCTTGTACTTTAAGCTTTTTATTGCCTTTCTTGAAAAGCTGTCTTTAAGAATGCCTCTATATTTCAGCTTTTTCCAGATTATGAATGTTGTCATTGTTGGGAGTGGCTTATTCAGTCCTGTGTTACAGAACATGCTTGAGAGATACGGAAAAGTAACTTCTCTGCTTTGTGATGTTGCTTGTTTAGACAGCACTGGTGCACATGTAGCATTTGGAGTGTTCATTAAGCTGTGGAATAGAAAGCTCTGGAAAAGCTGCCTCTTTGAAGAAACGTGTTTTGATGGATTAGTTCTAAGACAAGTGGTTAAACTGGGCACCCTAATTTAAAACTTCCTTAAATGACGAGTGTTTCTCACAGGCTCAGAAATCTGATCTGACTTTCCAGAGAACTGAGTTCAAATGCAGGAAGCAGGACTTCCATTTTCTGGAGTTTCAAGGAGAAAGTCAAATGTGCAGAAGAGCAAGTGTACACCTGGTGACGACGTTCTATGTGCAGAATGCGCTGTGATCAGCTGGATTACACTCAAAGTCACTTCTCTAAAAATTTAGATTTTTAACTGCCGTTTGGCCATTCCGTAGAAGTTGTTGGAGCAAAGACTAATGTAACTAGTTGCTGGAGCGAAGATTGAATAATTTTCAACCATCTGGGATTAATTCCCCCTTCCTTTTCTAGCTGTTGTTGATTGTGCGAGTTATTGCTGAGTCTTGTGGATCCTGAAAAATAAATCATCTGTTGTTCTTGGTTTGCTTTTCACTCACGCACTAGTTGCATTTTTCGTATGGAAGTCAAAAAAATCTGTCAACACAGGTTCTGAAAATTTTTGCCAGACAGTTTTGGGCTTCACATTGCTTCAGTTTTCTTGATTCCTAATAAATTAATAATTCTTACTGTCATGCTGGCTCCCTCCAGGTAAAAATCAGTCTTCAGTAAAAGTAAAAATCGGAAAAAAACACAAGGCGTACACTGGTAGGCTGGTACAGTTGCACTGATAGAAAACTCAGGGGTTTTCGGATCATACGCTTGAATCTGAATGTCAGACTGTTCATGGCTTATTCTTATAATTTGAAGTCAGGTTTTTGGGTAATGTCTTGTGTTTATCTTTCAGGAGCACTTCAGTGAACTCCTGGTATTTCAGGGCAATGGTTCTTAAGTATATTTTCAGCCTCTGTAAAATATGGGAGGGTCCTTGAAACAGCTGCCTTGTTATGAAATGCAGCTTTCATAGTCTGACTGGAGATACTGATTTCTGAAACTTACGGTAACTTTGGAACTGTTTCGTTAATTTATCTGACCTCAAGTAATCTAATGACTATTTAATTTTTCTTCCACTTTTCGTTTCTTTTAGCTGGACTGTGACAGCAAGCATAAGAAGAGCTGTTGAAACTTGATTATCTGCTGGTTGTGGAAAAGTCTGACTTGTGTTTAACTCATCACTATGTGATTTGATGGGGAAAACTGTTCGTTGGCCACAGACAACTGCTACTAAAAGGCTTTCCAAAATTAGTTTTAGAATTGTGGAGAGATAGTAAAAAATATCAGGCTTATGATGACACCAGTTCCACTGAGGTTGCTTTTGTCCTAAGTAACAATGGTTTTGTTGGCAGTGGCTTGCTGCAGTTCTGGAAAACAACTGCTCAGTCATCATAGGTAACATACTCTTCAAATGTGTTAAAGATGGAAAAGAGCCAGTAATTCAGATCTTTATTTTTGTCAACTCTGTAAGTCTTAGGTTTTTCCACAATCACCCCTCCCTGAGAAGGGGCATGGAAATGCACCGTGCAGCTCATGTTTGCTGCTTCTCACCAGAAGGTGATGAATCCCATGTGTAAAACCCATTGGAGCCCTGCTCCGGCGAGCCCCAGGCGTGTACTTAAAATAGGAAATGGTTTTCAGAACTAAATGATTTTGCCATTTTTATTTTTAGGTTTGCTGGCATGGGTAATCTCATTAAGGTGCTAACCAGGGACATAGACCACAATGCAGCACATTTTTTCTTGGATTTTGAAAGTAAGTCTCTCGGCCCTTCACAGCTGGTGCATTTGAAATGGTAACAGTAGGGTCGCTTATACCTGCTGCAGTGAGGGCTAGGGGACTCAGTTGCACATCTGCAATTTGAGAGTTGCATGTGTTCTTTCCGTTCCTCCATTTTCTTTTTTTTTTTTTTTTGACTCTCCAGTAGTAGCCAAGCCACCATCATGCTACTGTGTAAATTTTCTTTCCTTGTGCTTAATCATTTTGAGTCTCTGTGGTCAGTGATGTCCATCCATCTGCCTGCAAAGCAAGTAATCATAAAATGAAAAATTCTGTCAGTATGCCATAGTAATCTGTGCTGAGCAGTTGTTCACTGTAATCCTGTCTTATCAAAGAGTGAGTACTAAGTCATTCCTGATCCTGGTTTGCTCATTCATGGTGAAGTTAACACACATTTTGTATGTCCAAAAATCTGAAGTGGAATTGTCTGAGCTTCGCAGATGTTTTAGGCACCTTGTGGCACACCTGTGCTAGCATTGCCTGCACACTGAAACGATGGGTCCTGGTGCGTTTTGCTATGATGGCTTTCTGACAAAATTATAAGGGCTGACAAAATTAAAGCTCTTGCCTTCGTTTGTCCCATCAGGTAAAAATCTGTAGCATGGCTACCATGTCAGTGCTTGCAAATACAGTACTAGGCCCTCAACGTGGTTACTCCTGCTCCGGACACTGGTGCTAGGGTGTACCGGGACAGAATTAGTCACTGGCAAGGCCTTCAGTTGGAGTTCTGCCCCTTTCTCAAAGGGGTGGCTGTGAAGACATTGGTGATGTAGTCACTTCTTACAGGAAAGCTGCATTGCATCTCTGGGATCGCCGGCTGTACCCCCTCGAGATGGGGGCCTTCCTCCATCCTTCAGGGCATCAGCCTGAAGGACGAGTTCATGCCTGATGGAACTCTCTGATCTTCTTTCCCCCATCACTTCAACTATCTTTGGTCTGTTCCGTCTTATAAAAAGAAAATTATCTTTTCTCTCATTCTTGTCTTGGCAGGTACCTTAACATGGGGAACCTTCTAAAAGTTTTGACATGCACAGACCTTGAGCAGGGGCCAAATTTTTTCCTTGATTTTGAAAGTGAGAAGATGATTTTATTTATCTATTACTCTTTGCCTGCAGTAGACTGCATTTGTCATGTACTAGATGTATGTTTTCACTTTGCCATCCTTCTAACAGCTTTGCGTGCCTGAGCTATGGATAGTTGTTCAGCAAACTTTTCTAGAATGCAATGATCTGGTTTAAAATAACCTCCGTTTCTAAAATGTAAAATACTTATGTCAGGGAGGGCTTTTCAAATTTATATTTTACTGTTGGAATCTGATGCGGTTCTTGTTTTAAACCAATATTCTGTCTGCTTTTAATAAAAACTCTAAAAAGAATTTGAATTATTTGAAGGCTTGCTGAAAGTGCAAGGAGATACCTGCACCTTGAAGGACTGAATGTGAAACCTGGTTGTCTTCACTTCCAGTGTGCCACTGAACAATGCTACACATACAGGTTGGCTCGCAACAGCTATTCATAGCTCTCAACAGCATCATGTTAAAGGTGTATATGTGAACCTTGTTCGAATTGGCATTGAAATTTGACAGTTAACTTCATCCTCCCTTGAAAGGGGGACTCAGAGTCTAGAGAAGGAATTGCTTTTGAAAAGAAAGAGACGTTAGAGCTTATCTGATCAATGCCAAGCGGTCTGGAAGGTTCACATATTGTTAGTTTTTCTGCTTTTAGTTTTTGTTGCATGATATAATAAAGCCTAAGAATGGCAGGTAAGTGTTGTTGGCTGTTGCTATGCATGTTTAATTACTTTCTTTTGGGATATGCTATTGCTTTACCCCCCATGTTCATCAGGAAGCATAAAATAAGGAAGCTAATGTTGAAGTGCATTTTGACCATTATAATAAAATACAATGGAATAGCATAACAAAAAAAAAAAAGCATTGTGATATGGATAATTTGAGTTTCGTTGTATCTTTCTGTCTTCCCCTAAATTTATTTTTCAATTGTTTGATGAAACAGTAGTTGTTGGTTATATTAGTTCTAATATGAAAGCAAATAGTTAGAGAAATAGGTTTTTACTTCAACGATGTTTAAAGTTGTAACTGCTCTAAACTCTTATCCTGTACTGTTGACTGTATCTATTCTCTTCTAAATATATTGTTATTGGAAGATGATAGCCATAGAAATTATTCATAAAGGGAGCATCATCGAGAGGGCTCTGTTCAAAAATCAGAAAGCAAAACTGTTGTTTAAAACCACTTCAAATCTCACATACCGGAATGCGCCTTAGTATTCTGGGAGAACTGATAGGGGAGAATATTGGAGTTGTGAAGCTTCAGCTTAATCTGTAAATACTGACCTTTTAATTGGACTAAATTAAATTTGGGTTAGCTGGATACAAGAGGCATCATTCTAAAATCCATTGCAGTAAATGGCTGTTACATTTTTTAAAAATACTGATTCTTTAGCTATCAATTTTGTTTTAAAGTGCATGTTTTGAGCATGAACAAGATTTGGCATGAGAGTAAGCAGGTTGCTGACATGAAATGTTTACATTCACAGTCAAATTAAGTGACTTATATTATGGCTGAATTGTTAGACTGTTCTTTATTCATTTTGGACCATGTCCTGTGTTTGTTTCTGCTGCTACACTGTGTGTCCTTGCTTCTTTCTACCCTGTTTCAGATAGCTTGCCTTGACAGGATCTTGGCTTTGACACAGTCAAGATCTTTCTTCAAGACTTGGCACTTAATCTTGTGATACTTAACATTGTGTTTTTATGTGGAAGAGCAAGCGAGCTCTGTATTAAGAACAAATTGGCCAATTTTATGTTACGTCTGGCCCAATAATAGAGTTGGAAGTCTTTTGTTCTGAAATCCATATATATCTCTGGAGCGAGCAGGCTTGTTAAGTGTTTCTTGCACAATACCATAAAGAGCTGAAAATCTAATGTCCACAATGCTTTATAGGTATACAAATACCAAATTTAGAAAGGTTTTAGGCTGCTTTCTGAGTTTATTTTTTTCTAGATATTTATCTTGGTGCTAGATTCCAGAGACTTGTGTGACTGACTGTCAGTATACATGCAAAAAAATGTTCCGATAAATTAAATAATGGACTGTTGACATTTCCTCGCCTTAACACTGATTAAGGTTATGTTTTCTTTGGTCATTCACCTTTCCTTTCTGAAACAAATAATTGTCTTAAGTATTCTGCTAAAGTCTCCGCACTCCCACTTCAACATGAGCGGAGGAAAATGCACAGCTTTATAAGGACAGTATCGTTAACAAAACCAGCCACCTACAACGTGGGAAACTTACAGCTCAGCTTTCACGTTGGTGTCATTACTGTCACAGTGCAAATCCTTTCCAAATTGCCTGATTTGAATAGTAGCTAAAATACAGAGGGCTTTTGGTTGCAGATGGTGGTCTCAAGCTAGTGCTGAAAGTATTCTGCATTACCTCCAAAGAACTTGGCTAGGTTTCAGAGGAGCTGCAGAGATAGGATTCTCCATAGTAATCATCATAGAGATTAATAAATTATTTCATCTCCAGCAGTCTGGGATTTTTCTCTCCCTTATGAGTTTTGTCCCAGCCAGTTTCAGATGACTTGTGTTCTTCCCTGGGAAAAATCTCAGTTTAAATAGTGTTTGCTGTGCAGTTTAAACTTTGAAACCCAAATTTATTTCCCTGGTAATTCTGTAGGCTAGCCAAATAGATTATTTTTTTAAAATAGTCACTAAGTGTGTGTGTTCCCCGCATGCAGTATGTTGTCACGCTTCCATAGCGTTTAGTTCACATAACAGTGTTTGTAAGTCTGCTCTTTTGTCTTTAATATGTTATTGTGTGAGCTTTCTGAACTCTACATTGGATCTAGTGCAGTTAACGCTCCGATTAAATTTAAAATGAATTTAAGGATGGGCTCGACATTTACTTGAAGAGACCTCAGTTTTCACTTTTCTCACTATCGGATTAAAAATGGGAACGTTGCCCTGAATAACCAGAGGTCAGCTCCCTTGGCAGCAACATGAAACCTCAGAGTGTCTCAGTGTGCTGTTTGGTGTGTTCTTTCTATGGAGAACATTGCCAGGTAAAGGCAAAGCCTTGTGCTAAAATTGTAGCAGAAACTTCTATCATGGAAGGGGAAAAGGGAAATCTGTGGTATGCTGCCTCCTCCTGCTCATTGGATGCCTGACATTGCTGGTTGCTGTTTGTTAGCTGTCAAGACTAAGTCCAGCGGTAGAACTCCCTGTCGTGCTCTGTGCACTCCACATTGAGTAAAAAAAGTTCCACAATGAGTGATTCTCAAGTGAAAGTCCCATAGCTTGAGTCCTCAGGTGCTTACTGATGTGTGGGAATGCTGCCTCCATCTCTTCAAGGTTACAGCAGTGCTGAGGAAGAGGAACCTCTCTCTCCGCCTGTGATGGACTTTCAGAATGCAGGTCCCTAACTAGCACTGAGGAGCAAATAAGCCAATTGGTCTGAGCCAGCCAGCACTAGGGCTTAAAGATTTTCCATGGTGTGCCTTTTAAACCTATCCTAATAACATCCTGAAGGTATTATGAAGTGAATATAAAATAATTTAGGTTTACTTTTAAAAATTGAGCTTTTTTTAGGTGCAGAAGAATTACAGATGAGAGGAACTTAGATGGGACAAATCACGTTTACAGATTTCTTTTATTAGAGGGGACTAGGTGCACCAAAATGAAATGCATACCAAAAGAAATAATCCAGTGCCTCCTGGATTTTAAAATGCTCATATTTAGAAGTTTGTTATAATCAAAACAAACAAAAAACAAAGGGGAGAGGGGGGCAAACCACCACCTGACCAAATTAAGTATAAACCATTGGTTTAGGTTCCCTGGAATGCTATAGGGAAATGAAATGCTGTAGTTGGCCCGTCACATCCTAAGTGAAGCACACTGACAGAGGTGTTGAAGGTGTTGGCTTACGTAGCCAGTTCTTCAGTGAAGACCACTTAATTTGTATCTTGGAGTTGATTTTCATTTCTAGACTTGGGAGATACTACATCTGTTGTGCTTGTTGCGGGGTTTCAAAATGAGGAGTTGTTCTCATGGGCCCTTCTGCTTTAATTTATGAAAAATTAAATAGGCGAGGGATGTACTCAGCATGAGACGATCCAAGTGGCAAGTCTTGATTGCATTATTTAACAACACAATCTGGAATGCTACAGAGCTTCACGTTTTAGTCTGTATTTCACTATAGCGTTTCAAGTTTGTGCATGAACTGCTGCCGGTCAACTGGTGCTTACCTGTCTGCTCTTTTCCTTCATTTTTTTGTCTTCATTTCTTACAGCAGTCTTCAGCAGCTTTCAAAATTTTAAGTGTGACCTTTGTGATGATCTGAAAAGCACTGGCCACTTTTACTCGGTGCCTAATCAATGTGTCTTAGATTTTTGGTTTTTTTAAAAAGGAGTGACCAGCTTTTTTTACCCATGCTAATTCCTGATGATTCTCAAAATATCACAGTTAAACTCTTGCAAGGTCTCTATATGGGCCTATTTGCTAATAATGTGCACTGTCTATGCGTTAAACTGCAAAAATAAGAAGTATGCAGAAATTACAGCAAAATCCAGACAGGCAATGCATGTGAAACTTATTTTCTTCTAATACAGACTCTTTTCAAATGTTTTTATCTAGTGTGTAACACTAGGATACTGTGATTTTTTTAAAAATTTATTTTTAATGTGAGTATGTACCTAACTTCCATCACTGTTGGTGGGAGTTATACACATGAATTTTAAAAAGGCATTTTGCAGACTCCTTAAACTGCACAAAATGATGAGGGTTTATTGTCCATAAATAGATTTTGTTTGTTCCTATAAAAAGGACTCTATTGTTAATACCATGATTTTGGCATTGGAAATTGTGGATTAAAATACCCTTATATTTATTTCATAACATATTTTTCCAGTGTAGTTAGGGGTTTTTTTGTAAAAGCTTCAGTAACAGCTTTTTTAAAATATTATCAATCTAAAAGGAAGTAACCTTATAGCTTCCATGAGACTTTTCAAAGAACTTATCTCAAATCAGGTAAACCAGGTCTGAGATATTTGTACTAGGTGATTATTCTTAAAATTTAAATCCTTTTGTTGGTCCTTCTCAAAACCTACTTCTTATTCAATCACGTTTCTTGAGACATGAATGTGTAGCTTTTTGAAATGAGAAAATATACTTTGGGAAAGTCTTTTAATTCTAGAAGTATCCATATATCCTTAGAGGGGAGGAAAAAAATTCAAAAACCAAGTTTACGTGAGATCTTTTTGTTCTTAACTCTGATTTTGCAATTAGTGCAATAAAGAATATGTTTTGAGAACTAAATATATTTAGAAGATAACGGCTCCTTTCCCAACCAATGAAAGAGGAGGCAGGGAAGTTGGAAAATAAACCGATGGAGTGTTTGCAGGTAACAGTAGACTTGCACACCTCCTGTAATACCTGCAGTGAGTGTGTCCTCTTGAGTGATCTTCCATTGAGCTTGTACTTCAAGCTGAGCTTGATGTGGTAGTCATAAAGACTAAGTGAGGAAGGATAGATTCCAGGTGGATTTTTTGGGATGCTAAATGAAGCTAAAAGACTACTCAAATACAGTAACTCGTGGAGTTCCTCATATGTTGCAGTAGCTCTTCGGAGAATGAAAATTCTGGATGAGTTGCTGCACAAAATTTTTCCCGTAGGTGATGGTGTACCTATTGAATTCCGTATTGTTGTTAAATATATATATATTTAATATGTTCTACTGTTTAGATGCCCAACCTACAGAATCTGAAAAGGAAATTTATAATCAGGTGAATGTAGTGTTAAAGGATGCAGAAGGAATACTGGAAGACTTGCAGTCATATAGAGGAGCTGGCCATGAAATACGAGAGGTGAGCTAGAGCGTTCCAATTGTGCCCAACCTGTGGTTGTTCATTGTCTGATCCTAACCAAGTACTGCTGGATTTTAACTTTGCTTGCAGGAGCTGTTTTGGCAGAGCATGTTGTCTATTAAAATTGCTGTCTTGAATTTCTGCTCTGGAATGTTCCTTTTTAACAGCGAAGCAGATGTCACTTGTTCCAGTAATATTAATGCATCCATGTAATAGCAAATGATGCTTCTCAAACTGTTTACAGAATTGCTGCTATTGATTTTTCTTTATATTTCCTCATAAGCTGCTCTCGAGTTGGTGAATTTGGAAAGAGCGTGGCGTGACTACAATGCACTATTAAGTAGTGTCGACATCTTTTTGTACACGAGTTGGAGAAGTCTGATGTGTGGTAACCCTAACACAAAAGGCATCTCATTTTCAGTCCCTTTTAATTGTCTTTTTACTAAAGCAGATGTTTGGAACAGAAGCAAAGTTTCTGTACAGCATGTCACTCCATTTTTCCTTTACCTTTAAAAAAGAGTGGAATAAATTACCTCTCAGCACACTTCCCTTCTTCCTCAGATGCAGCGATGGGGGCTGCTTTCCTCCTAAAGTGAGGACTTGCTTCTGTGACATACTGTTAAAAAAATCCTAACAGATAGGAGGAGTCTCAACTCATTGCAGATGACTTTGAGATACTCGTAGCCATTCAGCTTTAATTAAAGTATCCTGAGTTTTTCTCTCTGAATTCAAGGAGTAGCTTTAAGAAAGGTAACTGTGTCACACCAAACCCTTAGGAGGGGAGATGGCTAACTTGTTCTTCAAGGAAGGAGCATGTTCAGGGAGAAGCCCTAAGATCAGGCAGGAATGTGTGTTTCAGCAAGGAAGCCTGCAGCTCCCATGGAGATAGAGGAGAGGAGGTAGGCGTCACAGAAAGGAAACTTCCTAGGGCCCAGAGAGGAGTGTGCTGGAGCTGGCAGCACAGGGTTGGCTGAAACAGAGTCTGGAATCAAGCACTTGACGATGAAGATGCAGCAGGAGAGTTATGAGCATCTTTATTTCTATTTTCTTAGTATTTTTCAGTTGCTAATTAGTCTAGTTTTTATCTTAAAAACCTGGAGAGACTGGATTTAAGGCTTTTATCTGTCTGGGAAGCTTACTGTAAAGACAAGGTCAATATATATATGTGTGTGTATATATATATCTCTCAAAGCTCTGGTATCCACCAATGTCTTGGTGGTGCCTTATGTTGTTGATTATGCTTAAATGTACCCACTTTAGCCTGAATTTCACAGCAGATTTGTTTTTCTTTTTTTTATTCCACAAATTCAGAAACTGGAGATAAAAACCAGCCTTAAGATGAGGCTTTGGTCACTAAATATTTTTGCTTGAAGGTGTCCCAATAAAGTTGTTGATTTTAATTAACTAGATCTGGTTATGTAAATTTTGGTTTTCGAGTACCTTTATTTTTAACAGTTTCTTTATACTCTCTCCAAGTTGTTTTCCTATTCGGGAAGCTTACTTTCAACACAAGCATTTAGAGCTTTTTGGAACTGACGTGGGTTAGTACAGGCTTGTCTCTCAACTAGAAACTTCTCAGTAGGTAGTTTTTCATTACTAGCTCTCCAAAGAATTGCCCTGCATAGATTTTTTTTTTTTTCAGTAGTATATCAGTTAGTCTTAATCTAACCATACTTTTTTCCTTTTTTTTCTAATTTAAGGCAATACAGCATCCCAATGATGAGAAGCTGCAAGAGAAGGCATGGGGTGCAGTTGTTCCACTAGTAGGCAAACTAAAGAAATTCTATGAATTTTCTCAAAGACTAGGTAAGTGCAATGGTAACTTGGGATTTTTTGTCTTCCTTAGTACATTTGCCCTGTTCAGGTGTGATCATATCGAGGTCAGCTCCTTGTTAGTAGACAGATGAAAGCTGCTGTTGCATAGATTCCTGTCGTACACTGGATTGCATCTAACGTCTGTCTGTATCCTGCCTTCTTGCATGTGAGAGCAGATTTGCTTCAGCAGGTACCAGAGAGAGGGAGAATGGGAGCAAAGTTGTCATCTTCTTTCTCTACTCCTTTAGTAACTCTGGAACCAGCTGATTGTTTGGAAAATTAGTAAGCTAATTTATTGGGAATGAATTTTGTTAATGTTTCTGATGGCACAGGTACTTAAAAGTGACTGTATTCTTTTCCCCCAAACACTAGAAATAATTTGGTCTGTGGAAATGCCTGATCTCTGTTCATGCAGGTGCGATACTTAGATGGTGCTTCGTGCCTCTTACAAAATCAACTTGATTGATGTTGTGTCTGAGCTGATAAAACCTTTTAGATTTGTTTTTTTCACAAATTATCTGTTGTTACCTTACTTCTAGACAGAGTTGTTAGTGTAACCCATGAAAAAATGAGCTCAAACAAAGGAAGCTTTTTGTAGGCAAGTTCTGCTTTGTTCAAGGGGTGAGGTATTTTTCTCAAGAAGCTGAGCAGGAAGTTGTATTATAAATTTATCTTAAAAACAAATAAAACATGACTGCTGCTGATAGGTATGTACCTCTTGAATTCTGTGTTATCTTAAAGGCTGTGGTCTGCTGACATGGGCTATTGAAGTATGTTTTACACAAACGTTGCAGACAGTGCTTGAACAAAACTTTCCAAGAAGTTTTTTCATGGCTTTCCATGCCGACTAGACCTAGTCTTTCCAGCAGTTTGTGAGTAAATACGTTAACGGTGGCACATAGAAGCAACTCATTAAGCCCCTTTATTATTAACTACCATATATTTTGGCAGATGTATAGTTCAAGTCTAACACGCAGGGTATCAGTCGAGGGCGATACAAGAAGCAGGTGCAGTTGTGTGTTGCAAAACACTCTCTTCTCATTTAAGAGGCAGGATTGCGAGGCCTGTTGGGAGCCCTGACAAGCACTCCATATTCACCAACACAGCACCTGGAGCGAGAGCAGGCTCTTGCTAAGCAGTTTGCAGAAATTCTTCACTTTACACTCCGATTTGACGAGCTCAAGGTAAGAACTGGTAATTTTGTAAGCACAAAAGCTAGCAAAAAGAAAAAAAGTCTGTTTACTGGAGCAATCTGGGTTACATTCTGCTCTAGAATAGAGTATGCAGTAGACACTCAAATATCTACTATGCTTGGCTTGTTCACATGACCTAGAGTTAAACTGGAAAGCAGAAGAAATATCATATTAGCTTTAGGCACTTGTTATGTTTCAGTTCGTATTAATCACATTTCTTCATCGGAATTTGACATACCTCTTGGGATAAGGCTGCTGCTGCTTTCAGTATGTGCACACCCATGCTCCAACTATTTTCTTGCTAATGTGCAAAGAAATAAGATGAAGTGATATTAATTTACTAGTCTGATCCTCGGAGACAAATATGCAAAGACACTTTTCAACCTGCTAATTTCAAACTCCTGTTTAGGAGACTACACTTGATCTTGCTCTGAAAATGCTGAGAATTTAACAGAAAGCTTTGTTCTGCATTCACTTCCCAACGTCACAGGCCTTTTTATTTCAGAAGACTGACCATTTCTTGCTTTCACTATTACATTTTGTGAAAACTTGTCCATATATTTTTGAATTTGTCACAACTCTTTCTTCCTTATTTATACAGATGACAAATCCTGCTATACAGAATGACTTCAGCTACTATAGAAGAACTCTGAGCCGCATGAGGATTAACAATGTCCCAGTAGGTAGCCCTTGGATGTAATCTTATACTACCACCTCTCTTTTCATGTACAGAAAATTCTTTTTTCCTTCTGTTTTATAGGCAGAGGGAGAAAATGAAGTAAATAACGAGTTGGCAAACAGAATGTCTTTATTTTATGCTGAAGCAACACCAATGTTGAAAACCTTAAGTGATGCTACAACAAAGTTTGTGTCAGAGGTAAGAGTATAAATTTATGGCTTGAGTAGCATACTTCCAAGCGTTGCAGGGCCAGACATAATTTTGGAACACAAAACTATTTTACCAGGCTTAATCTGGCATCTAGAAATCATGCTTGGGTTTTGGAGCCT
The DNA here is from genome assembly GCA_013400335.1 of Eurystomus gularis. Taxonomy (NCBI): domain Eukaryota; kingdom Metazoa; phylum Chordata; class Aves; order Coraciiformes; family Coraciidae; genus Eurystomus; species Eurystomus gularis. Next base: position 222,533 of record VZZY01015199.1, on the reverse strand, counting down.
CAAGAAACAAAAGTATCTTTTCTCAGAGGCCATAGAGGTTAGAGTAAGTTCTGCTGAGCCACCTTGTGGATGTGTTGCAAAAAGTTAATGGATAGCACTTGAGGAAGGTGGGAGAGGTAAGTATGTTCCCTGCATTTAGTGGTGGTTTAGAGCAGAAACTCCAGAAAATTGAAAGGGAAACAGCTTGATTCTCTGTGCTTGGAACACGGTACGGAATTGAGAGATAGTTTCCTTTTCTTCTTTCCAAGACACTTTTGTTTCACTGTGTGAAGTCAAATATACTTGCATTATTGCAGAAGAAGCAAAGAACTGGAAAAATATTTCAACATTTTGACACATCCCTAGTCTTAACTACCTAAACAAATGAGTGGTAAAATCCTGTCACTGCAAGTGTTGTGCTTTCCTTCTGATAATGGTGATGATTTTTGTCCTGTGTGCAAAGAATGCACGCTACTTCTGTATAAAAAAGAATGGTACATTACACGATTAATGCAAAGATATATTTGTCTTTTAATATTTTTTTTCCTAAGTTCTGCTTCACACTCAAAATGCCTTGAGAAAAATGCTCCCTTATTTTACATTTGAGGTGTTTGTCTGCAGCAATTTTAAGTCTTAGTATTGCAGCAGATGCTTGTATTTGGCTATAGAAATTTCTGTCTTTAAAGAGCAGGTTAAATGGTTCCTTTAAAACTTCCCAAAAGTCATTAGGGTCAATGATGTATTTCTTTAACTACAAGGAAGCAAACCCTTTGTGGTAGGCTCTGCTCTGTGAGTCACTAATCTATATTATAACATTTTTTAAGCAAACAGTGCAAGGCTTCTTAATTTATCATAGTTGTGTTGATGTTTTTAATTCTTCCGTGTTGCCATGCCAGCAGATTGCTGATTCAGTTTTGGATTTGTTCTGTTTATCTTCTTCCACAGAATAAAAATTTACCGATAGAGAATACTACAGATTGCTTAAGCACCATGGCTAGTGTGTGCAGGGTCATGCTGGAAACCCCGTGAGTATAAACAGAGCTTGTGTTATGGATGAATCATCTCTATTTAAGACATGACTTGTGGTGCATGAGGTGAAAGAAATATAATTGGAGTAATTAGGAGCTCTGGTGTTTTCTTTTTACCAGCTTAGTCGCTTACCTTGACATGGAACTAACATGTCTCATTTTGCTAGCCGCGCAAATCATGCGGTCTGCTTTTCTGAACATATTAATATTTAAAAATAGAACGTCTGTGAAAGCTAGACAGCTTCTTGGCACGCTCTTTAAATGGTTTTCTCATGTATAATTCAGGAAAATATACTATTTGAGCATGGTTGCCCAGGGCCTTCTGAAAGGGGGGCTGTGGGCAATGCGTTGGATGGTGCCCCCTTGCAAGTTGGTTTGGCTGATGGTTCTTACAAAATTACAGCGCCGCTGCCTGGGGAATTAGGAGACAACTTTTAGGCATGAAGGCAATCTATTGTCTACTGTAAGTTCAGGAGTATGAACAAAAAGTCAGACTAAACTTGGGTTTTTCTCTGTTTCTTCTGGGTTCTGAATAGTTTCCCATTGGTAAAATTACTCAGGCATGAGGTATGTCTTATTTAAATTTCTGTCCAAACACCACAGTACATTTGTTTTGGAGCACATGAAGAGCTTCAAACATTTATATTCTTAACCTTCTTGGGAGTGGTCTGTCCCATTCAAGAAAGTAGTTAAGTGTTGTTCATTAAGTTTGCTTTGTTTTGCCTTCTTTTACATTCCTGAGTCAGAAGTTTGGGTAGGGAGCATTGAAAGCAAAGTTAGTATGTGTTAGTTTTTAATAATTTTTTTTTTTCCTGACAAAAAATATCCTGAGCAACCTGAAATGGTGCAGCAGCAGGGTGCAGTTTAGGTTTGAGAATCTTGTCAATCTCCAGATAGTTTTCTAAGCAGTGATCTGACTTGTAGGCAGGTTATTGAAAGGAAAAGGAAAACTCAAATTTTTTGAGGTTGGTGGGTTTGGGGTTTTTTGTTTGGTTTGTTTTGGTTATTTTTTTTTTATTTTTCTGAGGATTTATAGTAGGATTTTTCTCTAATCTTATTTGAGGCATTACTAGTATGTACTCTTATCCTGTGGTTGATAGAAAATAATCTTGTTTTTAAATTACAGTGAATATAGGAGCAGGTTTACAAATGAGGAAACAGTATCATTCTGTCTGAGGGTAATGGTGGGTGTCATCATACTCTATGACCACGTGCATCCGGTGGGCGCTTTTGCCAAAACTTCAAAAATTGATGTAAGTTTATTGCTACTAAATAATCTTTTGAGTATTTCAGTTGCATGTAGGCTCCTTTTATGTCTTCTAGGTTCTCGTAGCAGATGTACACTTTGGATTGATGCTAAATGGGTAGTGGTAGCTGTTAGCAAAAGAAATACAAACCAGGCTTTGGCACAGAAACGGTCATTGTTAGGTCATGAATTCCATCTGTTTTGATGGAATTCAGGTAAGTTTCTTGAAATACTCGTAGCTAGTGGTTATAGTGAAAGATCGAGATCAGACCAACTGGAATTAACAGCATCCACCTTGTTCCTCACTGTCTGGTAAAAGACAGGTTCATTATCCACAGGTGTTCAAGTCTAGGTTTGTCATCCACAGCTCTTTTAACTTGCTGCTGTTTGATAATAAACCTATGGCATATGTGCTGTTACCGTGTGCTGCTCTATGCTTGCTTCCAGTGCACTGTTAGCCCATTGTATGAGCTACAGGGTTTGTCTTATTTCACTGGCTGAATGTAACCATTCTTGATAGATTTATGATAATTTTTTGTTTACGGTTCCTTTTTTCAAGGTCCATAAAGCAGAGCTTGACATCAAAGTTGCGTTGTCTAAAGACGTGTGGATTGAGCAGCTAAGCCATTCTGTCATAGAAAAACATAATACTGAAAGCATAATTCCTCTCTAATATTAAGAAAATATCTTTACATTTCTGCAATGTTTAAATACTTTTTTCTCTCTGAATATAAAACACTTCTGTTAACTTTTAAGGTATTAGCCTGAAAAAAAAACTGTATAATTTTTTTAACTCCTAGATGAAAGGATGCATCAAAGTTCTTAAAGACCAGCCTCCTAACAGTGTAGAAGGCCTTCTAAATGCTCTCAGGTACTCTTACTCTTTTATTTGAAATATCTTTATGTGAACTTTCATAAATTCTCCAGGCCATTTCCTTCAGCAGCAAAGTATTCAGTCAGTGGCACAGGTAAAAGGTGAATGTGGTTATTGCAGGCTTCTTTTCCGACATGTCTTGAAACAGAGACACATAAAGAAGTTACTGTGTTTTAAAAGTTAAGTTGTAAAATTGCAGTTGTTCATGCTAAGAGAACTTCTTGCATACTTTAAGTGCGTGCGGGTTAAGAATGAGTCTGTAGAGGTAAGTGTGACAGAGTAGACACTGTACCTGAAGTTAAGACTGATGGCAAACTCTGATGCCTACTAAAAGCTAACTAGAAGTCAACTGTGATCACATCTACTGACTGAAGTACTGAACAAGCCAATGAGCAGCTGCAGCATCTGCGCTGGGACTTGTGCCAGTTTACCAAGGAAACAGCAGGATTAGTTTGCATTGGCCGTATCCTCAGCAGAGTGTGGTTTGACCACGGCTTAAGGATTTTATTTATTATTAGTAGAATCAAAGAGTAGTTTCATGTGACTTTTGTTTCACAGATAGTTCCAGATATGTAAGGGTAGATAGGTTTTTGTATCTAACTAGAAATTGTTCCCCTTTCACAAAGTGCTTATAGGGAGGTAATTTAGGCAAGAGTCTCTATGTGTTTGCTGTAGAATAGACAAGAAGTTGTTGCATTAATTGGAGAGGTAAAGAAAAATTAGTAATTCTGTATAGAAACCTAAAACCTGCTAACTGGAATCATAAAGGTATATCTGTGATCACTCACACATTCTTCGTGTGGGTGTCCAGCATCAGGGTTGTGGCAGGACGTGCCAAAGCGTGATCAGCAGATGAAGGCTTTGTTCTTGTCCTTACTTGGAAAAGTATCTTACTACTTTGGTAACAAAGACCAGCCTTACTAACTGTAACAGGGGGTTGCTGTTCATGCACTCGCTTTGAAATGAAGAAGCTTTAGTGTATCTTGCCTGAAAGTATGCAGTTGTACTTTTCTTTCTTACCTGTAGTGAAACTGCTTTAATTTCATTTGCCCCCTTTTGTGTGTGTTAAGATGTGGTAAGAAGTGAAATAATGTGGTATTATAAGTGGTTTCGTTGGCGTAGTTTTGTTCCGATTATTAGCTAAAGAAAAAAGAATTAAAATCTGGCCTTAATTTGAGACTTCATGTGAGTATTTCCATGCCAAAATCATTTTGTTATTCGCCTCTGAGCCTCCTGTACTTGATCAGTCTTTCAGATGGTGATCAGTAAAAACACAAGCTTCCAAAGGGAAAACACTACTATTAGCATGTATTTTCTGACGCATTTATTGCGATTGCAGCTGCAGATGAGCACAGATCTTTACTGGTACCCATTTTCCCCATTGTGGTGGACACAAACTATGTGGAAATCGTAGTTCAGGGGCTCACTCCGTTGCGTGTTTCTTTGTGGTTTGTGCTGTAAATTCAGCCAGTGCTGCCATGCTGGCGTGTCACCACAGCAACCCATTTCATGCACACTTCAACAGTCCAGGTTTCATACCTTTGTCGACTTGTTTGGGCAGGATATTTCTATCTTCTTTTAAATCACATTTGGTATTGTTAGGAAGAGGTGCAGAGGTGAGCTGCTGTTTGCTTAAGTCCAAATCTAAAGCCTTTGATTCTGGAGGAATGGTAAAAGTTCTCATGTTCCTCAAGAGATAGATAACGTGTCTTAAAAGGAGATGGAAGGTGGAATGGATTTTAGAAGGGGATCGGCTGTTTATAATTTGAAATTCATATAAGTATTGTAATCATCTTCAGTTTTTTCACATGGGCAGAACACCAAGTGCAAGAACTCTTCAGGATTTTAGGAAACCTTAGGCCTCTTGTTTATGGAAAGTAAAAATTACCAAAAAGTAATGAAACCTGTATAGATATTCATCTCCAAAACAAAGTCCTTGTATATTCTTCAAGTGAACAACTAAAATATTGCTGTGGTTGTAGATAACAATGAAAGTGCTAATTTAGCATGTTAAATTTAAATGGCAGAATAAGTTTTTACTTGCTTTTAGATTACAGTTAGGGAAAGAAGATCAGAAAAATTAACCATAGAAAGGAGCCAGCATGGAGGATATACAGTACTTTCTTTTAAAAAAGAAGCTTTTTGTGGTGATTTAAGTATGTGCTAATGTTCTAGAGAACCTTCAAGGGAGAAGGGATGTACTAGAGACGTGGGAATACTCTTTAGTTTTAGCAGCACAGCTACTTGACAGAAAATTAGGCTGAAAAACAATTAAATGCATTCTTACTGAGGGATCTTAGAAAGGTTTGGTCACTGAAAGTTTTGAAGAAAAATTTCTGAAGGTGTGTTGTTTTTTTTTTAAGATGTTTCCTATGGACGGAGACCTCAGGGTTAGTCAGAAATAATTGCCTATCACAAATGGTACCATGAGTTTACTATGAAATGGCCTGTGAGCTTGAAAGAAACATCCAACCGCAGCTTTAACTCCCCTTGATGTGAGACTGTCAGGTTATAGTTCTGACTGCTGATAGCATGTTCTAATCAGAACATTTGATTTGTGTACCTGGTAGCCGTGGGATGCTCAGTGACTGGGAGTTTCACACTGGTACAGTCAGGTTGAGCCATAAACAAAGAAATTACCTCTTTGCTCTTCTCACCTTGATTTTTATTTGTGTTTAGGTACACAACAAAGCATTTGAATGATGAGACTACCTCCAAGCAAATTAAATCCATGTTGCAATAACAATTACCTGGAACTCGCACCTGCTGTAGACAGTATTCTGCAATGACTGAGATGCACAGATTTTTTTTTTTAGTGATTGCAACTACTATCTTGTTCATTCTTGCTTTTTATTTTCTCTCTTCCTGTTTACCCCTTTTTTCTTTTTTTTTTTTTTAAATCTTGTTCTCAAGTAAGCTCAGACTTCTTTTCTGTGCCAAATCAATGAAAATTATCAATTCTGGAAAGTATTTCTACTTTTCAGAATAGCCATCCTAAGTGGCAGCTAATTATGCGTTGCATTTGGATTTCTCTGTACTGGGGAAAGATTTGTGACTTGAACTAAATATTTTTAAACTTGTGGTTTTTTCTTTTTTTGAGAAACTAATATTTAATATTGCTTCTTCTGCATGGCAAGACTGCCTACTTCTGCTATTTAAAATCCCTTGATGACTTCATTTTCTATTGCAGCTTATTTTCATGTGCAACCATGAGGAAACTAAAAGCAGATTTGTTTAAATTAACTGTGTTTGTACAAAATGGTACCCAACACAAAGGTTTTTTTTAAATGAGTAAAAACTGTTTTGTTTAAAAGTTACGTTTGCATTTTGACTCATTTTTGTAAGGATGTATGTTGTATGTTTAACCTTTAATAACTAACGTTAAACTGTGGTGTGTGCGTAGCAAAATTACGTATGCATGTTCATGTCAAATGATTGGCTGTGGATAAGATAATAAAATCAGCTTTCATTTTTCTAAGTGTGGTTTGATTTACCAGTATTTTGAGTGAGATGTCTTCGTGCTCTTTGGATTTTTACAAAAAAATAAATTTATAAATTTTATATAGTGAAAACTCTGCTGTTTCATTACCAGTAACCATTAGTCTAATCCACTGGTTTCAGCCTGGCATGTTTCAGAGTTCTTCCTCTCGCTCTGTGCTGCTTCCCTGTCCCTGGAAATATTACTGCTACAGGGCTTGGGGATAAGAACTTTGTCCAGTCCATATAGATCATCCTGGTGGGCGTTGCTGAAGAACCTGCATCTTGGCTGCCCGTGTTGACGTCTCGGTGCAGTTATCAGAAGTGTGACGGTCCAGCTTAGGGCTGCCAGTTTGGCTCTTTCTGTGGAGATTAACTTCCCTCTCTCTGCATACTGGTGTATTCTCTTGTGGATCCAGATACTTTGAACTGTGTGTGCAGTCGGAATCATCTCAGCATACTCATTGTTTCCAGTTTGGCGAGCCTTTTAGTGCGACAAGTGTTAAGCTTTGATAGGTTGGTGAAGAAAACAAAGCTTTTTTTAGGAGGGGAAGAATTGAAAGGGGAAAAATTCAGAATTACTACAAAGAATGTCTCTTGGAAATGGCACGTTTTGCCTTGATGGGCAAGCACTGGTGCACCTCATGTGTGGTGCTGTTGTGATCATGTCTCAGATGAAATGTCAGCGTTCTGGAAAAGACTTGAGACGTGCAGGCAAGTGTGAACAACCTCAGCTTTATTTGCTGGACAAATAATATTTTTAACTTTACTTGGCACACTAGCTCCAAATACACTTTATCAATGTGACCGTGCTGGATTTCTCGTGGACACCCCTTCTGCACCGTCAGGAAAGATTCCCCCTTTTTTCTTTCTTTGGTTTTTTTTTCTTCTTTTATGTTGTTCCTGGAAAGGGATCTGCAAAATTGTGAATCATGACACCTGAGGAAGAGCTCAAAGGAGGCACAAGTGTATTGCTGGTACCTGTACGTCTTTCTGTCTTTGGCAGGGTAATGCATTGCCTCTTCCCTGCCAAAGATGCTTAGCAGAGGTCCCTGCTGCCGAGCAAGCAAACCCTGTGCTGTGCTGGCTGCAGGAATTAAATACTCTTGCTGTGACACGATACTGCTCCTTAGCCCTTTTGGCAGCATCACAGTTGAATCCAGCTGAGAAAGGACAGAACTTGGTTTGTTGGGGTTTATTTTAAAAAAAAAATAAATCCCAGAATTGTATGAGTGTCACAAACTGTGTACAACCAACCATTCTGCATGTATCTGAAAGGGTGACTGTCCTCAGGACTTCAGTACCCCTAAGAGAAAAATCATTTCATCACAGCCTTGTTACTGTGAATGCAGTTCTCCAATGAAAGTCACAGGAGGGGCAAATCATACTCCTGACCAGAGTTATTCTGTGGAAGTAAAGCTTTTTAAATGAAACCTAATTTACAGATAATGGATTTTAAGCACAACTTGGGTATTTGACAGTTTTTCTTTCCAATCTCATTGGAAAACTCCAGCCTGGGTGCCGTTATGGAAGAACTAAGGGTACAGCACGTTCCTTCTTTGTCTGCCTCAGTGGCTACTGGCTAAAACAACACAATTTCTTCAGTCGGCTGATTTGGACAGCTCTTCCTTTCTGCTGCCCGGCCAATATCTTCACTTTTAAACATCGTTGTTCTTGTGGTCTGAGAGTAATTGGAGCTTTCCTTTTTTTCCTCTGGCACTTGTGTCCTGCAGTGTCTCTGTGTACGCAGCTGGGAAAGGAGATTAGAGCTGGCGTGCCGTTGAGTTGGCTGGCCCACAGCTCCACAAGCTTCCCTGCTCCTGAGCTTTCCAAGAGGAGAAAACAGGCCTTCCAGTGCATCGGGCATCAGCTGTTCACATCTTGGAACTGGAACCACTCCGTGTTCGCTGCTCAAGTTTTGGTGCTTGTTCCTTGCAAAGCCAGCACTCTTTAATCTTCTCCCTCTCTCTGTTTTAATTCTTCTGTTATCTGTGGTTGTAGACGGAAGAGCAGCTGGCAGGCTCAGCACTGCGTATTGGCCACTAAACAGCTTTTATGTAAGTTTTAGGGGAAAATTGCTCACTTTGGATGGCACCACGCTGGTGTATGCGATAGCCTAGAGTCTTGGGGTGCTGGGCTGAGTGACAGTTGAAGCTCTAAATAACTGCTCTGCTCAGATTTGCCACCCTCCCTCTGCTGTGAGCTGGTGTGACCCTTGTGAAGCTGTTGTGGGCAGAAGGCCCTCTCCTTGTGATGCTGTGTCTGAGCAAAAATGCAGTTGCTGCTTTTTTAGGGGTCTCAAATTCCAGGCATAGGTGAGTCTCTGGGGGAAATGGGTCCACAGTGGCTTGTGTGATGCATGTCACCATTCACAGACAGTAAAGTGGCCACATACTCCTGATCACAGGGCTGGTAGCGTGTGCCACCCCACAAACCCTGGATTTTTATCTGCTGTTCTTTAGTACCTGCCTGCTTTAATGATACTGATTTGGTTCTTAAAATTTCACATGAATACACAAATTATGGAAATACTTCTCCTAAAAAGTTTACTTTCCTGACTGTATCTTATCCTTATAAGCCACATCAGGATTTCACTTTGCCAGGAATGTTGCCTCTTTCCTGGTACTTTCATTCTGGCTGGAGCAGACCGGGAGAGGGAGATCCTGAAGTGGCTTGTTGCAGGTGGACTTGAAGCGTTCCCAGGCAAACATCTCACTCTGGCTGCACCGTCCTCTGGCTGCTTTCTCTTGGCTTGCAAAGCCAACACCAGCATGTTCTGCAACGTGGATGTGGTGACCCTTCAGGCTGTAGCTTCACTAGAAGGATGCTCAGCCTCCTTTCCTTCAGGTTTTCTAAACTTAGTGTTGTCTTTCTGTCCCTAAAAAGATTTACACCTCTTAAATACCTGTAAGTAATAGGGACCAGGTTACGCAGTTGCTGTGAGTTTATAGTTAGTTGTGGCATTTCAAAAGTGCATCTGTGTGGAAGCTCGCTGTGATGCTGGCTGGGCACTGCAGATGAGTGGACTAAGAAGTCCTGCTTGAGGCAGGAGGCATCTCTGAGGATGCTCTTCCTGGCTCTGGCTGAGTGGGTTACGTGGTTCTCAAAATTTTGAGAAATGCGCGTTTGTGAAGCGGATTCTTGTATCAAAGTACAGAACTAGCTCTGAATTACCAGGCTGTTTGCTCCTACTCTTTCTTTTGGTCCTTTTACTGAGCTAAGCAGTTTTTTCACTCCTCCTAAGCCTGGTGTGGTGTCTTCTGGCTGATCAGTGTTAGCAGCTCTCCATCTATAGCACTCTCCATCTGAGGGTAGTGAAGCAAGGGCTACAGCAATCACAGGATAAAGTTCATGCTGTCAAGTTGCGTGTGAATTTTGTAATGAATTGTTATCACATGGGATCTTTAAAAACTGGATGGTTGCATCCAGCTCGGTGTCCTGGATCTGGGGCGGTGCTTTGCTTCCCCCAACTTTGGTGCTAATGATCCTTTCAGGTTGGTCTCATCCTTCTACTACACGGTGATACAAGGGTGCCTGGGCAGGCTCATTGTTTCAGTTGAAGTTACAACACAAGAAGGGCTGTACCTGGTGAGCAAATCTAGCCAGGTATAGTCTGACCTTGTCTCTTGAATCTGAGCAATTTTGTGGTCTCCAAACTTGGGCAAGTGGTAGAAGAAAACTTTCACAGTGCTGTAATTGCTCCACCAGCAAATGCTGAAGTGCGTGGTAGGCTGGTAGCAAGTGATGTGAGCTTGCTGTGTTATGAATGTGCTTACTGAGAATTGCCTCTGTGTGAGAATGGTCTTGGAGCTCCTGGGGCCACACTGGCAGCTTTTTCTTGGCTGCCCAGCCGAATCATGTCAGTGTTGCAGTTACAGCTTCATGCAAGACCCTTCATTTTCCTTTTGAAAAGCATTCAGTGTTGGTGCTGTCTATTATCTCCAGTGTGCTGCTATGATGAGGATTGATGGAGGACAGGTCCCAGGACAGCTCATGGGACCTCAGATTGTGCAACAGGAGTTAGAGAAACTCAGAAGGTGTATTTGTATTCTCCCCCATGGCAGTCTGCTACCCCCTGCAGGCTCCTGCCCTGGGGACTTATGTTCTCTTCTCATGCTGGAGCTTTATCCAGAAGCCAACACTGCTGCAGGGGTCAGAGGTGTCCAATAAACGAGGCAAGGAGTTACACCTGGTGACTGGGATGATGAAGTGAGACATTGGAGAGCTGTGCCCTCTCCTGGCTCCTGCCACGAAGTTCCTCATTAGTGATGGCAAATCCCTTTGGATCCCACAGTCTCTGGAGGTGTCTCTGTCTGTTCGCCCCTTCCTCACAATCCAGGGCATATCACTGATGGCCCCATCTGCAGGAGCATGGAGAGCTCCTGCGGCAGATGGCATCCGTATGTCCTTTATGGCTTTGTTTCTTGCTGGTAACCATGTACACCATGAACTGGCTGGAGCAGAGGAGAGGTGGCTTCTATAGTTATGGGAGTCTAAGAAAACCCCAAGTCAGAGCTGGCCTGGCAAGGGCGTGTATCTGGCTTGGTCTGTGGCCCATCTTTTCCTTGGATGCAGGCAAGGAAGAAACGGAGCTGCTTATTTCATCCTGGCTCCCTATCTTCCTGCATTGCATGATTTCACATGTGCCCATTGTGTCAAAGTGGTGCTTGAACGTTGGCCAAATGACAGGACTGTGTCCGGGCTTGGGCAAGGATTACGTGCACACATCCAGCTCATCCTTTGTGGCTGGAAACACACCCATCGTGTGAAGGGACACGAGACACGCGTCCTATTGCAGAGTGGAGGGAGATGTTGCAGTATAAAACTGATGTCCTCGTAACCAGCTATGTGACCTCTGGTCAGCACTGGTGTCATTAAAACCAGGATGGGAGCACATTTGCTGGAAGACTTGAGCTTAAGCAATTTAGAATTCTTAACTGTGCTGTTTCCTGGATTTTAAGCAATTGCTTTTACCATCTTTTGGCATCCTTATTGTTGTTTTAAAGGTGATATACTCTAGATACAGCACTGGGCATCTTTGAAATGGCTTGTAGTGCCCAAGAGTGAAATGCCACTTGGAGACCTGGGCTGGAGGTGCTTTCTGTGTTTGCCAGCTGCTGGACTGCGTTCTGGCTAGAAGAACGATGATTTAATGCCATGGGAAGGAAAGCTGGCTGATGTCATGAGGAGTTTCCTAACACATCTCTTACGCTAATATAAACATCTCACAAGAGAAGTGGAAGAGAGTGGCTCCTTGGAGACATTGAAGCTAGACTGAATTAAAGGGCTAGAGGTGTCTGGTAGGAAATGTTGCTGTACTGAGATGGGCCTGACTGACCCACGCGTCTTTTCCACCTTAAACTGAAGTTTGCCCTGGAAATGATGCTTATGAAACACTCCTGCATGTGCAGTTTGAAGTGTCAAAATTGAAGCTGGGAGGTGTTGGGTCAAACCATGGTCCACAGAGCGTCACTAATAACTAAAACATAACCTTGGCTGGAGTTACTGAAAATGCTTTCTTTTGTATTGCATAAACCAAAAAAAATCTCCCCAGAGAGCTGCTGCCTGGCAGGGAAGAGAACCCCGCTCTCCTGAAGATGGCAGTGATGCTCTTCTCAAAGGAGCCCTATCTACTGGCTGAATGCCACCGTTCTTTGAGAGTGTCCCACCCACCAACTCTCCTTTCTATAAATTACTGCAATATTACTTTTCCCTTCAAGGGCTCAGTGATCCATCGCTCTCTTTATTTCTCCCCTCATTTCGACACATTAACACAACTTGCTTCATGCTCTGGCTTTGCAAATGAGGAACAACTGATACCGTGGTGTAATTGCACCTTTGCTCTCAAGGAGGGAACTCGTTTAAAAAACGAACGACCCCAGACCCCAAAGTCGTGCCTCTGCTGATCTGCAAGTCTCTGAAGGATTTTGAAATATGCTGTTAATCAAAAGCTAATTAAACATTTTAATTAGTTTTTACAGGGTGGGATTGGTTGTGGAAGGTGCTGTCTAGGTCTGTGCAGCACGAGAAGCTGTTGCTCCGGGGAGCAGAGCAGGTAGAGCAGAACAGTAGGGTTTCAATCAGTCACTTTGCTGAAGGACCTTCAACCTCAAAAGCACCATCATCTTCAGTGTCTGTTCCCCTCCACCTCTAGCACAGATAGCTGTGCAAGGCTTTGGGGATGATGCTGTTTGCAGAGGCGGAATCAGCTGCTTTCATTCAGCCGAGCGGCTGCTCTGTGCTCAGCAAACTCACGGCCCCTTCCCACGCTTCGGACTCGTAGTTACTGTTCGGGTCTGAGCCCTGGTCTCTGCAGCCCCAAGCAGCTTCCCAGTGCAGAGATGGCTCATCTGAGGCTCGGATCTGGAAACCCTTAAAAGACCGAGCTGGTGGGAGACCAAGCCCACCCCATCTGCACTGGGGATAGATTTCTTCTGGAGTCTGGGGGAGCTGGAGAGCAGACCATGGGAAATTTCTGTGGTCTGAACCTAGATCAGCATTTACAGCTATTGCTATGAAGAGTGCTCTGTGTGTATATTATATATCTTTTGAATAGCCTACTGTATCCCTACTGGAAATGCTATAAATTTACAATAAAACCTCTGTTGGCAGGTAAGGGAGGAGCTGATATTGTGCGCTGCAGTGATTTCTTCAGTCTGCTGCTTCTCACCCCCACCCCTGGGCTGAGACTTGGGCTGGATTCTTTCCCCAAAACTTTGTATTTGGGGGTTTGGGAGTTGGTTTCATTGTTTGGTTTGGTGATGTTTTTTAAATAATGTCAATAACAAGCGGTGCAGCCTGAGACCGCATCCAATGCAGAGAAGTTTCTGGGGTCTGATTAGCCCGAGGTTGGGAATATCCCACACTTTAATTTCTCTTGAAAAGGAAGAGTTTGGCTCTCCAAATCCTCACTGTGTTTTCGGGTCTGAGCAAGCGGCTGAGGGCTGCGCCGAGCTGCCCTGGGAGCAGCTCCGAGGGGCTGTGTAAGGGGATCGGAATTTGGTCAGTCTGCGCCGCTTCCTCTTCAGAACAGCGTTGGAGATGGAGGAGGGAGATGGAGGAGGGCTGCCTGGAGCTGAGCGCTGGGCTGGGTTTTGGGACCCTGCCGGAGGAGCGGCGCTGGGTGACAGGCACATTGAGCCCTGCTTCAGGTGCAGCCTGATCCTTGGATAAAACTAGTGATGTGTGAGCTCAGGAGCCTAAACGATGTCCGTGTGACTGAGTTGCTGAGGAGACTTGGGGCACCCTTTAAATCTGATTTTTGTGCAAGTGTAGTGTGTATGTTGCCTAGCATAAGGTGGATGGTAAATGGGGAAACGTGCATTGCAGAAATTTCTGATGCTTAACCAAATTGCATCCAGGGGCAGAATCTTCCTGTTCTTCTTCAGAAGTTATTCAGCCACTCAGCAGTCCTGTCACCTCTTCTAACCAGCAGCCCGTTGCCAGAAGTGCCCGTTCAGCAGCAGGCAGACAGTGTCAGTGCTCGCTGAGCCTCAGGTTTCAAGCGTAGGCTTTGGGTTTAGGCCAGGAGAAAGGGCTGGTAACGCCTCAGCAGCATCATTGGAAGATCATTACCTATTGGGACTCTGAGCAAGTGCTACTTCCCACCCCATCCACGTCCTTTAGCGCTGCTGACCATTAGGTGCCATCTTACTGAGGAGGAGTGTTCCAGGAAAATGCACGAAAGTAATTTGAATTTTTCGTGGGGGGTTCACACAGTGAACAGCGATGCTGAACAGGCCACACAGGATTGGAGCTGCTAAACTTGCCAAGTCCCACAGGAATCAACCTCCTCTCACCTTCTTCTATTGACATCTGCTTGCGACCACTAGTGAAACTCCTCAGGTGGACTCAGCCCTAGTGCAGGCGTTGCAATGATTGCAAATCACGTTGCATGGTCTGTACCAAAGACAGACCATTCTCCCAGCATGCCAGCTAGTGAGTGGATGTGCACAAGCCCAGCTGGCTGACGCCGCTGGTTTGGAGAGAACTGCACTTTCTGGTGACGTCCTCAATGTTTGCCAGTGCTACCGTTGCATCCTCTCATCTGCTGGTCATGGCCGTGACTGCTCTGGCTTGGAGTGCTTGTGCTTTCCATGCTTTGATTGACTCCATGGGCTTGGCAGATTCCAGAGAAATCCCTCTGCTCTGGTTCTCTTCCAGTTCAGCCGTGGCCCAGCAGGACCCAAAAGGACCCCAAACAGGCACACTGACTGTGGCTCGCCTGCTCCATGTCGGTGCTGGCTGACCTAGATGGGTGGGGTGTTTCTGTATCTCCTCATTCCAGGTAGAACAGACCAGTGGTGAGACTATGGCTATAGGGTAAATCTGGTGCAGCATATAGCTTCAGCACGTAGCAAACATGCAAATCACTAGGTGTCAGGGACAGAAGTTTGGCATTGACCATTAAATTCCTTTGGTGACCTCCTGTACCAAAAGAAAACGCATTTGGGCAGGAGTTGAAACGTTCTTGTGTTGAGGTTGTGGATCTGAGGACTACCATCAACCTTCCTGGCTGCAAGAAGCATCTTTTGGCCCTCCTTTGTCTAAGACTTACCCAAACCCAGCTGCTTCCACAACAAACCACTCCGCGCATTCCTGCCTCAGCAGACTGAAAGCAGAAGGGATGGTGACCTAGGTAAGGATAGCTCCGTATGTCATGAGAAATTTGTACTAAAGGACCCAGTCGGGGTTGGAGAGCTATTGCTTTGGCCATTACAAAATGGTTGTTGAAGTTTCCCCCAAAAGAAAGAATGAATGAATGGAAATGAAGTAAAACAGGCTGCACGTAATAATTAAAGTTTCAGTGAATTGAGTAGATCATCTTGTGTATCAATAAGTACTGTGGTCTTTACTTATTTTCTTTATACAGTTTATCTGTAAAAGTGTTTGAGATTGGGTCTCCTGTGGTGGAAAGCTGTTTTCTCATTCTAGTTTTCTAATACATGAGAAAAATGCTTCAACAAGTAGTTTCCAGCATCTAATTTGTGTAATGATAATATATACATGCGTATAATGTATGTATTATATAAATAAAACCCAGATGTTTGTAATGGACAAACTATTAATTGCAGCTCCTGGGGGGGGGGGGGGGGGGGAAGGTAGCTATGGAAATGGTTGCCTGTAACAAAACATCTGATTTTTATATAATAATATATTTCTATAATTTGTGTAGAAAATCAAACGTTTGTAGCAAGCAAAGTATAAGTTACAATTGCTTTTCTATGAACTTCGGAGCTGCTAAGCTCACTCAGACCTACGAGCCTTCTAGCCCAGGATTTTGACAATGACCAGAACAGGGCGGACCGAGGGTGTTCCAAGAAACCCTGCAACAAGCAGTTAGGTTATCCCTTATCTCAGAAAAGTTTCCATTCCTCCCCTTCCCTCTGTAATTAGAGGTTAGCTAATGCCTCAAATCATGAGAGTTTACATCTTTCCTGAGACTTCATTTCAAAAATAGCTTTAAATATTTACTGCTGTAACTCTGGTCATGCTCGTTACTCATTGAAATGTCTAATCACGGTTGGAGTCTTGCCAAGGTTTTGTTATCTTTCAGCTTCATCCCATTTTCTTGCTGCTTGATGATCTAAGGATGGATGAGAGCAGTGATCTGTAGAATGACCAAATAAAGGTTGGTAAGAGTTTGGGGAAATTACCAGAAAGCAAAGAAGCATTTTCCTATGTATTTTTTCCACTTTGTGTAACTTACTGTAGCAGGAGCAAAAAATCACAGCCTCAGGCTTTGACACCACATTTTGGGATTGTTTTCCACCCTGGTAACTCTGGATTGATGGCAATCCTGAAGCGCTGCACAGACCTGGCCCCTCCTGATGGAAGCTGCAATTTGCTGCTGGCCTAGAGCCACCTCAGGGGCTGGGGTCCAAGACCTCAGCTGGACTAGCCCCCTCCTCATCCTTTTCATGCCCTAAGGGCAGGTCTGAAGGACAGGGCTGCAAGTGTTGCCCCTCAGGGAGCAGACAAGAGGACCACTGATGACCCAGGAATGGAGATATTTGGGGACATGGGATTTTGGAAAGCCTGGTCACAATGCATTGGGGAACTTGTGCTGTCTGAGGCAAGCAAGTCCTGCCAGCACAGGGGCAGGCGTGGCCCTCGTGGGTGACTTTGCTGCATTTGGAGTAGAGAAGCAGAGTCAGACACAGAGCTCAGCTTCG
Organism: Eurystomus gularis; assembly: GCA_013400335.1. Taxonomy (NCBI): domain Eukaryota; kingdom Metazoa; phylum Chordata; class Aves; order Coraciiformes; family Coraciidae; genus Eurystomus; species Eurystomus gularis. Next base: position 205,754 of record VZZY01015199.1, on the reverse strand, counting down.
TGGAGATGTGCAGTGGTCTGGACACATCTTGTGTGCCTGGGGATGTGGGATTTATCTGCATGCATGCATCCAGCAGTTGCTTTTCTGGTAACTCAACTGCCAAATGTCAGACTTGTGCTGATACATGGTACCAAACATGGTACGTGGCCACGTCTGTTTTCCCTCTGAGCCAGTGACTGTGGCACTACCTACAGAGATCTGAGAGCAGCCTCATTAAAGGGTCCAGGTATGAAATTATAATGGTTCATGTGCAAGAGCAAAACTGTAGCTGGCAACTCCTTAGAGCACAGAGCGTTTCTGAGACACCTGGATGCCTCTGGGATTAGCCTTGTGGGGTCCGGAGCAGTCTCCCTGCCAGACGTGCTGTTACCTGGATGAAAGCAAGGCACTGGGGAAATGAAACAGGGTTCTGGTGGGGTGATGACCTCATCACAGGCTCCCTGTTTGGAGTTAGTGATGGATGAGATCCTGCTGATAAACTATCTGCCGTGATACTATCAGGATGGATCTCGGTGTTAAAAGCTGTTTTGTTGTAGTGGAGTTTGGTTTCTTTCTTACTGCTATCACAGTGATAAGACAGGGATGTTTAGCTGGGATAAATACTCTGCTGTATTCCACAACCTGGCTATTTTTTTCCTATCATTTGTACTAATAGTAGGCGTTATTATAAATATATCACTGTGCTCGGGAGGGAGTTGTGAAATTGGCAGTTGAGGGGCCCTCTTGCAAGAGGGAGACAACATCTTCTCAGGCTGAGTGAATATTTAATCTTGGATCCATCCTTTCCCATATCTTCCTCCGTGGTCAAAGCTGCTTGAATAGAAAGGAAAACTAATTTAATCTGACTTTGAAATTTCACTGAATATTCAGTAAATAATCTGTTCACTATGGGTGAGGCCTTGCATTTGCTAGAAAAATTCATAGGTGCTTTTCAGTGTTGGTAGGTGGATCTTCAGAAAGCAAAGCATCTTTCCAAAAATCTACTAAAAGTATTGGTGTGTTTATTTGTATTTAAGTACAAATCAAAGTATCTGAGGACCTTTTATTTAAAAATTGAGTCCTTATAGTGCTAGGAGCTGTAGAAAGAAATAAAAGAGTTGCTCCTCTGGTGATTAGATCAGCATGATTAGTGATCGCACATTGGGGTGCAGCGTGGAATGGAAGAGACAAATGAACTGGAAGAACTGACTAGTCATAAAATAAAGTTTTTTGGAAAAGACAATATCCTAATTTACTTAGATATTGTCTTCTGGATGTGAATTAGTGGTCCCCAGGTGAAATAGGCGTTGTGGCATGATTTAAAGTAAGGCAATGTGACCATGTAGCAAATTTTGACGGAAAGCTTGCCAAAAAGCGAGGAAAAGCTGTGCAACTCAGAACAATCACATTTCACAGCTCCCAGAGGTGAGGAATGATGTCCTGGATGCCTTGTGACCCCCTGGGTTGCCTCTTCAAGGACCTTGAAGGTAAAGGCAGACACCTCAGGTAAGTGCTGAAGGGGATGCTCCGGAGCAAAGCTGAGGCTATTCAGGATGTTGCTTTTATCCCATTCTAACCATTGCTTAAGATCGTACTCGTTCTTCAGGCTTTGGTTATTGTTCTAGCAGGCAATTTATCTGAATGAGCGAATAGCACTATGCTCTTTTCCTTCAGCTACAGCTGATTCAGATCCTATTAGTGTCTCCGGCTTCTCGAAATTGCTCTTTGTCAGATTCATTGTCTGGTGCTTTCCTGCACACGAGCGTAGGGGCTGATGCAGCTGAAGCACAAGACTTTGGCCTCTGTCCCCAGCGTTCCTGACAGAGAGGCTGAGGTAGCACATAAACCCATCCTCATGCATTTAGATGTCTTCATCAGCAGAGAGCACCGCTTGGGAAAGAGACATTTAAAAATCTCTTTGTAGTGGTTTATAGTTTCTTTAAAGCCGCTTAGTCATTTGATAGCAGGTTACAATTAGTCCATACAAGATAAGGCATCAACACAGTCTTTTCCCAAAACTCCTTATTAGCATTGATTTTTCACTCAGAAGAATTGTCGAGTAGTGGAAGATTAAATTAATGGTACTGCCGTCTGCATGGTTTGCCTGGAAACGCCTGGCATCTTGTGCAAGGACCTTGGCACATGTTTTTTCATGGTACAAAACTGAAGATTCAGCAACAAGAACACAAAAAGGTCATTCCTGTTTTGGGGGTGTTATTTTGATCAGGATGAAAACCATTTTCCCTCTGTCTTTTGTGTCACTAATAATAGGTGGTTGACGTGACACGACCCTCGTTATTCAGAACTTCATTTAGATAATTTCCTGGTGATTGTGGTCCTCAAATTCATGAGTGTCCTTAGAAAGAAAAATTCAGCAAGGATTATGTTTTTTGGGTTTTTGTTTGTTTGTTTGTTTTTTGGTTTTTTTTGTGTGTGTGTGGTTTTTTTTTACAGAAAGCTACACATGATGGTGTTCTGGAAGGATGGGATGTATTCCTAGTCCTTGTGTCTCACTACTTGGTTATTGCAGATAAAAGGGCTGATGCAACATTTGTTGAAATTAATGGGACTTTTTCCCCTGGCATCAGTGGGCAGCGAAGTGGTGTGATGGGATGAGAAAGCCTGGTCAAGGTGGGAGCGTGACCTGTACTCCTCCTGCTCTTGGACAGGCAAGGATCCATGCGTTGGCACCCTGCAGTATACGCTGGAAGGAATTAGTTGTTAAAGAGATGAAGATAAAAGGGTGTAGAGGGTCAGGCGCTCCTCCAAACACCTTAATTTCTGGCAAGTCTTTTTGTCTTGGTTAGTCAGACCTACCTTGAATGATGCTGAAGCAGGAGTCTCATCTAAGCTCTCTTGATAAAGAGTGAAAAGAGACAGGTATGTGTCCAGCTTGATTCATCCTGTCCTAGCATCATTAGATAGACAAGATTAACATCTTTCCGCAGGTATCTCTCTCTCCCTGTGTCTGCAGGGAGAACCTAGGTGCCCATGCTTATTTCTTAGATTAGTCAAGTTGTGTCAGATCAGTCTTGGTTTTTATTGCTTCCTTTTTCTCTGAAGGGCTACACTCGAACCAGCAAAGGTCTATAGTATATACTCATGGCATGGATGCTTGAGTTATGAGATGTCTGCAGGAGCAAGGAGGTCACAAAACTGGCGCAAATATATCGTGACATTTTCCATTTTCTTTTTTTCTACTTTGGAAGCAGCAAGGACTGGACAGCCTGAAGTTGGTGCACCAGTGATGTTCGGTGATTGTACCAGAGAGCTTTTTTGAGAAAAATCTGCATATGGGCTTGTTTTGCACCAGTGAAATCACCAGAACTGCATTCTTGTGCAAAGCTGTAAATACAGCTTCTTAAATGAGAAATGATGACAAAAAAGGAATCATGAGCTTTTTCTGAGAACTGACCAGTCACGAGGGTTACACTGTCAAATACCTGTTAAGTGAAAAGTCCTTTTTTGGGTTTGTTTGTTTTTTCTTGAAGCATTTCCAGTTCTTTGCAGCTCATCACTGGTTGGTCCCTACCTTACAGGCTGCAAAACACCGGTTTAGTAGATATTTGGGAATTGGACCCATGCATCCTACGGGACGAGGGTCTCAGAGCCTATGGAGGAAATGATGCAGGGACTTCTTTGAAGGAGCAAGCCTGAAGGTGACCATGGAGGGGCTGCGGTAAAGAGCCAGCCCTGTTTATTAACTGTAACTGGGATGATGGTATGCTAAGCCCAACAGGAGTGGCGGGCTCTCTGAAGCAATCAGACAGTAGCTAAGGAGAACTAAAAGAGTGGAAGGACAGGAAATAATGACTGCATCTCCCCATTTATTTATTTTTGCCTCCAGACCCTCCCTTAGAGGGAATATGCAAGTTTCCAAGCCCAAATGTTGCCTTGTGGGAAAAAATGTGTTCCAAATGTTGCTTCTTGGGATGCTAACGTGCCAGGCTGGGGTCCTTGAGGAATATGTGACACCCTATCTCTGCAGCTTCATTAGATCTCCTTCTGCTTTTCCCCAAAACCATGTGTTTGAGCACTGCAGGAACATCACATCATCAATGCTGTAGCAGCCAGTTACTTTATCCTATTTGATGCCATCATTTAATAAATCAGATCAGAAGATGACACTGGGTCATTCTGTCCTGACTGAAGTGATTAAGTAAATCTGTGCCGTTAACTGCAGTTATCTTCTGAAAATGTCAGACTGCCTGCCAGGCTCTTGCCATGAGTTAAATAAGCATCAGCTGGCTGAGGATTCAGGCTCCAGAGTGGAGGCGGTTATACGTAACTGCGAAAGGAAAACCCACAGATCGAGCAGCCCCCCCGAACCACCAGATCCTGCATCTTGCTGCCCCTTGGTGTTGTGGTTCTGCACGGAAAACTCATGTGCCCAGCAGTTCTGTCCCAGCCTTATGGGTTTTGCCCAGCTTGAGTTATCATGTAGCTGACAGTTGTTTCTTGGGAGGGGGAAAAGTCCTGAGGAAATTAAATACTTTTAAAAAGAAAGGACTTTTTCTGTGTATTCACTGTATTAATTCAGTGGCTCCCTCAGACATCTGGCAAGTATTGCGGCCGTGTCTGAGAGATTTTGGAGAAGGAGCCTTGGCACTGACATTAAATGCACTACAAGAAAACCGAGAGGAGAAGAAATTGCTGCTGCTGCTGGAGAACGTTTCCAGCATTGCAAAATGGCACAGGGAGCATTTACTGCAGGCTGGGATGGGATTAGCATCCCTGCAGCAGTGTTTTGAACTACCTCCTGGTTGCCTGGAGGTCATTCAGGACCTGCACCCCCCCGCCACAGCAGTGTTGGCTGTTAGCATTCTTCATCCACAAATGGATGCTGGCTTACAGCTCGGCTCTTTAATAGTTCCCTTTAGGGTCTGAGGACATAAAGCATTAGGGAACTTGCAGTGTTGTAATAAAAGGCACCGGGGATGTTTGGTGAGACAAAGTATCAGAGGTTTCCTTCTGCATAAGTAGTCTGTGTGCTTGTGTGTGTGTATATATGTATATATACACATACACGTTTGCTTCAGGTTAAGTGCTTAGACAAAGTCAGGGTTTACCACCCCTCCCTAGGTTAGGGAAAGACCATTGTTATTCCTCACACGTGAAAACACAATTGGTGGTGATGATTTTGTGTGTTGGTCTTTACTGTTTTCTTAGGATTGCTTTGCAGCTGTAGCAGGACGCTGCGGAAGTGTAAATGAAGAGTCTTTACAACAGCAATGCCTTTTACGTTGGCAGTGGGAAGGCAGGACTCCCAGCTGTTATTTCTGTTGGACTTTTAAGTGTTATTTTGCCTGTTGCACTAAGCCTCTCTGGACCTCCTGTTAACTTCGTCACTACGATGGGAATTCTGCTGGTGCTGTGAGGCTGTGGGAACAGACCAGACTGGTGGAATAGCAGGAGAGGGACAATTTGTGTTGTTTGGCCAGTGCCTGTGTCCTCACCTGTTGCTGTCCCAGGATGTTTGCTAGATTTACCTTTAGCTTGCGTCTAGTGGAGGGATTCAAAATAGTCGGTATTTGGGGAAGTGTGCTCACTTGCAGGTGGTGAAAGAAATGGCATAAAATCATTGTCACGCAATTCCTGAATGTGATTTAATGGCAAGGTTCAGCTTGGTTTGCTGGGTACAACGTCGTGTTTATAAGGGTGTCTGCCTCAGGGGAGAAAGAGCATCTCTAGAAGCACTGCAGCAAGAGTGTCTCAGCTTTAGAATGACTGACCGTGGGACCTGGGAAGGACAGGGCTGGTAGCTTCTCCAGCTTGCATGGTTCTACGGGGGGGGTCTCCACATGGGTCCTAAGGATTAAACTGTCTCTCCAGGCAAGGATTTTGCCTTTGTGAAGGTAACAGTACTAAGCTGTGCAGGACACATTTATTTCCTGCTGGTTCAATGCTGTACCAGGAGAATTGGCCCCTTGTGGGCTGGTGTCAGTGGCGACAGGCATTTCCCCTCTCGGCATGCTGCAGCCATATGGACGTGAGGACACACGCCGCTTTCGCAGCCGGTGGTTTTGCTGCAGCTGACTTTTTTCCCTTTAAAATTTTGATTGCCTGAGATAATACTCAAGCTCAGAAGCAGTGTGGCAGTGATGATCCCTTGCTTGTTGGCCATAAGAATTTATGTGCTTGTTTATCACCCACCCTTGTAATACCTTAAGAGCAAGGTCAGGACAAGAAAAGATTAAAAAGCCTATTTTATAGGCTCATGTAAATACCAGTGCCATCAATGGCATTACTCTCAGGATGTTAGACTTCAAATTCTTATACAAAGTTTTAAAATAGATTCCCCAGATAGGACATAGTTCAAAATAGGTTAATTTTCAAGCACATTTTACTGAATTTTTGCATAACTTTGTTGACATTCACAGGGAGTCAGAACTATTGTGTCACATCCTCAGCTGCGGCAAACTGGCACAATGCCACTGAAGTCAAAGAGGGAACAATAATTTTCATTAATTGAGATTTTTGCCATTGTGAGGTGACGAGGGAGGAACACAAATGGCTTCCCCACATGCCCCATAGTGAGTGACCCACTGAATCCAACTTCTGCATGGCAGGTTTATCATTTTCTTCTGCTACTTGGCAGTTTCAGCCTAACCCCTTTTCCCGACTTCTTCACGCCAAAAGTGGAATACAAGAAGTGAGTAAGGTCTCCCTCGCTCTGGATGCATCTCAAAATCCCTTGGAAATAATAATACTGCATTCTAGTAATAATTGGCACGGATTTTTTCCATCCACAGCATATGGTTACTAATCATGGGCCTGCTTTTCATGCAGTGGCAGAGGGCTGTTGATGAGGGTCAAGAGTACTGAGCATCTGGAAGAACGCAGGTCATCTCCATCACAATTTGGGGTGACAGATGTTGTTTTCTGAACTATTACAACGAACCCCAAAGTTTACTGGGAGATGGAGGAACCCTTCTTGCATTAGGGGTTTTAACAAAGAAGTGCATATATGTGTGTTTAATTTTTTTAAGATTTATTTTCCCTCTTTCTCTGGTTTATCGTGTACATACTGTCTTCCCTAAAGTTCATGGAAAACCTTATTTATTGACCATTAAATGACTTTTAACCATGTATTTATTTCCTTAAAGACATCCACCTACCAATTTATTTTTTGCTGCTTCCTCCCCTCAACTTCTTTGCGTGGCACGAACAATCTTGTTCTCAACCTCTAATATTAGTGGTATCCAAGGGTAAGTCTGCAAATTTGCCAGATTTTCACTGATTTCTCTGGGGAGAAGGAATGGAGAAAATTACGTATGGCCTGTGAGTGTCCTTTAGCCTCTTGTATGAGTGAAAGTGCTTTATATGGGCTTGGACATGTAGGTACAGAACTCAGTAGGGGCTCACATGCCAGGAGCTACAAGGCTGTATTGCACCTCACCTCAGTGACAAGTTCTCACCTCTTTCATACTAAAATGTTTGCTCTTAAAGGGAAGAGCAAGACAGCCTTATTTGCTTCACACAAGCTGTTGGTGTCCTGCATGTGGGACCTCCCAAGGTTGGGCAGATGATGGGAAGAGGAGATGCCCTCACATGAGGTCACATAGAATGTGAAGCCAAGGGAAATCTGCTTTACTTTAGCCTCTTTCACCTGGTTGATCTGAGCTACCTCTGTTTCTACCATTTGAGGGTTTGTAACACAGTTAAATGTTGCGTGAGAGTTGGAAGCCCTCCAGGTATCTCTGATAAGGAAAAGCTGCAGCGATTGCTTCTCCAAGCTCAGGTGGACTTGGGGACCCACCAGACTTACCAACGTGCTCAGCTTGGTTTACATGAAGTAATGAGCTATTTTGCTGCGTTCTAATCATGTGTACACCATATGCTGGGAATGAAGAGAAGGCAAGTCATACTGGGTTAAAGTATAGCCTTTCCACATGCTTTCCTCCCTCCTCCTGACCTTCCTCTACATCAGGAGTCTTTTTCATTCTCCTGCCCTTAAGCTGAGCTCTGTAGGACACCATCTAGGGGAACATACTCGCTTTGTATGGTGAATTAATGAGTTCAAATGGTCACCTTAAACAGCAGAGATGTGTGGGAAAGAAAACCTGTGTCAATGTGAAACATGTGTGCGCCTGTCCAAAGGACGAGGTATCTGATTCATAAATCATTGGCAGGGAGGTAAGAAGAGATGTGTGGGTTTGGTAACAACTGTCAGACTTAAATGGTGCATTTTACTCTTGTTCATCTTAGGTCTCCCAAGAAGATAATATTTTTGACTTTTATGTTTTCTCTCTGGTGCTGACCAGAGTTTAAAGCATCCAGAAGGTCAGTGTGTTCCCATTTTGTGTTGTCTTGTGATGCTCGGTGATGTTCTGTGCACATGGGCGCTGTCAGGATCTGCAGGGTACATGTTTGGGGGAATGAAGGAAGGCTGCAAACGCTGCCCAAAAGCTGTCTTGCCTGCCTCTTTGAGCTGGTTGGTTACTTGGAGTATGCTAATGCTGCAGTGAGTAGGACGTGAGGAAATTTTAAAAACTGCTTATCTGTCCTGGAAGCATTTCCAGCAAAGACATGTGGATGTGTCTTAGGGGAGGACACAGAGAATACATTGTCCTGCTTATATCAATCGCCTCTTTAAAAAAGACTTGGACTGAACTCGCTGTAGTTCTAGATGTCGCATCATAGTGAAATCTGCAACCTACCAAGAAGATGCCTGCATACCTAGGTGCAGACAGCTTTTGGGGAGGGGGTTAACATGGGTATGAGATCCAAAAATAGCTTTGTGACTGAACCTATAGTCCACAGTATCTCCTCTTCCCTAGTGTGGTTTCATGTTATTTATTGCAGCTGTAGCAGGTATGTGGATTGAAGAGACCTCCAAACACGGAATTCTGGCCTTGCCCATGTAAGCAGACAAAGGCAGGAAGAGCTGGTCTAGGTCAGAGAGAAACAGGTGGAAAGAAACCCGCCCATTTTGCCAGAAGACTGCAATTCCATTTGATATTTTAGAAATGTCTCCCTTTTTACCCTTGTGCTGTCTGCATTAGCAGTCTTCAAGCGTTGCCTTCTGGGCTGAGGGAGAGGAAGACTGCGCTGAAGCAAACTGCCCCATATCTTCTCTCAGACCACAAAGATCAAGCAGGTCCTGCCGAGACTCTGCAGTTCCTGTTTACACCATACATGGTGTTCCCAGTCCCTTTGCCACTTGTAGTTTCTGCGGCTCTTCCTTGATAACTAACTCCAACTGGCACAGATGAGACATCAGCAAGATGAATCCATGGAGCACAGCCAGCTCTTGCTTTTATTTTGCACTTATGTTGCTGATGTCAAGCCTTTGAACAAGGCCTCAGGCCGCCGGTACAGTGTGGAGCAGATGAATACAAGGAGGGGGTTCTTGTCTCGTGGGGATGACAAGAGTCACAAGATCTCCAAGGGGATGCCAGACTGCAAGCGTTTGTTGTGGTCCAAGCCACTGCTTATTTCCTCCAGTGACGCAAACTAGTGTCGGTCCTTTCTGGTGGCTGAGCGCGTGCTAAGCAAGATGCTAACCTCGCTGGCATTTCTCCGCTCGTACATGCGCATGTGTTTGCGCAAACCCAGAAATGGGTGGGGTTGTTTGGTCTGTGGGCTGCCAGAGGTCTGAACCAGGAGCTGTTGGGCTGGCAATTTCTGAATGAAGATCTGGAAGGAGTGTGGCATGTGTAGCATCTCACATTGCTGAGACCAGAAGAGGCTGGATTTAAACTTCCCAAGCTGTAAGCAAGAGCTTCCCAGCAAGAACTAAACATTTGTCATAGACATCTCTAACAGATGTGGGAAAGAAATAACATACTCTTAACTAGCCTATGATAATAATCATAACCTTGGAGATAAATAACCTACTGCCAGTGGTTTCCAATGCAATTGTGTACAAACTGGTCAAAGCAGACATTAGGCTTCATTATTTCATTTACCAGCATTTACTCTTGGCTAACCAGGGAGTTGACTGGAAGCTGGCAAAAGTGACACCCATCTACAAGAAGGGCCAGATCTGGGGAATTATGGGTCTGTCAGGCTCACCTTGGTGCCAGGGAATGTTACAGAGCATATCACCTTGAGGTCCATCATGTAGCATGTACGGAACAACCAGGTGATCAGGCCCATTCAGGATGGGTTTATGAAAGGCAAGTCCTGCTTAACTAACCTGATCTCCTTTTATGAACAGCTTCATGGATAAAGGAAAGGCTGTGGATGTTGTTTACCTGGACTTAAGTAAAGCCTTTGACACAGTTTTCCACAGTATTGTGCCAGAGAAACTGGCTGCTCCTGTCTTGGATGGGTGTATGCTTTGCTGAATAAAAAACTGACTGGATGGCTGGACAGAAAGAGTTGTGGTGAATGGAGTTAAATCCATTAACTGGTGACCAGTCACAAGTGATGTTCCCCAGGGCTTGATATTAGGACCAGTTCTGTCTAATATCTTTATCAATGATCTGGACGAGGGGATCGAGAGCACCCTCATTAAATTTGCTGACAACACCAAGCTGGACAGGTATGTTGATCTGCTTGGAGGTAGGAAGGCACTATAGAGGGATCTGGAGAGTCTGGATTAGCAGACCAAGGCCAATAGTGTGAGGTTCAACAAGGTCAAATGCTGGGTTCTGCACTTAGGTCACAACAACCCCATGCAATGCTACAGGTTTGGGGAAGAGTAGCTGGAAAGCTGCCTGGTGGAAATGGACATGGGATTGTTGGTTGACAGCTGACTGATCACAAGCCAGCAGTGTGCCCAGGTGGCCAAGAAGGCCAACAGCATCCTGGCTTGTAACAGCACTAGTGTGGCCAGCAGGACTAGGGAAGTGATCATCCCCCTGTACTTAGCACTGGTGAGGCTGCACCTCAAGTACCGTGTTCAGTTTTAGGCCCCTCACTACAAGAAGGACATTGAGGTTCTAACGTGTGTCCAAAGAAGGGCAACAAAGCTGGTGAAGGGTGTAGAGCACAAGTCTTGTGAGAAGAGGCTGAGGGAACTTGGGTTGTTTAGTCTGGGGAAAAGGAGGCTCAGGGGAGACCTTATCACTCTCTACAACTACCTGAAAGGAGGTTGTAGTGAGGTGGATGTTGATCTCTTTCCCAAGCAACAAGTGATAGGACAGGAGGAAATCATCTCAAGTTGTACCACAGACTTTTCAGATTAGACATCAGGAAAAATTTCTACACTTAAAGGGTTGTTAACCATTGGAACAGACTATCCAGGGCAGTGGTTCAGTTGCCATCCCTGGAGGTATTTAAAAGACATGTAGATGTGGTGCTTAGTGACATGATTTTATGGTGGACTTGACCGTATTAGGTTAGTGCTTGGACTCAATGATCTTAAAGGTCTTTTCCAACTGAAACTATGATTCTATGATTGCATGACATTGAATTTGCCTCCTACTCTGCAAGGAGAAAACTATTCATTGAATGGTGCCTACAGCTTGAGGACGTATAAGTTGTCTGCTTGTTTGTTAAGAACAATGTTTTAGTCCTCAACTCATCAGCAGCGTCTTTCCCATTTAATAACAACACTCCCTCTCTCTGGTGTTGCTGCAGTTGTTTGTGGTATGTTTTTTAGAGATGTGGCCGGGACAGGACTATGTATGAGGTCAGTGATGAAATGATCATTGTTGTTGACTTGCAACACCTTACTGAACGTTAATAGTTGAAAATGCGTATATATGGCACGTGCAAAAGGATTAAGCATTTCCAGAATATTCTGTAGAACTTACAATTTTCCAGGTGACACTGATCTGTCCCTTCCCATTCCTGACATTGTATGGCTCCTTAAGACGTCACTCAGTTCACGTAAATAAAAACAATTCCTACTGTGCAGGAATAATGACCCATACAGAAGATCTTCCTGTTTTGGAATGAAAAAGTCCTTTTTCTCTGGAAGTTGAAAATTTATTACATGTAAGTGTTTTCAAGGGAAGGTGATTTTTTTTTTTTATTTTTTTTTTTTCTGTATTTCCATGTAATGGAAAGTTGCCTAAAAAAGCTTTTCTGGTTTATGAGGAAGACTTCTAGATGCTATAGCAGTCATAAGAATTCCTTGGGTTTATCGTGTTTTATACAGACAAGTGCGCACAAACTGAAGTTCTGACTTGACATCCTCAGCCAGACATGCGACAGCTTCCAAAGCCTGTGCCTAAGCTAAAATATTTGGCTGAGAAATTTGGCCCTGCCATCTGCAGTTGTGGGGACCTTGCACAGAAGGACTCCAGGATGCTGAAATAGATGTGGCTATGCCTCAAATAGCTTCTCCAACAGGAACCTTTGCTCTTATATTTAGGAGAGAACGTTTCTACAGGGCCGAAGCACCATGTGCTTCAGTTTGTCCTGATGTGAGTTGGCAAATGTAAGTTGAATTATTGTAAACATTTTTCTTGCCTGACTGGTGTACTTCCCTACCCTAGACTTTAAAATATTGGGGTTTTATTTCTTTATCTCAGATCTGATGCTTGAAATATTTTTTGTCTGATTCCCAGAGAGCATTAAAAAATAGATTCTCTGCTATTACGAATTAATTAAATTACAGATCAAATGGGAGTGTTACTGCAGGTGCAGAAAGCTTTTCTCTGCCTTCCTAACTTTGCCGGTCTTATTATCTGGTATGACAAATTTCCTACAATTGACCTACCAGCTTTCCAGCAGCTAAGGATATGGCCATTCTTCTTAGTGAAAATGAGCCAATCCTTTTTTAACAGGGAATTAATGAAGCGATGAAAATTTACATCAGCAAAGGATTTATCACAGTATCTTACACACAGCCATACTACCGAATTAAGGACATTGAATGGTTCCATAAATACCAAGCATTGTTGATAAACCAGGACTTCAAGTTTTAATTCTGCCATTTCACATTTAAGCTGGGAGAGAGTAAGCATGAAAAACAGAGATTTCTCCTCCCCACCCCCGCTTTAGTTCAATATATGCTCATTTTGTTGCTCCAATAAAGAGAAATGATTACTTCAGCAATAATTATGATCATGCTAATTGATGATCTAAGAAATCTAGGGGTTTTAGGCAGAAGGCTTTCATTGCATGCAACGAAAATACATTCTGGTATCCCTAAAACTTTCCTCTTTTATCTTTGCATTTGCTATACAGAATAGTCAAGTGTCAAATGCCAGTATGCATATGGCCAAATAGGCCAATGAATCCTCCTCTCGTCTTCTTCACCAACTCTGAAGTCTTTATTTCACTTTAATGAGTGGAAGCCAGAGGTAATTCATATGACCTGACACCTGCCTACCATGTATAGCTTGAATGAGACCTTGGAGAACATGAGTATCCAGAAGAAAAGAACATATGCGATCATTGCGAACCCACTCAGGAAAATCTGACAGTCCCAGAAATAACATTCATAAAACATGTACTCAGCAATTATTAATTTTTTCAATCAGATGGGTAGGCACTGTGGGGTGTGGCTACTCCACACTCTTCCCAATTCTTTCCTCTTCTGTTTAAAAGAAAACACACCTGGGTTATGCACTTTCCATTGGATGTAGGCAGTGTCTGTATAAAGTAATCATTGGAACAGAGAGAGAGCACACAAGTAGGCAGTGAGATAAAGGCCAGGTGCTACCTGGGCTCTAGTTAAGCCAGACCAGAGACAGTGAGTACTTCTGCGCTAATAAGCAAAGCTAAGTCATGACTAAACTCTTTCTCTTGTCTCCTGCCAAGCAGAGAGGGCATATCAAAGAAGTCCTGAGAAGATACTGTTCCCTGAACCATCCCCAAATGTCACCTGGGAGGAAGATGGTTGGCACAGGTCAAACCATGTCAGAGAACCCACCAGCACTTCCACAGTGAGGGCAGTCATGGTTCAGTGCTCAAACCTCTTCCCCAACCAGGGTTCATTTGCCGGTATGATTGCACGACTGCTAACCATGAATACTGATTTTGGGCATAAAGCAGGACTGTTGGGTATTGCATAATTGGTGCATATGGTCAAGGGCTTCTGAATTTGTGGACTCACTCGCTCTTGGCAAATCACTATTAATCATCAGTTCATGGGAAAACAGGAGATGGGATCACTTTCATGCATTTATCTTCACAACCACCTAGGTGCCATCAAAAGTAACAACTACATATATCTATTTAGAAGGGCCACTGTTAACTTCCCTTGGAGACTCACTCCTGAGACTGGGCTTTTGCTACGTGTGTGTGCAAATCCCCCACTGTAAACAGTAGAAATCATAGATCTGGGACAAGAACAACTAGATCTCTAATAAAAGTGGGTGTTGACTACTGGCTTCAGCCCAAAGCCACATCCTTTTTGTGCTCCTCTGTTCCCTCAGCACCTAGGTCTGACCTTGATCTGAATTTAGCGTAACTGCCCCGTGCATAGAATTGCCTTTTTGGGCCCCTGGTGTCAGCACAAGATATTTCCATGGCACAGTAATAGCTACGTGCAGTTGTGTAACCTTTCAAAGCCAACAGGGTCATCTACCTTGTGTTGTTAATGACTGTTATACTCTTAAAAACAATAAAGTGTGCTGCAGACAAACTCTAAATGGGACAATCCATCACATCTGCTGCTGGCCCCATGCAGACTGGCTGTTCAGTGTAAACAGGGCTTGTACGAAGAAGAGCTCAGGACTGCTAGTCATACTCTGAAATAATGGATTGAGGCCTGGGAAGGAGTCTTCCTGGGCACATTGTCAAGAGAAGCCTGCAGTAGATTTATTAAACTCATTCATGCTGTCAAAAAATAATGCTCAATGTCTATCACTTGTGGCTGGGGCACAAGGAACAAGAGGTAGCTCATGAAGAATCATACTGGGATTTTGCAAGGGATTTTGCTGTGTGTCAGCACAGACTTGGCCCCTTGCAGGATATGAAGAGAGACCTGCACACTTGCATGACCTAGTGCTTCAGGGGAGTCCCTGCAGGTCCCAGGGAGGAGAGTCTGTGGCTACCAGAGCAATGAGTGTGGCGTAACAGGCTTTGGTGTGCTCTGCAGCTAGTTTCTTCCTTGGTCATGACTCAGCCTTATTTGGCTCACGATAGTCTCCTCAGTTCACATTGGCAATGGTAATGTTTGGTGGTGTGATGCAGTGGTTTGTCTTGGTGGGTATCAGGCTCTGAGCCAGCCATGATGAAGGGCACTGGAGTTAATTCACACAACCAGCACTTGGTGTATGATGTGTGCTTTGAAACACACACTTTGTGATGGTATCCACAGAAAACACCCACTTGCCCTTTCTCCACATCACTAAGAAACTAGATCTCCTCCTTTGTAAAGGTGAGAAACTCCTGCTGGCACCTTAGAGACAAAAATGAACAAGATGGAGTTTGTTGGATTGGATGAGGATGAGTGCCTTCTTGGCTGCCTTCAAGACAGCCTAGGAGGGCCTGACAAGAAATTCCCCCTCTCTCTTGTTTTTCAGTGGAGGAAAGACAGATATGAGCAAGTGCCTGGATCTGGATCCCAGCTTAGGCCAAATCAGGACAAGGGCTGAGCTCAGATCCAAATGGTTCTTACTCAGGTTTGGCTGCCAATGATGGCTGCATGCGCCTTTTGCAATCTTGGCTGGAGACCTAGTGGAGATTGTTCAGCTTCGTACTGGTGAAACAGGCCCTTTTCTGAAATGAGAGTATTAGAAAGTATTTTCTGGAAGTGTAGACACAGATTTGGATGAGTAAGTCAAGAAAATGTTTTAATTCAGGGACCAGTATGGCATAGTAACAAGTGATGCAAATAGTCCAAGAAATGACTGGAAATGAAAATATTTGTTTATATTAGAAAAAGCTGCTCTAGAAGGTATTCCTAGAGGAGCAATGAGCTCCTGGGCAGATTTTTCCGGAGAAGGCTGTGGCTCCTCCACTAGTACCACCTTCTGCAGTTTTTTAAGCAAAAGCCTTTGTAAAAGCATCATCCTGGTGTGGACAGCTGTGACAGCAGTGGGTGCTTACTGTGCCTCTGCAGAGACACAGTCATGTTGGGATAGGGTCTAGGCAATTGGGTAGGACCATGCAAATGCGAGGTATCCTCCAGCAAAGTCCCCAGCAGTAACAGGAAAAAATGAAATAGTATTTGCAAAAGAGAGTGTTTGCTGTCTGTCTATTTGCTCTGTGTCGGGGGAGAGGCCTGTGCACAAACTCAGATGTCCCCAAGTGCACTTCTGGGCTAAATTTTGTTGGCCTTTCTGTGTAGTCCAAGACCTACACACTTCAATGAATTTTGTCCCTCAGAGGTCTCCCTTATTTATTTTTTTTTTTTTCATTCTTGCTTCATTTTCCTTTGCATTATTGGCTTTTGCCTAATTCAGTACCACATGGTGGTACATAGCTCTCACCTTATTTCTAGAAATGGGTCAGACATAATCAAAAGCTGCTGACACTTCTGTTGACATGGTAAAGCTCTGACTGTGGGGATTTGGGACAATGAGATTGGGGCAGTTTGGGTTCATTTCATGCTGTAGATATCAGTAACGTGTAAACTCCTCCCTCTCTAACATACACTGACCTGTTTGATGCTACATTTCTTCAGCACCACTTTGGGTTAGCTATGATTGCATGTACCTGATGGATATAATTTCCCCAGATGTCTTCTTTGTTTAATCTGGTGCTAAATGCATTTCTCCAGCATCTTTGCAGATTATACAAAGTTCTACAAAATCTCCATATGGTGCAATCACGGAGAAGACTGTTCAGGAGGTGGGATCTAGAGTCCCTTTGAGTGAACAAGGAATTTAACGTGAAGAGTTTTTCTGGCTCTGTGACTAACTGTGCTTTTTTTTTCTTTATTGCCAGGTTGGTGCAGTCCTGTGATGTGATTAAGTGGTTGAAATGTGCCAGTCTTGAGCTATGTTTGAATGCTGTGGGGTGTGCTGGGAATATCAAAGCACAGAAATGTAGAGATACAGTTTCTTTTCACCCCTGATTTGTCTTGATGGCTGAATTAAATAGGCAATGCTCACCCAGAGGGAAAGGAAGAGGAAAGGGGGAAAAAAGAAGAAAGGAACGGAGAAAGGAAAGGCAAAAGGAGAGGAGGGGAGGAAAGGAAAAATGTTTAAAAAAGATGGGATGGTTTTCACTGAAGACAGAAATGTCTGACATTTCTTACGTTCTTCTACTGAACATACAGGTAGCTTTGCTAATCTCATCCTGATACTTTTATAGTGTGTACTATTAACGTGTGTGCATTTGATTTAAAAAAGGGATATGACTTGTTATGTTAAAATAGCCTTACGTTAAGGTTAATTTTTGAAGTGTGCCATTCATGCTTGTTTATATGAAGAGATGTAGGAACATGTATCTCCGAGTACCTCGGCAGGAGACTCATCTCTACATAGGTGCTGTTACTGCAGAGCTGAATTCCAGCCTCCAATTTACTCCTGGGGAGTCATCTGAAGAGATTCCTACCATTTTATACTCAGGTAGGGCAATATTTGCTGCCACCCTGGGAGACATGGAGACCTATTGGGAAAGTTCTTTTTTTTTGAGTTAATATTCTTTATTATTTTTGTATTGTTGTGGTGCTATGACAAGATGCTGCTGGGTGCAGAGGGAAGGGAGGATGATGTGGCAATGCACCCGTTTGCAGCACTAAGTAATTTGGAGTACTACAGGAGGTGCCTAGTCTTGACTGTGTTGGTTCTCATGCAGGTTCCCACTGCCTTAGTTTCTCCTTGTCCCTCAGATGACAGCCAGCATTCTGCCTACAAATGCACAGGATTAGAGGTAAGTATTTAGTAGCATTAATTCATAGTCTTTGTAAGAGCTCCTTCCTTCTTCACCCCATCCCAGAGCAGTTAAACCTTTTCTCTGCCAAAATATAATAAATTGCAGGTCTGGCCCCTAATGATTCCTCGTCCGGGAAGCTAGAGATGCAGGCAATTTATCTCCCAACGATTAAACCTGCAGACAAAAAAGGGCGAATTGCCTGAACTAAATTACCGCCCATGCATTATTCAGCCGGGTGTGGGGAGCTCTGGGGGGGGCAGCAATTGCTAAGGCTCTCAGAGGATTCCCATGGGGTCCCTATCCTGTCCCCCCCCGGGACTCTTGGGGCTGTAGATGGCAGCAAAGGCTGTGGGATGGGAAGGAGCAATCAGGGCTGGTTTCAGCAGCTCCCCAGGGAGGCAGTCAGCGTGTGGAGCTTTGCAAAGTGGTGGGAAGAAAAAAGGTATTCACACCACTGCTGGTGATGAGAAGAAGACATAAGAGAGGATCTGTCCTCCAGACAGGAAAGAGATGACTGGGGAGGAGACCATTCTGCGTATGGGTGTGTTTAACCCTGTGTGTGACAGAAAAGCCCACTGCCCTGTCCAGATGATCCAGATCCCATCTGTGTTTTTGCCGCTGTTGGCCCCTCTGTTGGCCCACATACAAGGCTAGTGCTGCATGGAGGTCTTTGCTTCCTCCCCAGGCCCACAGGAACCTGTCTGCTGCTCAGGGACAGGAGGAGACAGTGGAGGAGGTGCAGCAAATCATCTCTCCTGCTGCTCAGTTTTGGTGGTTGCTAAATGATATTTTTCCCCTGGCTTTGATTATAGTGCTCAACAGGCTATGCAGATTTTAAGCATTTGGTTTAAAATGCAAGTTATGAGGTCTCCTCTGATCTTCATCTGTGGTGCCTCAGCCTCTGTGGCTGTTTGACCCTTAGAGGGTACAGCGGAATACACCCAGATAATGCTCTTCAGTGAGCTCAGGTGTTGGCCTTTCATCATGACCACGATGTCCCTGGCACTGCTGCTGGAGAGCAGAGAGAATTTACCCACTTGGCTGCTCCTTTCCTAACTCTTCCTTGAGTTCTTGGTTGCAATGCCCTAGGGAACTGTTCAGGAGCCAGTAAGTGCATTTGATAAGAAGAAAAACTGTATTTTTCTCTTGGACAATCCAATGAAAGATACACATTCAGTATTTGGTGAAATCACCTCAAATCTTTTCCTTTAGGTTCCTTGTAGCTTTACTTGATGTAAGACAGGGGCATGCACAACAACTAAGGAGTAAGCCCTGCAGCGCTGTTTGCTGAAATAACATTACTTGGCAGGCTAAAAATCTGAGTGCAAGCCACCTTTAAACTGTGCCAGCTGGCTATTTTGAGTCTGGGAAATAGACAATACCTCTAGAGTACTAAAAGTTCAGGAAATCTCTCTATTTTGATTGCACATACATAATAGAGAAACCAGTGCCCTTTGCTCCAGCAAGACGTAAGCAAGTATTGAAAAGTAGCAGCGTCCTGGCTGATGCCTCTCCACAGTGAAATGCGTCTACTTCCCAGTCTCAAAGTTGGGAAAGGGTTTTGGCCAGTGATTGGGAAGAGTTTTTCATCCCAGAGCAGTGAGGAGAACTGCCTGGCTGTGGGTGAATGTGCAGTGACAGTGCTGGTCAGTGTCTCTGTGCCAGGAATGGATGGCAATCCCAAATAGCTGCTCCAGTGCGATGTGTGGCCTCATCCCCTGTGAGTCAGACCTGCCTCATACCCAAAAGATTTCTTTCCCTTGGGCAACCCTTATGTGGCATACCATGTCACTAGGGTTCATGCAGTTACAAAACCCAGCCCAGCTGACAATGGGCAAGAAGCACTTTGGGGGGTCTGTTGTTACAGTTCTTCTGTAACAGCTTGAGGACTTGAATGACAGGGCCTGGTGTTGGTCTCTGTTACATCAGTATCTGCCCAGACTTACAGGAATTGGTGGAACTGAGGTTCATGTGAGGGCTGGTGAAACTGGATGGATGCAATTGTAATGTGAGAACAACGTGAAATGGTATTGCACCCATCAGATCCGGTCCGTGAATAATAGAGATTCCTGATTTGCAGGATGTGGGGCAATTGTTTAATTATCTCAGTGTTTCCTGGGATTATTTTTCCTTTTTGTCACTTCTTTTAAAGCAGCATGTTTAAAAACAAGGTTGTAAGAGGTGGGGTGAATCCATGGAGCTCCCACGGCCCCTCCTGGGTTATGGACCTCCACCAACAGTGACCCCCAAGAGCCATTCCCCAGGGAGATCACTCTGCCCATCTCCATGGCTCAAAGGTGCTGTGGGATTTGTGTTCTTCCACTCAAAGGGCCTTTGAAGGAGACAGCAAGTATTAGGGGAAAGCTAACAAACGATGCCTCCTGCTCCTCCTTGCCCTCCCAGCAGCCTAGGGGCTGCATGGCTTTAATTAATCAGTTGGATCCTGCAGCGACACTGACACAAATGGCACCTGCAGTCATCCTCTCCCATGTAAGTGCCAGTGATAAATGGCATGGGGTCTGCTGGCCAGTGATTCCAGTTGGCTGAGTGGAGATGGATGCTTGTGTCCCTCTCTGTGACGGAGGAGTTAATCATAATGAAGAGTGAACATGTAGGGCAAGCGGCTGCAGCCTGCTCTTCTGAGGAGGGTGCTGTGGGCCAGTTCACAGTGAGCCTTTGCCAGTGGTTTAGAAAGGCACAGAAGGGACCCTTTTCTCCCTTGTGTGCCAGCAGCTGGGTTTGATGCAGGCTAGAGGATATTTTAGGTACCTATGTATGGGAGGCTGGTAGCTGCTGCTCAACCTTAGTGCTTCCCAGGTGCAATGTACCATGAGTTCCTTTCCCCCAGCGCAGATGTCCTGGCTGGTGCTACCAGGAGTCCAGCTCTGCTCCAGCCTGTGGGAGACGCTGCTACTGCCATGCCCATATCTGCTAGTCAGGGCTTCAAGGTGGGTCTAGGTTCCCCAGAAGAAATGGGCACTAAGTGTATCTTCAGATCCTGCTTACCCAGAGGGTTTTTAATGGTCCTTTTGGTACATCCTACTGGAGGAATCTGAATCTTCCAAGTACCCTGAAGAGGCCAGTGCCCCTTGGCCTGCCAACACTGTCTCACTGTGAAAACCTGAAGCCCCATCCACCATGCGTATACCCTCTAGAACAGGAGATCCTATGAACAGTAGCGTGACCCACCACAGAGCATCTTGTGAGGTGATGCAGCAAGGACTGTCTTCATGCCTGGAGTATCAGAAAAAGGGACAGTGCCATCAGAGAGCTATGTAATCCTCCCCACTTCTAGCCAAGGAGACATGCAGAAGGTCTGTGTCAAGCATCTGTGTGGCTCTCAGTGAAATTCTTGCCCCAGTACCTGAGCTGTGCCACGGCTCTCAGTAGCAGTGGCTAGTAACAGTAAAATGTTTTGAAAGGAACCAGGACAGAGGACACTTATGCATATGCCCAACTTCCCTTTTGCAGAACTGTTTCAAAGATGCTCAGGTAATAGGCTATCTGGTGGTGGTAATGACATGGGGGCTGGAGGAAGAGTGTAGTAGTGGAGCCAAGAGTGGCTCCAGTTTGCCAAGGCTGAGCTCCATGGGATTTGTCCCGTCTGTGGTGTAAGGGACTGGATGGGGAATGCAATGTCTGGAGCACAAAACTTCACTTTCGGGTGCTCAGACTGGCTGCTCACAGGCTGCAAAATCTCTGGGGTCTCTCTCAGGCCTGGCCTACCAGATGGAAAGATAATGAATGGCTTCCACCAAGGGATTCATTGGTGCAGCTTTTAGTGTCTGCAGTGTTTTGTTGACTATGCTACATAACTGAAAAATTGATACTTGTATTGTTACTGATTTCTCCAGGATTATTTCAGCAACCCCTATGAAGGATCTCATTCTGAAAGTAATTCTATAGTTATTAAGAGTAATCCTTATAAATGATGCTGTGCTTCTGCATAATCTCATCCAATTAATCCTACTGTATCAGTTACGATTTTATTTTTTGGGAGGGACAAGTGGTGGAGAGTTCCTTGTTGTTTTACTAAAAGAAGACCCTGAAAAGCCTTCCAAGCACCAGCCTTTTCCAGTCTGTGCTAGGCAGTGTGATTTAAGACTGAAAATACATGTTTCTGTCTGAAGTTTTTGACAGTGCAATTTGAATGTGAAGAAGTGTCCAGCCTTTTCTCCTCTGACAGCTCACTGTACAGGTCTGTGTGTCGGTTCACCATATGGGGACGTTACCCAGACTGGGGTCACTGCGGTGACCTTTACTCATCAGTCTGCCACTGAGCTGGACATGTGGGGAGCAGGAGATGCCATCTGCATGCCAAATGAGCTCAGTGTTCCTCATCTTCCCTTTTCTCTGCTTCGGGATCATTGATCACTGTCAGTGAGTGTTGGGTCTCCCCTGAAATACAGCCTTTTTCTATTGTTTGGTTTACTGGTCCCATCAAGGGCTCAAAACTTCTTTTGACTTCTGTGATATTTGGATCTTTTCCTTTGAAAAAGAGAAAATAAAATACATTATTAACTCTACTCCAAACCCTCTACAGAATTAGGAATAGTATCGGTAAAAAAGCTGGAGTTGACTCAAGAACAACTCGCACTGCTCTAGGCACACAGGACAGGTTTTGATTTGAAATGTAGGTGCTGTTAGAAAGCAGAGAGGACTGCGTGGTCTGCAAGCAATGTTTTAGTCCACATCCATGGACCAGCTTGGTTCTACTGCCTTCTTCTCCAGATTCTGGCTGCTGTCCAAGATGGGGCACAAGATCTTGCACAGGATTAAGTGTTCTACATTTCCATGTGAAACAGAAAAAGCCTTTTCTTTCCTCGTATTGCTTGAGGCTAGAGGTTGTTGGAACTCAAAGTGCTGAGTGTGAGCTGCTCCGATTTTTACTGTTAACCTTCTTTGTGCTGATGAGAGCTGAAGGAAATTCTGAGATATGTGAGGATGTACAGTCCAGGGCATTCCAGAGCTTTGTTAAAATGACCCCAAATTGCTCAGGTTTCTGTTCTCTCTTGCAACACTGGACTGCTGGTCTTCCTGAAGGACTGCTACTGGTTGATGCTGGTGTCCATGAGTGCAGAGATGACCCTGGCATCTCATAGGTGACTCCTGAGCAGGCTGACACAAGGGGTTAAACCCCTTTCCAGGCAGTGGTCAGATTTTCTCTTGGAAAGTAGAAATAGAAAGTGAAGTGAGATGTGGGGTTTGCTCACTTTTCAGTGATCACACTGTTTTCATCCTAGGATACACCAGTCCTGTGGACCACATTAGCAGCATTGCTTGTGTTTTCAGCAGATAGACCTTCATGTGACTTGACTGTGGAAACTGAATGCCTCCTTCAACCACTACAGTGTGTCTAGAGGCAGGAATTAAATGACCGCTGATGCGGTTTTGTTGCACCAATTTTGTGGGTAATGAGCAATCTTTATAAACTACATGGAGGAAAAGTTAAAGGTATGTTTGATTCCTAAATAGCTGGACTTTCTTCATTTTCTAGAGAGACCTCAAAACACTTAGGATTAATGTAGCACATGAGTGTAACTAGGTTTTCCCAGGGTATTCCCTGTACCTTTAGTTCCCACGAAACACATGCTTGTCTTTTTCCTTTGGACCACTTCAAAAGTGTAAGCTCACTGTGAAGACCCTTTATAGATCAACCTTATGCCCATAGAAAGGTAATTTAGCACACTAACCATTTATTCAGGTGCTGCCACCAGAACCTGCTTAATGAGCTGATGGAAAATTCTTCCCCAGGAGAAGGAAAAAGTTTGGAGAGTTGAAATAGCTTGACCAAATTCTTTCCTTGGTCAATATGGCCATGAGACACTGAGAGGAGAGGCACTGCTAAGACTTTGTTTCACCCAGTGCTTTCTGACCATTCAGGTGCCTCCTCTCGCTCAGGCTCCTCCTTGTTTCTTCCAAGGATATGACAAATTCTTTGGAGAACAGAAGAAATCAAGAACTGGTACAGTGCTGCCTTTACTGTCACCTCCTGAGCTGCACATGACATGGGAGTGAAATGTGAGTGCAGAAACATTACTGATTTAAATTGGGAAAACTTGTAGGGCCTTGGATTTCACTTTCGTGCAAATCCTTGAGGCTATGTCAAATCCCAAGCAACAAACTATCTGTGTTTGTCTTTTTGTATTCCTTTTTTATATTCCTCCATTTTAAGTTTCCTATTTGAGACACTTAGGCTTGATTTCCCTGAAAGTGTTCAAGGTTGGCTTAAATGGGGCTTTAAGCAACCTACTCTTTTGGACGATGTCCCTGTCCATGGCGGGGGGGTAGGACTAAATGACCTTTAAAGGTCCTTTTGAAACAAAACTGTTCTATGATTTTCAGTGGGTCTAAACATCCACAGGTTCTGTTACTGCTTAGCCATGTACTTTTATCCAAGTCCCCCTTCGCAACACGTTCTCCCCAACTTTGAACTTCAGTAGAATTGTGATTCGTCACTGCTTACAGAAAACTTACTATAAATGTATGCTGCTCTCTTGCTTTCTCCCCAGTATTTTTACTATGTTATGTTTCCCAGACACATGCATTTTAAAATCCCTTGTCACGTTACTATCAGACACAGGGGGAAGGACAGACTGCTGCCTTAAATCACACAGCGGCAATGAGCCCAGGCAATACTCAGTGGTGCATGGATGTGCCAATTAAGAATGCATCCTACTTGCACAGTCTGGACGTTTTTCTCCTTCAGAGGGGTCTGATTGTTTGCTTGCAATTATTTAGTAAGTCTAATGAGGCTGAAAAGAGGTCAGATCACCTGTAAATGTCTTAGAAGTGTGGAAGCAGATGTGAATCTATGTTTGTAAAATTTAATGCTCCAAAGACTTTAAAGTAAAGCAAAACAATTTCCCTGGAGTCCTGACTCTGCAGACTGAATATAAAAATAGTTCTCTCCTAGTCTGCATAACCTTTGGGACTCTGGAAAGAAACTGCCTGCCAGAATCAAAGACTTGTTGCGTTCAATCTGTCACTTGGCAAACCCAATGCTGTCATTTCAGAATGAATACCGATATGCTGATATTTCTGTTCAGCACGCCCTGGCTGTAGACATCACTGCTGGAAAAAACCCCACAGGGCTAATGGTATTTTACTTTGGCCACAGGTGGTTTCTTGCTGGCATTAGTGCAAAACTTACATTGATTTTCCTAGAAGAAGGACCAGGACTCTTGCATGAGTTAATGACAGTAGACTGTACTTTATGCGAGATTGAGGTTACAAGGATTGTGGCTTCCTATGGTTTGTCCTGGGAAGTGTTCCTATCCCAGAGCGATGACATATAACCCTTCTTTGAATCAGACCATCTTTCACCGTTGGGAAAGTTCTGGTGACCTAAACTGGTGCGTAAACATACTTAAGTTGAGTTTCCCCCTGTAAAGATTTAAAAACACTTGCTTTTTAAATATTTCCTCTTGTTATTACATTATTGCTAATTATTTATAGCATTGTTATTCCTTTGTGAGTTTGTTTTAGGCATGGAACAAACATGTAGGTTATTGACTGTCCTTTCTCCAAAAAGTTGAGCTCCTAAACAGACATGTGAACGAGAAGACAGTATTAGGAAATCTAGTTTACAAAGACAGGTCTAAGCACGAGCTTAGCAAGACCTCAGCCTGGCATATGCATAACACAAAGCATGCGTATATTCTCTGGGGCTAATCACCAGTGTCAGATTCAGGAGATGCCAGAGGTTGTTTTTTTCTCTAGACGTTTCTGAAAAGATTTGTCACTTAACTTTCTATGAAATCAATAAACTAGCTATGGAGTATTTGAAGATCTGACTGGGTAACCATTTTTTTTAAAAATATCTTTGCATTTTGGCCTGAAGTAGCTTTCCTAATATCATGTTGGGTATTTATGGTGGGACTGGTACAGGAAACCAAATTCCTGCAGTACCATTCCAGCACCTTATAGCTTCTCATCTTCCCCTCACTTTACACAGACATGAAATAGGACCACTATAATAGGAACACCTTGTACCTAATCAGTGTCCTTCTTGGAACTTTGTAGAACAAATGTTGCACATATGTTGCACAATGTTTGCAGTGTGCCTGGAAGATTTCTAGTTGAAAAAGCATGGTATTGGAACTAACACCTTTTTTCTGTCTTCCGCTTTCCTTTTTATTTTTTAGAGAGTTATAAATCTACTTGCCAATGTTACATCCTTCTGTGGCTTGGTCGTTGGTCAGTTCCACATCAATGTGTTCATTATATAATATACTGATGTGGAAATTACCGGAAATTATTGCTTCCTATTACATAACTGTTGCTGCCTATCTGATGTGTTTTCCGATGCTCAGGGGAACAGAAAGAGCGGTGGCTCTAATTGCTGTTACACTTTTTGCAGACCCTTGACTGTAGATCATCATTAGATTTTAACAGTTGCACAACATGATTTTCTTGGGATGTCTCAAGTTTTTCTTGAAATATCTTTATGTTTGCAGGTTCATTTGCTGTCCCTACAAAATCAAAGCTGGTATTTGTATTTTTACACAGGTACACTGAAAGTTGTGGAGAGCTAGATCACCGTGTTGCACGGGGATTTCAGGCAATGGGATCAAGCAGCTTAAATCAAGTGTACACAGGGTTCAAGCATGCAATGGAGACATGGCAATTGAACCCGCAGAAGCATAGGTGCTGGGTTGCTGTAGCTCTTCATAACCCTCAGAGCACATCCTCTTGACCTAACAATGGGGTCAAGTCTCTTATCTTAAACTTTGATAAAGAACATTAAAATTGCGTTATATTTCCACATATCTGGAGATAAGCAATCATATGGACAGTCTCCACAATTCAGCTGATCACTGATAACTAATGAAGTGACTGTTTCTCAGCTGTGTGCACCAAGCCCTTTAGTGATATTAGCTCCCAACAGGGCTGCTGACTTCTGTGAAGTGGTTTTAATGTCAAGGTTTTTTTAATATCATAGTAGTAGCCTGTGTTTTCTCTTTTAATGTGCTACGGAATGATTATACAGCAGCATCAGACAAAACTGTGCCAGTGGAAAGTATGATAGTTTCATATTTCAGCAAACTAAAATCAGAATTGTGAGGATAGATTTGAGTCAACTTTGAAGCTGTCAACCTGTGGTATAAGTAATGAACCCAACCAGAGTCTATGCAGTAAGCTCTCGTGGCACAGCTCATAGCTCATCATCCAGCAAACACTACACCAATCAAACATACCATATGACTGGTGCGTATCATTTTGGGAAGATGGTCAAAGCTGATTTAAAGTTTTCAGAGGCAAATAATATGCTGCATCTGAACAAATATAACATTTACATTTCCAGTAACAAGCAAGAAAAATAATTTTTCTGATTAGGAATTACTAAGTGCTTTTGGGATATGTTGAATGTTAATGAATGAGCTAGTCAAAATTCAAGATCCTGTATAATAGGTGTTTTACAAAATATATAGAGAAGACAAAGGCTATCTGCTCTAAATGACTTAAAGAGTATATGTAAGGTAAGACACCAATCATAGATCATAGAATGATAGAATGTATTGGGTTGGAAGGGACCTTTAAAGGCCATCTAATCCAACCCCTCCCTACAATAAGCAGGGACACCTCTAACTAGGTCAGGTTGCTCAGACCCTCATCAAACCTCACCTTGAATGTCTCCAGGAATGGGGCCTCCACCACCCCTCTGGGCAACATATTCCTATGATCAACCACCCTCATATTAAAGAACTTTTTCCTAATGTCTAACCTAAATCTACCCTTCTCTAGCTTAAAACCATCACCCCTTATCCTGTCACTAGAAACCCTTGAGAACAGATCTTCCCCTGCCTTTTTATAGGCCCCTTTCAGGTATTGGAAGGTCACTAAAAGGACCTCCCAGAGCCTTCTCTTTTCCAGACAGAACAACCCCAACTCTCTCAGCCTGTCTTCATGGGAACGTTATCTTCTGTCTTCATAGGAATGTTATCTTCTGCCATGGGTTTGTGGCCTATTGCCTTGCCCAGTCCTGACTGCTAACTGAAAAGATGCAGCTGGACCTCTACTGCCCATGAATTTTGCAGTTCATCAAATTTGTGCAGCAAATCCAACATATTTAATCTGAGACATGCATGCATTCCTACATGCACAGTGCTTAGAGCTTCGTGATGCTTCAAGTGGCTCTGCGGGATGGTGTCAGTTGATACAGCAGGGAGGCAGGAAGGGGAGTACAAGATCCAGGATGGGCCAGATCAGGTTTCAATAAATCATTTATCACGCTGCTATCAGATTTCCTACTGAGAATTATACACTTGAGATGGATTTTAGAAAGTGATTAGCATATCTGACTGCTGTTGGAAACACCACTGCTGGTATCAATAACACAAATTAATTTTTTGTGTTTAATATCAAGCTCATGTAGGCAGATGAGTTACTTTTATTTTTGTTTCTTGTAGTAAGATGTAGTTAAACATGAATCGTAGTGTAGAATTTGATGCATCTTTAAAATAAGAATCCACTTTCCATAGAGCTGAGAATTGTGAGATCATGGGATAAATCCAGGTTGGAAGGGACCTCAGGAAGTTTCTTGCCCAACCTCCTACTCCAAGAAGGGTCAGCTATGAAATCAGAGCACGTTGCTCTGAGCTTTATCCCACTGAGTGTTCAAAATCTTCAAGGATGGAGACAGCACAACCTCTCCAAGCAGCCTCCTCCAGTGCTTGACTGCCTTGATCATGATCTCTTATTACCTTTTGAAAACTGTATTTCAAGGATGTAATTCTGTTCACTTCCCTCAGACCAACCAGTGCAGTCACTGCACTGGCACTAGTCATCTGAAAAAGGTGGACAGGTCCCTCATATTTTAGGTAAGGGACAGAAGTGTTTGGAGGAACACCAGTGTAAGAAGGAATATATGGTGAGTACCTAAAGAGCCTATAGTCAAAGGAATTCAGGGATCTTAGGAGCAGGAATTAAGAAGGTATCTGAGAGCATGCTTAGGTGGGTTTTGTTAGAACTAAGTCGTAGCCTTTCTTAATATTTTTTTATGATGTTCATAATTTTAGTAAAAGCAGATTTTTTTAAAGTGCTCTAGAATGTGTTTCTGTTTACCTTCCATTTTTACAGGCATTAGAGGTCTGAGTAAGGCAATTAGTTGTAGTCTGAGAGAGTTAACATGCCATTAATGTGCTAGGTCAGGCGATTACTGTACCAGTAGTCATCTACTAGTGACTGTGACGAAGGAGCTGAGATCACATCAGTGCCTTGCTAGTGATTGCTGCAATGTCTTTGGGCATGTTTTCTGATTTTTCTTCAGTTCCTCATGCAGAAAATTATGCTGCTCGCTTTCTTGTTGTATTTGTCATGTCTATTTAGAAAGGCTTTTTGACAGGTAGTGTCTTTCACAATGCTTATGCGAGGAACCTAACACAAAGGACCTTGTTCTCTTAAAGACCTCTATGTCCTACAGTTGTACAAATCATGAACAGAACAAAGTGCTGCACTAGTGCTTATCTCGTACTGAAATGATTGTTTTAAAACAAAGATTTTTATGTGGGATTTTTTCCTCCTTTCATACCTGAACTCACTGTGCTCCAGAGGCTCCCTCTACACCTGTCTGGTTTTTTTTTTCCCCCTAAGTGTATCAGGAGGGCCATTGCACAGGAAAGCTTCCAGTTACTTTCTCTCTCACAAATCTTTCCTCTGCAGGTGCCTTAGTGAAAGTGAGGGAAACTGCATGGCTGATCTGTTCCGATTTATGGACATGCTCCACTGAGTCACGGTTCCTCTCAGCTGTTTTTCCTGGGCTTTTCCTGGCATACTCTGATTGCATTTTATGTCAGAGTCAAGAAGCAGAGTACTTTTGCTGACTTCTGAAAATGTTGCCAAAATCTCTGTGTAGGAGAAGGTCACAGGTGAGTTGAAAGAGAAGGCATTTAGCTGGTGAAAGTGCTCACCATGGCTGACCACAGGTCTCCAGGATTTGAGGGCTTAATCTTCTGATAGGATTTTTAAGCTGCTTCCTAGGGGAGGAAAAGAGGAGGACATCTCACATCTTGCATTTCTTCCTAAAATATTACAGCATCATTTCACAAACTGTCTCCCAGTGTTGCAGTGAAAGTAACCACAACAATCAAACAACAAAATCTGTCATCAAAGATATCTGTATGAGGAATGGAACAATGAAGTATGCTAGCTTCTTCAAACCCCTTGCGAGGGTAAGGAAGGTCGTTCTCTTAGGAGACTGTAGTTAGGGAATCTTATCAAAGTATTGAAGGTTCTTCTTCATTTTTCCTAGAGTTCCCTGGATTTCCATCAGTGTATTGCTTGAGCAAGTAAATAGTTTTGCAAAACAGGATCAGAGGGTTATATGTGTACCCCTGTATACACCTGTCTGTTGAAACCCTGAGGACCAGAGATGGTGGTGTTCATTATTCAGGTGGAGTTCCCTACCTATAGAAATCTGGCTTTGAATAATAAAATTTTGGTCCTACTGCTTCTCAGTTTAGATTGTATTATTTGTTCTTGCAGTCATAATTACTTAGATAAAGACTGGTTATTTACAGTTCTGAAATAAAAATACTTGTAATAGTAGGCTGTGGTTCATCTCTAAGTAAAAGGACTCCATACAGGAATTATCAAGTTTGGTAACTACAGTGCTCAAGACTTCATTTAGATCTACTTCAAATTTATGCCTATATAAACCTCATGATGGTGATAGGATAGTTTATGGGTCAGCACTTGACAGAATATTGAGTAATACCTTATTCCAGGGGATGCACTGTTTCCTTCACTCAGGTGTGAATGAATGATAGCTGCAGTGTCACGTAAAGTCATGTCTTAGCAGCTGCTTGTCATTGTTAATAAGTTCCTTACAATCTTGATCTTGTTTTTCATCTATTTATAAAAATCAGTTGGAAAGGGAGATACTCTGCATTGGGTTAACATAAAAAAGAGTTTGTCTCTTGATCTTTCTCAGTACTGTGTACTGCCTGATGGAGAGAGGGAAGCATTATGAGCAGTAGAACATCAGAAACCTAGTTTCTTATGTGTTTGTTTGTTGGAAGGCATGAGTACCACGTCTGTGGATTCTTGATGTCTAAAATAAATTACTGAGCATTTATCTTTCTGTCATTAATAAGTCTGGCTCCCCTACTCAGCTACCTCTATCCAGAAAAACTGCAGGAATATAGCATCTCGAAGATGGCTATTCCTTTGCCACATTCAGCTGCTGTGAATTGACATGTTCAAGTCATTGGTGAAGGACTGCCTGACAGAAAATACTGTTATCCCAAGCCTTATTTATTTAATGAGCCAAGTTAGAAAGAAATACAAACTTTGGGATAAGATTTTTCAAACCATGTTTTAGACCCTTTCAGCTCTAATGTCTGGTAGACATGGCTGGTAGATCATTTTCTACATGGTGCTACTGATTTAAACCAAGTGGAATATCAGTTTGTTTAAAAGAAATCCAAGCCCTTTTAAAATGTTCTGCTAACAGAAAACTTGGAAGTAGGTATTGGATCTGTTGCACCTAGCTGCACACTGTAAAAGGCCGTTGATAAGACTATTGCTCTTCTACTCTAACTTGTATGTTCCCTTCTGCTGAAGCTCCAGCAGCAGTGCTACCATGAATGCAAGTGTTGTGCTCTCATAAGACCCTTCTGGCCACAGAAATTGAGACCATGTTTGGTATCTCCTTCCCACTAAACACACACAGTTACCCCGTGAGCAAAGTTCATTCTAGTGTGGGCAATGTTACTACAGAGTTGAGCATAGTTTTTTAGGTTGCATATTGATGAGTCTTTTCTATGTCAACTAATCAGTTGCTGAACTGGAAAGTGTTTTCGAGGGAAAAGATGCTCATAGGCAGTAATTGCCAGGATATTATAATGCTCACAGGTTCCTTAACAAGCCAACAAATGCTTTTTCTTTGCTTTTATGCTTGACCTTTGAATGGTAGAGCTTTAATTTCATATTGCATCAACACTTCTCTAACAACAGAAATATAGTCATTGGAAGGACTGAGATTTTGATCACTATCCCAACTGTTTAAGCATTTTGTTTACCTGCAGTTACCAATTTGTTGAAAATGGAATGCCTCAAGCATACAAAGTTTCACTGCAATAAGAAATTAAGGCAATTGAGAGGCTCCTGTGGAAACTTTATGACTCTTCTTGTTCTTATAGTGGCTGTCCTTTAAGACTTAGAAGTTTTTTGTATAGCCTATAAAGCATGAAATTTAAGTATTGAACACAAGAGTGTTCTACTTAAACTGTAGGAGAATCACAACACAGGTAGGTCTGGAGACAAAAGGAAAAATGAACTAGAAATACTCATAAATGAACTAAACATTCATTGGGAGGTAGATGAGGCTTGTTTCACCTATTTATTCTATTTATAGAGAATTGTTTGTGTGTGTATATGTCAATATAGCCACATTTTGAACATATACTCACATCCTTTAGCAGGAAAACATGATGCACTGACGGTTGCTAGGGCTATGCTGGCATTTTTCAGAGATGTGCAACAGGATGAGGAGTCAGAAATGGGGTATTGTTGAATGAATATTAGTTGGCTCAGAGATCTGGCTAACTGGAGGCCAGCAGAACCAGCTCAACTATATATGCTTTGCTTTGGGTGAAGATGGGGCTTGCTGGTTACCGCAAGGCTGCCCGATCTGTTGCCTCGAGGAAGCTCACTTCTCTATCAGCCTCCATTGCAGTCCTGAATGGACTTTGCTTTTATGTGTGACTGTCTCAAGGGCTGAACCAGTGTTGAATACATTGTCTTTCAAAAAACCCCATTTTCATCACTAGGTCTGAAAAATCCAGCAGCTATGAGCTATGTCACTCATGGGGCTTAGTCTGTGTCTCTGTCTGAACTGAAGGTGTTTCCTATCTGGAGTCCTACTCACAATTATTTGTTCAGGACCTGATACAGAGATTTTATCTTAAATCTGCAGTTGCCACATTGATTTGGTGCAACAGTTTCAGATGTCTGTTTTTCTTTTTAAAAATTTTTCTTTTACAGTTTTCCATCTGGTTGGAATTTGGTTGCATCGTTTTAGCATTTACATGATATGATTTTGCAATTTTTTCAGTTTTGCCACTGTTGGAGGATGGCTAGACTTTTTCTCTTTTACAAGCAGGGAACTTACATTTAAAAAAGAAGGTCAAATAAAGTAGATAATAACTACAGTATACAGCCCAACAAAATAAATTAATCTTTTGGTAAATCTATGTTTCCCTCAGCTTTGCCTTAAGGAATCTTCCAATTTTTCTTGGCTCTGAACAACACGGAATTTGTTCGTCCATATGTAAGTCCGGTGTAGCTCTGCTCACCCATATCGTATTCGTAGTTGCCAGCTGTTAAATGATACAACACGATGTGCTCATTGTCACTTCTAACAGAAAGCACTCTGGAACATTTATCCATCTTTCTCAGAATGTCACTGCAACATTTTTCTATAGCTAGGATAATGTCTCTTCAACCATGGAAGTAATTAATGGAAATACACAATTAAACAGTTTGTTTCCAGAGTGCTACAAGCTTGTGTGGGACCTGACCAAGGCAGCCTCTAACAGATATTCTGAATGCATGTCTCATACCTTTATGACATTATTCACAATGGTATAATTTTGATCTGAGTTGTGGTGGCGTTTTTGATATCGGTGTGAAGGGGGGTGGAGGGTGTTTTTCATTGTTGTTTTGTTTTCCTTTGTTTTGTTTTTGGTTTTGTTTTTTTTTTAATAAAAAAGAGTATCATGAATAAGCTTACAAAAACAAGATTTCCTTTAAAGGTTTAAAAAAAACCATGTTGAGAACAGGACTTTTATAACAAGCATGTTTGATTTCCTTTATTGCCATTAAAAAATCTGAAGAATCAAGTGTCTTCAGCCAACCCACCACAGGGGTTTTGGCAAAGTGATGAACAAATGCCATTACTTAATGGCAAGGCATATGCAACCATACGTAGATATTCTCACTGACACATGCTTAAAGACACAGACAGTAGGCCTGAACAGATATTGTTTCCCAGAAGCTAGTTATGGGCAGAAAAAGAACACTGTGGTGAGAAAGTACTGGCCATTGATATTGGCAGGGGAGTATTTGGAGAGCAAAGCGTCATACAGACTTATGTGACAGAACAAGGTAAAATAGATTTGGATCGAGCAGAAGCAGTATCCTTGATCTGAACTCATTCCTCATGTATTTGGAATTTGGAATCTAGACATGTGGGTGGAAATGATTGGTTTTAGAAATATGTGGTGGGGTTGCAAGAAAATGTGAAGTTGGAGGGTTATTTTGAGAAGGAAAAATTGCTGAAACCTTGCTGATTCTGCTTTGTCTATGGCATCAAGCCCAGTTGTCATTAAACCATGACTCTGCATCATCCTATTTATGCTATTACCCAGGAGTATTTTGGGCACTTTTTTTTATGCTGGCCACATGATGTTCAGGTGAAGCTGAGAAACATGAGAACTAGTGAGATCACCCCTGCCTCTCTGCTTGGTGGTTAGCTTTTCCTCCATTCTGCCAACACCCCCATGTGTGAAATTGTACCCTCATTCGGTGCTTAAGGGATCAAACAGGAGGCTATACTTTGACTTGGATCATTTGAGTGGACCAGTTTAGGCAGAAATTATCTGAGCAGGTTGGTTAGATAGATCAGCGGAGTAGTGACTTCAGATGGAGAGGAGACAGTGAGCTTCTTGGGGTAGACTGGGAGAGTGACCTTCTCCCAGGGCTGACCTGCAGCAGAACAGAGTATGTTATTTCTGTGTCCTTGTTTCCACTCTGCTAGACAGCTCTCAAGCCTCAACCCTGTCTGTCTGTGCAGCCTTTGGATGCAAGCCTGATCTTTGGCTGAGCCGCACTACCAGTGTGGTCTCCAATCTCCCTGCTCTTTCCTGCCTTTTCTTTATTTGGTATACCATGTGGCTTTGCAGCTCATTAGACACAAAATATCAGCTCAACTTGACACTCTGGGAACAACTATTTACAATTTTTTTTCAGTTGATTTCACTGCTGCTTCTCATGGATTTCTGACGAAGAGGAGGGTCACAGACACTTTGGCCATCTGAATGGTTAGTAATGACCCTGGACTGAGGAGTACCCGAAACAAACTCCCTGAATTATGAAGCTTAGGCAATAAGCAAAGCAGGGGTCACCCAGATGCAGGCATATTTTCCCTGTACTGCCTCAGGGTTAAGAGTGGGTAATTGGTATTTCCAGTTTGGCTTCTTTCTCATTTTGTGTCATCCCATCATGGCATGCCAGGCTGCATTACATTAAATGGCATCAAATAGTCGGGGAGTGTGACACGATACATTATCTGACATGTCACCTCACACCCTGTCATAACACAGCGCACTCAAAGATCAGTTGGGACTAAAAATTCATTTGTCTGATTCCATTTTATCAGTCAACCTAAAGGGTGGCAAGTGTGTTAATTATTTGCATGGTGGTTTATATTCAGTGCTGGTGGGAAGAGGATGGAGTGTGATAGCAGAAGGACAATTTCTATGCTTCAGAACAGTTTTATGAATAGGTGGGGGTGAGGCAGGGTGTGATAGTGAAGAATCAATCTCTAAATCTTGATACATGATGCAAAATTTTAAAAGGATGAAAAGATACCTGAGAAAGTCCTTGCTCCCCAGCATCAGCAGGCAATGGAATTTGAATTAAGTATCCTTTGTGCTTTGCAAGAAGGAGTGATTACACAAGCCAAAATTGCAAAGATTTCTAAAAAAAATGTTTGGAGATAATGGATCTTTACATGTAGATTTTCATATGCTTCAGAAAATTCATGTCAGTGGTCATAAAGACTCTGATAAATGAGCCTTCAATGGGTCTAGCTGAGATATTTTATGACATTTGTTTCCTGTTCTTAAGGTCCAAACTGAGCAGAAGGCAACAAGTGTTGGTCTCAGTTATACCTATATATAATCATATATGTTAGTTAATATTCACAGAAAGATTGATTTATCTCTTGGCACGTGACTCTGGATATGTAGAAAAGCTGAGAGCAAAGTATTTGGACAGCTGAAAAGAAGTTCCACTGCCAACTGATTTGCTAAACTAGAAATCAGTCTGGGCTCTTCCTGACTTCTTCTTGTGCTATTTGTGAGTAATTGTATTTCTGGGACCAGATGTTTGGAGCCCCAGACTGAGATTTTTTACAAATAAACAAACAGGGGTTGTTTGATCTCATCAAACAGATGAATGTCACAGCAGTTTAGAAAGTGTTGCTTTATAAGCTACAGGTGTCACATGAACCCACAGACATAGTGTGTGACCAAAAGAAACAGTCACACTTCTCAAACAGAGAATTTAAATTGAAATACAGGAATATGTGCTGCAACCAGTGTGAGCAATGCTTACCTCTGTGATTGCTTTTCAAGAGGAAGAGGCTGAACTGCAGAGCACATCACAGGAATTTGTGCCTTGATCTTGCTGCAGAAGGTGTTGCTGGTAACTTGCCATTATGAGCAAACTACTGGTGTTGTCTTGTTTCTCCAGCTGTGGAATGAAGCTGCTCTAGTGCATGGTTGAATTATATCCCCCATGTCACTCTTGTTCTGTAATGTTTTAGTAGTAGTTTTAAGGCACTCCTTGAAATGGCTTGTACAGTGTGAGGTAAGTAGTAAATAATGTTAGCACTGGAGTAACACAAAGCTGCATCCAATGCCAAGGTATTTGCTTCTGGTCCACATTTCCCCATGTTTTTAGGACTAGTATGTAGTTTGAATTGCTGCTGAAAGTTCACATTGATTCTTTGATGTAAACTGGGTTGTGCATCCCTAGTTAGCACAGATCTGAAGAGAAGAGTACACATTAAACATCTGCACTGGCAGCTCTGTTTCTTGTGGTGGGAAACTGCATTCCCCTCCTTTGGCTGCAGATATCCTTGGCAATGTCCCAGGTTTGTGGGGTGGGATGATAGAGAGACCCTAACTTCTCTGTAGGAAACAGGATGGGAAAGTGTTCCTGACTCCAGTGCTGAATCTGCAGCAGGGAAAGGGATTTCACTCACCTCCTTCAGGGTAATAGCCTCAAAGTGTTTCAGCTTTGTTTCTTGGATCCATGAAGGCTGCACAGTAGAAAGATGAGTGAGATCAGAATGTCAGTGAAAAGTATATCCCCATCACGTAAAACCTGTGTTAAAGGATATGGAAATGTCGAATTCTTGTCCAGTAGATGACAGTTCCAGGAGAGTCCTTTACTTTGGAGATAAAGGTTGGAGCAGTGGTAAACATATGCAAAACCCTCAAAGACCAGGTCTAGTTGCATAAACCTGTAAGCAGACATGTGCTTGAGTGGAACTCATCATTGCTTGTAATTAGACAATGCTTTTATCCCAAAATGAGACAAAACCAATACTCCCAAACATCCTTGGGATGGAGTAGGTCTGTTCCTGAGCTGCTAAAGCAAGTAATGAATGATGGCAGATACACTGTATGGGATATTCTCAGATGTTTTCAAAAGAGCGCTACTTGCTTTGGTCCAGATTTGGCATATTATGAAAGTGAAGAAAGGAAATTGGTAGGTTTTATCAAACATGATATTTAGCCAGGAAATAAAAAAGAAAAATTATTTATAACATCCCAAAGAAGATTCTCTGCAAAAAAATACTGAAAGTGGGAGTGAATTCCAGGAAATGGGAGTATTTTATATAGAACATGACTTATGACTGGCTTGTGGTTCAGGCCACAGTACAATAGGGCTGCAGTCTTTAATATAAACTCTTATAGGCGTGGTAGGAGAGAGAGCAGGAAGGAGTGAGGCATGGGAACTTTACAATGCATAGAGTTAGAAAGTGTCAGAGGAGAGGATTAAATGGGAGTTGGAGGAAGAGAATAGAGAAGGAAATATACTTGGAGCTTTAAGGTGTATGAGTTTTAGTGACACTCCTGATGCTCACCTATGCTATTTGAGCTTCTGATGGGAGAGCCTATCCCTGCAAACAGGGCAGGCAAAGGGCTGGGATTTTGATCTGGATTTGTTCTGCAGAACTTGTACAGCTGACAGATCCAGGTGCTGCAAAGAAATAACTGCAGAGAATGTCAGGAAAGCAGAGATTTTGCCCATCTCAGTTCACTCATTCAAGTGAGGCATGTCATTTAGGAACCTAGTAACTTTAGATCCCTTCAGTAATCAATGAAGACAGAGGAGGATACAGATCTTGGTGGTCTCATGGCAGATAAGCATCCTTCTTCATGCTCTTAGCTCATGTTTGCTCTGGTCTGAAGCCAAGTTAAGTCAATAAAGTGGATTTCAGTAGGCTTACTGTCACAGCCACTGAAAACTGTCCTCTGAAGTCAGAAAGTAAGGATGTAATTCAGTCCGTGTAACATGGCCAGCTGCACATTCGGTCCCCATATACCATCAAAGCATACTCCCTGATACACCTCTGTTGGGTTGGATGAGTTACTTTAAGATGAATCCTCTCCTTTGACTAGATAGAGTCCAAACAAATAGCTTAGACTAGATGAACAGCCAAAGACAGATAACTTAAAGGCTGTATGAGAAGTTACGGTATGGTGATCTGCTCAGGGTTAGTCCATATCATGGGAAAAATGAGTGGTTTCTTAAGGAACCAAATTTAACAGATTAGCGTTCGCTTTTCTAGCCTCTGACTGGCGAGGTGGATGTGGAGGATGGAGTGAGAAAACATGTTGTACTTATGGCAGACTCAGTTCAGGTGAATCTGAGGTCCACATGGCTGAAGGCGATTGAAAATTGGGGGGTTAATTTTCAAAGAGTCTTTCTCACAAGCGGCAGGGCTGGTTCCTGGAACAGTGCTATGATGGCAGGACGTGGAGAAGACAATGCCATTCCTCACACTTGCCTCATTGTTGTTTTGATTATGCAACATTCCCCTCTGGCCACAACGCTTGGGTCACTGTGCCATAACTCATCAACTGTTTTCCCCTTGGCCACGTTTTATTGCTGTTATCCCTCAAGACAGTCAATATCTAATTGAATGTGAGTTTTGTTGTATGCTCAACGAATTCCATGTGTGCATCTCTTAGAAGCAATTTGACTACAATGAAGACAAGAAAAATCGCAAAAATAACGAGGACTCCTTTTTAGGGAAAAGTAACTGAAATTATACAAGCCCAAACCCTCAGTGATACTGAGTTGTATGGCGCCGGGTTTGGCTTGAACAGGAGGTACTAGAGGTTCAGGTGGGGTTTGTTCCAGAAAGATATGAAAATGTCAGGGAAAAGATGCATCCAGCATCTAATGCAATGTTGACTCACTAAAATACAGATACAGGTTTAACCTCTCTGTCTCTTACTAACTTGAGAAGACCAGAAAGTTGTAAGTGAAATAATTTTCTTTATCTCACATTAGTTAATGTATAACAATAAAAAACCAAAACACATAAGGTACCCTGATAAAAAATGGAAATTAAATAGCTCACAAAGCCATGTAACTACTTGAGCGGACTGAAAAAACGATGTGGTGTTTATACCAGTCACCTTTCACAAAATACTGGTTTTCCATAATCAAGGATGTTATATTGAATTGCTGCTAGTTTTGTTTGATCACTGACCAACTTGTAATACTGGAGCATAAACACTCCCTCACACACAGAGCGAACAAACAAACCAATGGACAAGGCAAGAGAAGCAATAACCTGAGAGCTGATTGGGGACAGAATATATTTTGCTCTGAAGAAGAA
Organism: Eurystomus gularis; assembly: GCA_013400335.1. Taxonomy (NCBI): domain Eukaryota; kingdom Metazoa; phylum Chordata; class Aves; order Coraciiformes; family Coraciidae; genus Eurystomus; species Eurystomus gularis. Next base: position 166,456 of record VZZY01015199.1, on the reverse strand, counting down.
TCTTTTCATGTGTAAGGGATGAGAAACTACCAAATTTACTGTTTCTCTCAATTTCTTAATTAATCATGACTGAACACAAGCATTTCATGCCTTTCTTCTCTTTCCGTTCTGTTCCTCTTAGAGACATTTATCCTAACAGTGTCTGGCTCATTAAGTACCCAACAGCCTATTATGCTACGTTAACCCAGCACTAACTGATTGTGGACTTTGTCTAGATTTCCAGTTTATCATATTTTTTCTCCCATATCCACCCTGCTCTGTGCCTGTGCTCCATGCAGTAGCTGAGGTGATAGCCCATTCATTCACATTGTGTTGAAGGGCTGACGATAAAATGTTTTCTTTCCCCCTCCTCTTCTTGCAACCTAATGCCTTCTCTTGCTCTTTGATTCTGGCTGCATTCTTATGGGATTAAGGGTTTTCTGTTTCCTAGAAGGAATAAAATATGGCTATCTGAGCCAGAGGAGTAGGAAATCTCTCTGTAAACTGCTTAATGGGGGTTTTTATGGGATATATTTTCACCTCATTTAGTTTTTATTTCAGTATGGCTCTTTCATCAGTCTGAACATCTGAAGGAAATGACAACTTTATGGGAAGGTAAGGAGGAATTGTTAGATTACAAGAAGATATGAAAGCAGAACTCAAAGAATGAAAAGGTTTAGAAAGAATAAAGGCCTAATAGGAGGCTCACTGAAGTCAAAATAAATGTGCATTTTGGATGGAGAGATTCCTGGAAGACACTACATTGTGACGAAGAGGCTGCATGTGGTGGGCTGTTAAAGCAGGAAGATTAGCTTTCTTCACAGGTTTTAAGATCAGTAAAGGGTCTTTTGATCTCCTATACTGCTTTCTTCTCAGTAAGGCCCTTGGTCATCCTCATATTGAGATGAACACTTTCTTCAGCCAAGTCATGTCATTATGGAATATAACCTGGCCTTTCAGACTTCATGAGTCTTACAAATCTACCACTTGGTAAGTCTTTTCAGTGATTATCTGAACTCATTATTAAAAATTTATATTTTTATCTCACCTGAATCTAATTTCAAATTCTAGCTGGTGAGACATTGCATGCCTTTTGTCTGCTAATTTGAAGAACTTTCTATTGTCAGAAATATTTTCCAATCCCCAAATACAGACGGTGATTTTGTTGCCTCTCAACTTTTTCTTAGAGAAGTTAAAAAGTTGAGCTTCTCAAATCTTTTGTTTTAAGGCAGATTTTTCCAGACATAAAATAATTGCTGTAGCCTTTTTCTGATCCCTTTCCAGTGTTTCAGCTACCTCCTTGGAATGTACATGCTCTCCGTATAACCAAGTATTGTATCTTCTGTTTTACAGGATAGTATACAGGGTTTTGGGGAGTGCCTGCTTCTGAATATACTCCAAGAGTGACTTTGTCTCAGATGTAATAGTGCATTTCACTGCAGAGTGATGTTCAAAATAACAGAGTTTACAAAGCTGTGAGCAAAATTGACCGGTTCCCATTATTGTTTACTGTTCTCCAAATGTTTGTGTCCTCTGAAAATTTCACCATCCTGACTAAAGATGTTGAATAACATTGGACAAAAGAAGATCTCTGTAGGACCCAAAGAAAATACTCCCTTTTGATGATGATTCCCCATTACAATTACTTTTTAGGAGTATAACTCTGGAAGAGACCTCCTGGGTCACTGAGTCTAATCCTTAGCTATTTCAAGTAACCACATCATACAGTCACTATTAGAAATCTAGTTCAATTTTAATCCATTTAATATGTGCTGCATTGGTTTTTATGTTGTGCTGCTTTTGTAATCTGAATGCCGTGTGATAGTAAGTCATTAAGTCATTATTTTATTTCTAGTAATGACAAAAACCAGCTGAAGTGATTTTTATATACTGCAACTTCAGTCTAGAAACAATGAAACAAACAAACAAAAAGAGCCTGAGGTTTTTCTTCTTTAGACATTTCAAATGAAATATTTTTAAAAATTAAAATAGCAAGTAAGATGACACCAATAATGCAGTGAGACATGCTGCTGAAAAAATAACACATGGGATGGTTTTAGTCAGATAGTTCAAAGTTTCAAATGGATTTTTTTCTAAGCGTGTTGATTCACAAGAATGGGAAGATAAAACCTAGATGGCAGAGATAATTGCTTTCCCCTATATTTCCTTCCTCCCCTCTCCCAGAGGTTGTTGCTTTCCCCTATATTTCCTTCCTCCCCTCTCCCAGAGGTTGCTTCTTTCCTTTGCAGGGAAGCTGAATTGCATGTGAAGTAACTTTTGGACTACAGCCATTTGCATCTGCTCTGTTAAAATCACCCAGGTCATAGATGATGGCTTGGGAACTGCATCACATACAGCTTGACTGTATCTACTGCAGTGCAGCAGTCTCTAGAAAACAGGCAGAATGGGCAGTTGAGGGAGGTACTGCCCATGTTTCAACTGCCAGTTGCCATGAATGAACAGCCATAGGTCCAGGCTTTTGCTGGGATGGTGATGCTGGAAAAGGCCAGGCAGCCTCTGAAGCAGTGCCCTGCAGGAATGAGTATCAGATGGCCAAAGTCACCTATTGCTGAGTTCAGTGCCAGCTGATGACATGTAGCACATTATGGTACTGACATCATGTTTTCTCCTGGTGTGTGAGTGTGTATCTCTATGTATTGTTTGACCGTCAGTCCTCAAACAAGATGCTTTTGCATGTTTTGGGAGGAATGAGCACAGTACTCAAGCCAGATGCCTGTGTGTTTTGAAGATTTTGCTTCCTTTTTATCTGATAACTGGAAGCTTTTATCTGGTAACTAGAGGGAGCTTATTTGTTTATAGAGATATACTTTAATTTCTGGCTGTCAAAGTTTTTTTAGGTAACAGGTATGTAGATCTTAAATGTCAGAGGCTAAGCAGTCCTGAGCTCATCTTTAGAGGTGGGGATGGGAGAAGAGTGTGAAAAATCATCTGAATGTTTGCAGCACAGTAGTGGTGTCAAATTTACCCCAGTTTCCAAACTGGCCACAACACTGATACTAAGGTTTGAGTGATTTCCTATTATGTCTGAAGCAGATGTAGTTCTGGCCTATTCCCGTGCTGCCATGAGCCAATTACTGCTTTTGGATGCTCTGGGCTGTACTTCCCTGTGAGATCATGAGTTTCTGTTGTTCTGAGCAAAATTTGTAGGCACAAGGCCTTTGGCAATGTGCCAGTGTATTGAATCTGTGTTGAAACCCACCTCTCTGTGAACCCAACTGAATGACCCTTCCTGGGTCTCAGGGATATACTCAACCTCATTTATTTGTGAGTTATACTTCTAAAAACCAGACCACATTAAACAAGACTTCCCTACATTACTGTCATATCACACATGCTTAAATAAGGTGCTTTCATATGAGTGACTAGAGTCCAAACAACGAGCAACAATTTGGAAGCTGCAAAAGAAGACCTATTTGCTCCTGCTCAGTAACCTCAGAAAAATCAGTCTTGCAACTTCTACAAATGTGTTTCATCAGGGACCTGTTGAGGCTGGGCACCAGAGTGAAAAACACTTAGGTATGTGACTGAGGGGACTTTGTCACTCAGGTGAGCTGGTCCCTGCACAGCTGAGTGCTGGTGGGATGAGGGCACTGGTTTGATGATGTGAGACAGAAGGCAATGGAGCATAACTGTAATCTCAGAGCATTTCCCCTTCTGTTTGACAGGGCTGTTGCTGCTCCTGGGATACAAGAGAGTTTATCACAGCCTTCCCCACTCACCTGCAGTGAGTGTCTTAAGGCAGAATTCACAGAGGCTATTTAAGCAGAATTTAGGACCTGAAGGATCTTTCTGATCTTCAAAGACTGTGGTCAAAAAAAGTCAGCTGGTTTCTAGATCTGTATATTTTTCAGGTGCGTTTTACTTGAATTCTGTGGTATGGTGGGACTGTCCCATCTTGGCAGTGTTCCAAAATGTGAATCTCCCAGAGAATTTAATTTTATTTTAGATAGTTGCTCTGTCCAAGGGGTCAAGTGGAATTTCCTATTGACTGGCTAGGAAGCTGTCTAGCTCTGGCTCTTTTAAAAGCTCTGATGTGGCCAAATGCCTAATTTCTAGGCATCGAAATATCGCTGAAGATAGAACTGAAGACAGCTAAGACACTTTATTGTTCATAGCGTCTCTTGTGCCTTAGTCCCCATCTCAGCATCGGGAATGATAGCCCATCCTCCTTTCCAGGGATGGTGTGAGGATAAATACATTAAAAGAGGTGAAGTGCTCAATTATTATGCTAATAGAACTCCTATCAATACCTAAGATACATATGTATATTTGGATTTTAGCAGAACCTAACTTGCAACTGCAGCTTAAAAAAACTACCATAAACCCCCATATAAATTCCATCTGTGAATATTTGATCAGATACTATGTGGGTGGAAAAGTAAGTTTCATTGCTATTGTGATTGCTTTCTTTCTTTAGCTTTTCATGAGTAATAAACATGAAGAATGTCCCAACAATTTTATGCTCTCCCAGTCAGTAATATTTTCTCTGAGCCCGTATGCGAATGTTTAATTCATTAAATGGTATCATGCAACTTTATGGTGAAATCATAAATCTGTTCTGTTACATTGCTTATTGGAAAAATTTTCAACCCCAAGAAAACCCCTAGCACTATAGCTTGCTTCCCTTGATTACATATGTCTTTTATTGGCTCGTTCCCACTTTCTCTTAGGTTGCTTTCTCCCTCTACTTCCAGATTCTCCATTCCACTTTACAGTAGTGAATCTCACAGGATTGAGAAGAGAACTTGTTTTCACATGCTGGCAAAAAAAGAAGATACAATATGTCCTACATTTTACTTCATAGGGGTTTTGTGCTCAGTACTCAGATTTTCAGGATGAAGGTCTATGCAGAGGCACTGGAAAATTCACTGTGGGCATGAAACACCTGTGACAGTACTTGAGGTAAAAAAAAAATAAAGTGTTCTTTTTACTTCCTTCTTTTTTCTTTAGCTACCCATTCTCAGTGTTAGCAAAATTATACAGGATGGTGTGCCACATGCAATATCATACATGGCTGTCTTTCTCAGCATCATGCTTTGCTCTTCAGTTGCTCATGATCATGACCAGTCCTACAGGACCCTCAGGAAATATCTCTGGAGTGCTCCTAGGAAAGCAGTTGGATAGCAAGAACACAGGCTGCTTAAATCTCTGCAGAAAAGTCCAGTGTGCAGCCTGCACAGTCGATCTACCAGAGGGGTCCGAGTTTTGGCTATAGTTATAGACCAAATACATTCCAAGTTGATGATAAACAAGCTTCGCTTTCTAGACTGTTGTGGCGTTCCCTTTTTTGCTAGAATCCCAATGAAATTGAGTCAAAATCAACATGCATATGAATGGCACTCCAAGGGACAGATATAGATGCTCCCTGCTTGTGGCTTTTTGCAGCTGGCTTGTCTGTGAAACTATCAGCGTGAGCAGCTGTGAGACAGACAGGGCAAGTCGCCCAATGCTTGGCTGTCCCAGACTCTCTTAAAAACTACCTTTGAATCCCCCTTCCTGAGCTGTGCTCTGCTTTCTGTGGTCACAGCTGAGGCTGTGGGACAATAATTATTACTGAAGACTTGAGGCAGCTCTTTGCCGAGATCTTAGCGATAGGACGTCTGCATCACAGAAACTGCCCAGGCAATTGAAGATAGTTGGCAGCTCATTGGTGATGTCAGCAGAAACAGTCAAAAGAAGAGATTAATCCTTAACTCCAAAGCTGGCTCAGGAACCCTTAAATTATAAGAAAATTGCCCTTCTAGTGCTACATCTATTGCTCACCCTATGGCTGCTACTGCCTTGGATCTCACCTGTCCCCATGCTCTGATTTCCAGAGCGGTCATCAGTAAGGTTTCAATCCAGCAAGGTATGTTGTCACCATTATGGCATCATTGGGCATAATGGCACAACTCATGTCTGTGCCTAAAAGTGGCCTTTCTAAGTGCCTAGGTACTATCAAGAGCCCTGTGATTAGGCATCTGAATGCCTAAAAAAAAAACAACCTGTTTTTTCAACTCACATGTGAGCTCCTTCATAGTTTTATCAAATCAAATGAGCTACTTTTCGTTAAGGTGGACATGGTTTTAAGTGCTCTGCTTATTTATTTTTTTTTAAACTCTCCTGTATTTTAAAAGAATCATTATATTTGCATCAAGGCATGTCCTCTGTACAAAGGGTGGGATTCCAGTCTATTTTCAGGAAAGTGAACCAGGCAATTATCTTGCAGGACTGGTGCAGATGCCAGAACGAGGAGGTGTGGTAAAGGGGAATGCATGATTGATTTCTTCTCTATTCCAGAGCTGGATGAAATGCCTGACGCAGCTGTTAGCTTACACTGCTTACAAGAACGAAGAATCAATCTCACCAGATGTTGTTCATTTCCTCTGTTGCTGTGTGGCCAGCTCTGTTGTACAGAGGATGCCAGGGGGGGAGGGGAGGGGGAGAGGAGGGGCAGAGGGGAGGAAGGGAAAAGAAAAGGAAGAAAATCTCAGTCTAAATTACACAAGAAAAGCCCAGTGTGGGAATTTAACGTAAGTGAGGAACTCAAGAATGGACCATGACAGGGAAAATGGAAGCTGGAAAGACAGAGACTACTCATTCGCAAGTCTGATTCATTCACCGGGGAGCAGAGCAGACTCCTGGCCCAATACATGACCATTTTATGAGTTGTCCTGAAAGCTAATGTTTTCCATTAAAAGGATGCAGGAGGTACACGGGGAGGGTTTGGTAGCAAACAAGCCGATGATTCAAGGCCACATCTGCCAGCTGCATTGTGCATTGTGTTGGATGAGTCTGTGGAGCACTTACATGTGTAGAGTCTCTGAGCAACATCTGGGGAAGGGATCATAGTGACAATGTGATGTGCTGCTACTACAAACAACCTACCTGGGTGCTTGCAGTCCTGTGTATGCTAGCACCATTTCAAACCACTTTCTTTCCTGAGGCTGGAACATGCTGCTGTGGTGGGAGATGCAGCTGGGGAAACCAGTCACGACATGGGAGGCATCTGATGCTGGGAAGCTACTGAGATGTTATGCCATCTTTTTAAGCTGTTTTCAGTAGAGCAGGTGTCTTCTGTAGATTCCTTAAAAGTTTCTTTGCCTGTGTAACTTGTTGACCAGGAAAGAAGCAAAGAGGTAGAGTAAGAGACCTTCAAATGAGGAGGGCATTTTAAGCTAAGGGTAAGTGCTTCAGGAAGATAGATATGAAATAAAAAATGTTTGCAGGTAAGCCGTAGAGGTGCCACAGGCCAGGAGAGGGCATGGTGATATCTGCTTCCCTCTAGTTTGAGCTGTGTGAGGAAGGGTTACTGCCATGTTTTGTGACCTTTCTGTCTAAAATAAGCCCATCTCTCTTTTCCATGTTAATGCCTTACTGGTGAAAAAACCCTGAATACCTAAAAACTAAACAAAAAAATTATTCCGAAACACAAAAGAACACAAAGCTGTTTTGGTTTTGCTTGAAGTGTTTGGCCTACAATAGGACAAAAACTCTGTGGGAGAAAATAGCAAACAAGCTCTCACCACTGATGTCACTCTGGAGAGACAGTGACAGGATTGTGCTGGACTGACACGTTCCTCTCTTGAGATATGACCAACACCATTGAGGAAGTACAGCCACCCTCTTGCTGTTGGGCCATAGGACAGATATATGCTCATTGAGGTAGGAATAGGGATGGAAACAGGACCATAATGCTCTCAATAACATTATTGTGTTGCATGATGTGTGGTCATTTCTGGCCTGCAGTTATGGAGCAAAATGGACCTACTCTAAGATGTCTTCTCATGAAGTAGTTACTTCTGCCAAGGGTGGGACACAGGGTGGTATGGAGCACTTTTTTCACCTTTGTGCTAGTTCCTGCAGTTTTGGTTAACAAAAGAAGTATAAATGAACTGGGGAACCACTGGGTTTAAAATAATGCAAAGAATCTGTTCTCCAGTTGCAAGGATGCTAAGGTCTGAGTCAGTCTGTTGACATCAGTGCAGATAATCTAGATTTACACCAGTGCGAAAGGTTGTCATTCAGATGGATTAGCTGAAGTGATTCCTTAAGGGTGAATAAAATGCTCTCACAGGGTGTGTTAGAGGCTCTGATGAAAGGATTTTTTGTATGGTTCCTGGGAATGTGGATGAGACATCCTGATACTCTATAGTTACATTCATCAGATCCTTGCTATTGCTCAAGGCAATCTGGGGGTTATTTTTTGAAGTACTATCAAACAATTTCCCATTTTATTGCAGTTATACTCAACCAAATCCTACTTTGCCACATTGCTTGAGTAGACTGCTCTGAATATCACCTAGTAATATCAATTACTCACTGTAGTTTGCAAACTCTTTTATACTATCTATGAGATGTGCCAAGGGGACCTGATCCTTCGGTGCCGAGGCTGGCAAGTCCTGGTAAGTCCTTTGCTTTATGCAGACCTTCCTCTACCACTGTTGAAAGGCAGACAATGCATGTGCAGTTTGAAGTTACAGTTAAAATTACATGCAAAGAAAATGACAGGAGCAGCTGTCATATTTTTAACAAAATTTGGTCACTGCGGATATGAAACCTGAGAACTTGCATAAGAGACCAGCTCCACTGAGCGTTGGTTTAGTCCACAGAGCAGCTGCACAAAGCGGGGCATTTCGCTGCTTTTCTGGAGCTCCTTGCCTGGGGAATTGTGGCTGCAGGTTCCCGAGGGCCCCCTGGTGTTTTACGCAATCTATCTTTAGAGAACTGCAAGTTAATTTCTGAGAAGGGGCACTGGCTTTGAGCAGGGACTACCTCTAAACTGACAAACCACTTCCTGCAATCGTTAACTGAATTAAGAGCTTGCTGTCCCCTTCACTCCCCTGAATAGACCCCTCTCGTGCCCCTTCACCACCACTACCCCCTCTTGGCTTCGCATCAAGAGATATTGGTGAAGACAAGAGTGCATAGAGGGCTGAAGTGAGACTAGTTCATAGGCCTCCTCCCTGCCTGCATCTTCTACAAAGAGCTCTGTATCAGTCCCACTGCATTTCTGCAGGAGTTAAAGCCATGACACTTCCAGAGTGTTTTCCAGTCCTGCGAAAGAACATGCATCCCATGTCTGTGCATTTGATGCTTCCTTTGTATTTCTACTCACATGGCCCTCCTCTGAAACTGATGTAAAAGGATATTGTAATTTTTGGCCAAATTCTGGAAAGTAATAGAGCACCTGCAGCTAACCCCTGGGATGTTATTCCCTGCTAAACATATCCTGGATCTGGTCTGTATCAGCTTCTATTATAGGATATGGCAAAACCTTGTAATCATTAATGTTGACTTCAGTGGTATATGCTTGTAGCTATCGAGAAAAACAACTGCAAACCTACTCTGAATCCTTCCTGTCTAATTTTTTTACTTGGTGAAGGTGGAGGTGGGTCATTTTTTACATTTTATTCCCAGATTTATGGTCTTCTAACATCTACTTTATTAAGACTTTGCATACATGTATTTCCAAAACCTCTTTTGACTGGGTGAGATTCACAAGTGATTACTTAGCACACATTGCTCTTTCCCTATGTTCCTAGTTCTCCCTCTCTAAAGGTGTCCAGGCAGGCTTATTCATGGTGAGATTTAGAGATGCAGACTAGTATTTTGCAAACCAGTGACAGAACATTTCAATTATGGGCAAGGCAATTTATTCAATGAAAGTTCTTCTTGCATTTTTAAGATTCCAGCACCATTGCAGAAATAGTTTGGTTCTACACACATGAAGCACACAGGTAGTTTAAGACTGTAAACAGATCTTAACATATGCTCTTCTATTTCATTTTTATTAGATATGCTCCTTTAAAACGTGACTGTTTCTTCATAACTTAAATGGTCATGAATGTTATTCTTCCTGCAGACATGTCTATCTCAAAAAAAACCATAAAGGCATGAACTATTTTCACATACAAATATAAAGGAAAAATTATTTTGCAAACAAATATTTTCTTTCAAAGCAGCCAACAAGAATTATGGAAGAGCTAAATGGGGAACATATGCTCTATGTTAGTATCTAAAGACTGGGAAACGCATGGAGGAGTGCATAGCGTGAGTAGAAGAAGCCAAAACCAAGAATATATGCAAATTTAGAAGAAGCCAATTGAATTTCCCATTAAACTTTAAAGGCTACTTATAGATGGCTGCTTTTTATACTCAGGATATCAACAGAGCTGAAGGACTATTTTGAAGACCTTCTAAAAGTTGCTAATTTCTGCCCCAAAAAGTAGCCAGAAAAAGAACTTGAAGCCTCTACTACTGCTGTCTGTGCAGAATGAGCAAGAACAAATGACCAAGAATGCTTGTTGACCCTCTCCAGTTGGAATGGGGACCCATGATGATGCATTTTAATGCTTGCATAAGATAGACTGAAGAACAGTATAGCCACCATAGTTATCAGATGTTTTGTTTCAGTTTATCCTCAGTATGCAGGGCACCTGAAGGCAAGATGAGCCTTTAAATTAGCTCAAAAGACAGAATCAGTGAAGAATTTTTCAGAAGAGCAGTTTTTCATTGGGAAGTAACATTTCTTTAAAATAAAAACTTTCCCTGGGAACACACCAGTTGGACGAAAACTCGTCATTGTCAGTGCTGACAAAGTGGCAAACTCCAGAGGTTTATAAAAACTGAAACTGTATAGGAAATACATACAGGCACGTAGCTTGAATACAGTCTACAATATATACACCCCAGGAGGCTGGAGTGTATAGAGGCAGGCATTTGCTCCCACCAAAAGCACTTGGCATGTTTCCATCTTTCTTAATGGAAGCAAGGCCCTGAGTATGGAAATGCAAAGAGGCAGATAACGTGAGCCCAAGGGAGTTACTCATTTGTTTGGTCATTGCTGCATGTCTGTTGGATACCCACTTCAGCTGCTATATTCCTTGCTCAGTAGGAAGCCATCAATGCCAAGAGTCCCACTTATTACACCCATTTAAATTTGAGTTCAATCAATAAATGCACGGAGCCTTTACTGGCCCCTTGGTAAACCTGGGAGGGAGAATTCTATCCAGTTCCATTGCTGTAAGCTGGATGTAGAAATCTTTTTGAGATAAGTAGATAAAATATGCTATGAATGCATGCAGGATTGTGTCACTTCATGGTTCATGAACTGTTTCATCAGTTAGCGCCTTTCTCCCACGTAAACTCAACATGAGATCAAACGGCTGTGGCTCACAGCCAGTCATGCACCCTGCGGTATTTGAACCTGCTGTCCTCACCTCTCAGGAGAGCATCCTGCCAAGCATGCCTGGAGGGCATTTGCAGCAAGACCAGGCACAAATTGCATTTTGAATCCATCACTAGGAGTGGAAGGTTCACAGGTCCCTGAGAAGAGCAGGAAGCGTGAGTGAGACTGTTAGCCCAGTGGCTGTGGCTCTGAGTGGGGAGCCCTGGGCTGGGCAGGGGGGAGCCTTGGGTCCATCCCCAGTGTCTGGTCTTAGTGCAGTGTCTGCCTGGTGTTGCAGATGGAAAGGAGCAGTGACAGAGACACTGAGAGAAATCAGGCCAAGAACATGTCTCTGTAAGGACTTTCTAAACACTTCATCTTCAAATTATACTGTTATCATCCCTTTGTTTTCATTTTAAATTCTACCTTGCAAACACCACATTTGATAACAGGGGTTTTCTATTAGTACAATTTTCACCTAAGCACTTAGTCATCTAATGGAAAGAGGAGTGTATTAAACTGCTCTTACAGTCTCTGTCTTAGGACTGCAAACATCTATCTCAAGAGGCAGAACAAGATTAGACTAAATGCAGGTATGCTGGTTCTCAGGTCCATGTGCTAACGTATTCTCATCTGTGCACTGCTAGAGCCTGCCACTTTGAACTCGATGTGGACTAAAGGCCTTTAACTCCAATTCCTCAACAAAAAATGTTGTATGTATGCAGAAGAAGACCTAATAAGACATGATTCAGACCACAGGGAAAAGCTCAGCAACCCATGATGGGCTTCTCTGGGCCACAGCAGCAAGCAGCAGTGACTTTTGAGGAAGGTAGGTAGATCTCATTTACCTTTTTCAAGAAGACAGACATAATTTCTATCCACCTTGGCCAGAGTTTGTCCTCACTGCAGCAGAGATTATAATCTTACTAAGTTATAGAATCACAGAGTGTGTTGGGTTGGAAGGGACCTCTAAAGGCCATCTAGTCCAGTCCCCCTACAATAAGCAAGAACATCTCCAACTAGGTCATGTTGCTCAGAGCCCCATCAAGTCTGACCTTGAATGTCAACAGGGATGGGACGTCCACCACATCTCTGGGCAACCTCTTCCGGTGATTGACCACCCTCATACTAAAGCACTTTTTCCTAATGTCTAACCTAAATCTACACTTCCCTAGCTTAAAACCATCACCCCTTGTCCTGTCACTAGAAACCCTTGAGAAGAGATCTTCCTCTGCCTTCTTATAGGCCCCTTTCAGGTATTGGAAGGTCACTATAAGGACTCCCCAGAGCCTTCTCTTCTCCAGGCTGAACAATGCCATCTTGCTTGTCTAATAAGCCATGCTAGGTGCTCTGCTCTTTTTGGCTACTTCCCCAACCTCTTTCTCTCCCCCTGTCTGCTCCCATTTCTTTTATCTTAAGAAAGTTCAGCTTCTTAGTGTAAAGCAGTAGAAATCAGTGCCTGCAGGGATTTCATGGCAGCTGTCTAGCCCATCCCCCTTGCTCACAGAAATTCAGCTCTATACCTAAATTTGTATACAAGGAAGAGGAGAAAGGGGCCGAGAGGTTGTCAGGCTGCAAGCTACTTTTGGCTTGGCTCTGATTAGCACCAAGCACAGGTGCTAAGCACCTCTTTGCTGTCAGATTTTCCATTTGGTGTGTATCCTTAATACAGGCAGCTACTATTTTTGGTTACAACACAATCAGCTCTCTTTATCAAGGGTTTTCTACAGTGCCCATCTGTATAGCAGCCAAGTACTTCCCAGACAGATTCTGTCTTCATGGCATGAATGAGAAAGCATTTCTCTGACAAATTATTTAAAAATAGTATGGGTAAATTTATTAACACCTTATAAAAATGTAGGCAGCTGCAGCTAGTATAAAGTCAGGCAGCAAAACAATGGGGTAAAAGCTGGTTAATGTTTTACAAGAAGTTTTCTAGATATAAAAGGTCACTTCTTTCCAAACAGAATTTTTAGAAAAATTATGCTTTTGAAAAATTTTGTTTGCAATTCACTTATCCCAGATACAAAACCCACATAATAAACATCTTAACTTGAGACTCTCACTTCAGTTTACATGATTTCAGTCAGTAATTATGGATACCAAATTTCTGTAAGTAGCATCCAAGCTAAGTTTACATTGTCTGCAGAAAGGTTTGCACCATTTAAATCAATTTAGAAATCTGTTAAGTAAATCTGACGCAAGTTTAGTTATAGCAAATGTCTTAGCTAATACATTTCTTGGGACTGGGTTGTACCTTTTGTGTATGCATGGATGAAACTCAAGTGCTCTCAAGGCCTCAGTGAATAAATAATAAATGGTGCAACACAGCTTTTTGATACATAATAATATCATAACTTTAAAATGTGTTTTCTCAGGACTAGGAATGAATGTGGTGTGTCCCTCTGGGAAGTTATTAAATACAAAGTGAAAAGAGCTATTTCTAGTGTTGGAAGCTGGTCAATGCATCTTTCACCACACCCTGGTTCCTGGCAATCATTTACACTCATCTTTTACACCCTTTCAAAGGGGCTGTAAATTATTGCCAGCTCAATATGTTACACCCACCTTATCACAGGTGAAAATAAATTGCAAAGCAATGAAGATTCAGATCTGTGGTGTAGGCATGCACAGAAAGGCTGCTGCTTTAGCTTATCAGATACCTTTATTTATCTTCGCTCCATCATAACCTCATGTTTCATACTCTTAACCCTCTCTCAGCTGTCCTGTGATCCTATGCATCAGAGTTCTGTTTCTCCTTTGTTGTGTCTGTAAACCTTTCTTGCTCAGATTATTCTCCGTTCAAACTAAAATTGTTTCTCTGTTCACCAAACTGATATTTAGTGATACCGTGTGACTGCATGGCTTGTCCTTGATGCTCTTGGAATTTTATAGGATCCAAAGCCTGGCCAAAGCTGAAATAACTTATCTTATGTGGTCAAGTGGAGTATAGACAGTGTTACAAGTGAATATATTTTCTTAATCCAGTTTTAATCCTGTATAAGTAATTTAAAAATAATCCTTAAAATGATTTTATTATAACCCTTTAGATAACTACTAAAAAATGCCCAATTTTTCCCCTCTGTGATAAGTTGAAATAGAATTTAGACTTAACCCCTGATTTTCCTTCCTTGCAGGAGCTGGAAAGGCTGAGCACATTATATCTGTTCCTCTTTCCCTATCCATCTGCAGGGGAAATACCCTTCTTTTTAACATACCTCATGTTAAGATTACTGTGTAAAGCTCAGAAGCCAGGAGCAGTTTCTTAGCACTGCACAGAGGTCTTGCCTGCTCCTCCGCTGCTGGCTGTATCTCAGCTCCTGGGATGTTTCTGGGACAAAGAACCAGCTACTGGCCATGAGCTCTGACAAATGAGATCTGTGACCTCATACACAGTAGTTCAGAAATGTTCCTTGCAATATTTATTAAAAACTTTGAAACAATCCCCTTCAAAAGTCTTGAAAGAAGCCTACCGTTGTGGCAAATTTACGTACTCCCAAATTAGGAGATAAAGAAGATAAAGTTGCCTAGGCAGCCCAAACTTAGTTTCTTCATATGAACAAGTCATCTTGAATGATGTGATCGCAGACCCCTGCACCTCCTGGGGCTCCCATGGTTGGTGGCCATTTAACACTGGGCAGCTCAGCATGGTCAGTGTGAGGCTCATCTTACTTATCAGACCCACACAAACCATTCTGCAAGTGCAGCATCACTCATTTTCCAAGAGCTTTTCCACCACGGTGGCAGTCAAATCCTATGCCAACTCTAAAGAAAACAATTTCTCACTAATGCCGAAAGGTGAAGTTACGCTGTTACTCTCACTTTTGGTGGCAGGGAGAGATTCAATAGCCCCTAATTACAGGTCATGGTTTTTCAGAGCCCTTGGTGTATTGAGTGTGCTCAGGGTATGGCTCCTGCACCTCCAGTTACAGCTGAGGCAGCAGCAGCTGCAAACCAGTTTTGTTCTGTGCATTGAATGAACACGGTAAAACCGGGCTCAGTATGGCACCATGTGTTTAAAAGTAGCTTTATAAAATGTGCAAAAAGAGGCAGGGTATGTGACCTTTATCTCAGCATGTAATTACTAACTTTTTCAGCTAAATATTCCTTCCTGTCTTTAAAAGGGTATACGGTGAATTTTGAGGCTATATTTTCAATACATTAAAAAATCTGGAAACACAACATGTAACATCACATAGGGAACTGAGCTTAGTATCAGCTGAAACAAACACTTTAAATTCACTGTGTAAAGCCCTGCCAAGTGTGCTAACAGGGTCATCCACAGCAGCAGTGGGTCCCCATCTTCCCTACTGCCTTGAAGTAAATGAACATGTGGGCTGTAATTGTCCCAGATGTTTG
Organism: Eurystomus gularis; assembly: GCA_013400335.1. Taxonomy (NCBI): domain Eukaryota; kingdom Metazoa; phylum Chordata; class Aves; order Coraciiformes; family Coraciidae; genus Eurystomus; species Eurystomus gularis. The sequence continues at coordinate 150,948 of VZZY01015199.1, read as the reverse complement.
TGGAGAAAAGAGGAAAGAAAAAAAAGGAAGGTTTGGACCGTGGAAGGGAAGTGGTTTTAGGACAGAACTAAGGAGAATTTGGGGCTGGAGTGTAGAACTATGATGACTCCTTAATGCAACAAGAAATCATAAAAAATGCAATTTAGGAAAGAGCTTGGAAGGAAGGATGGGGGATCTTTGTGTGCTGTTCAAGCCACTGAGATCAGTGCTGCTTCCCTCAACAGCTGCTTTCAACTCAAACATGCTGGGAGGGAGTATGTCGTATTTTATCTCAAGCTTCCTAAAGAGCCAATTACTCTAACAACTCATTCCCACCCAGAGGCAAAAAAGAGATTTCTAATGAGGCATCACCAGGTATCAACCCGTCTCCAAGCTGACCACCTCTGTCCTGTGGATGTTTGAAGCATCCCATGAGTTTTAACTCTGCTTTGCTCAGCCTTGTGCCTTCCCTTATTTTATCCCTTGCCTCTGTTGATTCTAGTTTTGATGTCAAGGGTTCAGACTCAATCTTTTTTTCCCTCTTCCTTTTGTTATGGAAGCTGTAGGTCTGTCTTCCATTAGTAATCACCTCGTGGGAGGGAGGCTACTTCACAAGAGACTATTGTCCTCTGATGTAATATACTAGTCCAGTGTCCTGCAGCCCCGTTGAATTCATGTTATCCATGATCATGGTAAATTTGCAGGTTTGCTTTTTTATGAAAATGCCCCAGTGTTTACATCAGCACCTAAAATAACCTGCCAGTCTGGGCTCAAGTGCTGTCTGCAGGTGGCAGTCCCGTTCAGAGGGTACTGCTCTGAAATTTGGCAGCATCAGATAAAGCTCCAGACCTGGCTCTTCATCTCTTTTAAGTACCCTTTTAACAGTATTTTTTAATAGCAACAGTAAAATATTAGAGCTGAAATAATGTTATTTTTAAATAAAAGTTTTTCACAAAACAGAGTCATGGCAATTGAGGCCTGTGACCTCAATAACAATAATCTGGGTAGGTTTTTTTCCCAGTATATACAAACGAATTTGCTGAACAATTGGATCATAGATCAAAAATCATAGATCCAAGATCTGTAAAGTTTTTAGAGGTATCCTTCTGTTTTACTATTTTAGTCTCTTAAAATAGCCTTTTCTTTACAGCATTTCTCAGAGTGTATTAGTCTGTATTGTTTTATTTATGGCTTTTCTCTACATACTGGATATTTTGAGTTTTCTTTTGTAATATACATATTTTAATCTACTTCTCCCTTCTCCTTATATAATTTTTTTTTCTCTTTTTCTGTTTCCTTGCAGTCATCTTCAGATCTGCACTCTCCCAGTGGCAGTCTGATATGCTTCAGGTGCACCTTCTCCCAAAGTAACAGTAAACCTCATCTTTAAAAGGTTTTGTTTTATCTCAAGTTATATGCCCTCATGACGGGAATATTTGTTTTCTTTAGGTTTTCACAGATATGCTTATTACCCACTGAGAAGATTGGCTGAGTGTTATTCCCATTCCTGGACCCTTTCCTCCTTCTTTCTATTGGGAGCCACCCAAACCATCAATGGATACAGAGGACGTGACATTATCAAGGATGCAGCTGGACTGTGGGAGTTTACAGCATGTGCTGGGACTGTGATGAATTTAGTTAGGCCTCAGGAAAGAATGCAAAGTCCTCCTTAGAGAGCAGAGGGGACTGGGCAGTGTTTGCTGCCATGTGGTACGTGATCATGCTGGCTGCAAGCAAGGACTCCCTGGAAGAGCAGGGTCTATGGCCGGGAGATGATTGTGCATAAATATTGTTCATTTCATCCTGCCTTACCAAGCTGGTAATTAATTAATTTAAAAAGTGAAGTTTTTACTCAAAGCAAAGATACATTTTTGGGTAGTCCACTTCTTGGGAAGGTCTGGGCAGTTCCATCCCTCCAGCCAGGTGACTGTAGCATTACACTTACATGCCACCTCTCCAGGAGTGATTTGTCCCCTATTCAAGCTAAGACCTGGTGGTATTGGTTTTGTCTTCACACTCTGTAGTGAAAATCAGGTATCACACTGACCTGTGCATCTAATCTAAAATTAATAAGTGCTCTGGTAGAGTGTAAGGTAAAAATCTGCTCCATTTAGGTATTACTTAACTGTTTCCCATAATGAGTTATGCTTGTTTGGGTAGGGATAATGTGCTTTACACCTACTTTGGTAAATTCTGTCTTCCAGCAGGTTTTGCAAAATTAATTTGCTTTTTAAAAAATACAGCATCTCCTTACAAAGGCTAGGCATAAGTTTGTTCTTTTCTTCCACTTTTTTGTGCAGTCCTTCATGCTTCTTCTTCCAAATTTTGTGCACAGTTTTACCATTCCTTTCCCAGAGTTCGATTTTCTTCCAGTTTCTCCTTTGACTAATTCAATCCTCTGAATAAGACTTGGTTTCCTTTAGAGCTTTCAATCTGTAAATGATGTTTCTCCTTTCATAGGCTAAATGCCTTTTCCAAACCGAAGTCAGAATCTTTTCTGCAACCCTGTTCTTGATTTTGGCTCTCCATTACAACTTTTGCCTCAAAATAAGGATTCCATAAATCCTCCAAACAGCGCGGTTGATTCAGCAGTCACAACTCCGTTCTCAAAGCCTCAAAAGCCTCTTTTTCTCTCTTTTTTGAGTTCCCATGGGTTATCCTGCCAGAATTTGTACAATCTCTCTCAAAAAGTTTCATTCTATCTAGAACAAAGATCTTTTTCAATGTCTTGATCATAATCTCATCATTAGTTTGATCTTCATTTACAGGCATATTATCAAAGAAGGTTTGTGATTCTCTGATGAAAGGCTGCTTTTAGTCACCTTTTTCAGTGTCTGCTTGACTTCATGAGAGGACAGTCATGTAGTTTGATCTGATTCCTTGCTGCGGATTGATGGGGTCAGATCTGTTTTGACCTTCTCAGTTCCATGTTCTTTACTCTTTTATTTCCCTTCTGTTTCTAAGTACACTAATTTGTAATTATGTCCACCTCTGGTGCCATGTAGCATTATAAATTCAGCACATTGCCAGTTTCACCCCAGAATTTTCTAAATAAAATGACAAAAAATCTGCTAGCACCAAAAGAAAAGTTTTCTTGTGGTAGGGGTTGTTTGTTTTTTTTGTGAGGTTTTTTACTAAATATTTGCAAGGTACTCCAGATTTTCACCAAGTTGCCTCCACATATAAAATAAGCCTAAGTAGTATAAGTTTCACGGAGGTTATGAGCACCTGAAATAGTTTCTAGAGTGGGCAATATAAAGCAACTAATATGTGCTTTCAGCCCACCATAAAGGACACCTCTTCCACAGAATAAAAGGCCTTGTGGCAAGGTGTATTGTGCTTGTCGAAGTGTCAATAATGAGCATGTTGACCTGCAATACTTCATCAGCTCCCCAACTTTTTACCTGTGAACTCTTGATCCTACATCCCTGCCTTTGACTGTTACACACTTTGATTTTCTGTATCATAGTATCTGTACTGCAAGTCTGTAATCAAAGCTGTGCTGAACTTCATGTGCCTAGTAGCTGAGTGTAGGAACAGGCATCAGGGTGCTTGTTGTTACACCCTTGTCATGGCAACCCTTTGGGCCGGAGCTTATTTCCCTACCTTGTGTTAAGATGATATGGGGAAATAAGGGGACGTTGACCTAATCCCACTCCCTGGCTAGTCTGTTGCAGTCCGTGGATACTGAGGGGCCAGGTAGCTCTGCTAGGGCAAAACTGTCTGTAGGCCATTATAAATTTATTGTTCACTTCCAGCCTTTTAGTGTTTGCAGAGCTGTTTTCCATCTTTATTTTGCTCTGCACAGGCAGAAAGAGAGGGCAGGAAATGTTCTCAACCAAATAGCTATGCATCAGGGTTAAGGGAGGACACATCTTCAGTGTGAAAGGTTGTGAGAGTTCAAATTCATTTTGAGATCTAATGCATGCATAATGTGTTTCTAATACCATAAATAGGTAGCAGGTCACGAGAAAAACTCACATGTTTAGAGCTGGCTGGAAACCAAAGCTGTTGATAATATACAAGTAAAGTGAGCCAGGGTCACCATTTGCATGCATTAGGATAAATCTGGAGCTGGTTCATTGTGGATTGCTCAGTGTTTCTAAGTTTGTCCTAATAGGATGAAGAAGGCTGCATTTCAATGGCATTCCACACACTGAAGCTAATGAGCTCTTCCTATCCCTACACTGACCACAGGATATCAGAGATGAAGAGATGAAGACAGGTATTAAATGGAAATGAATTTGTCAGCAGCCAGGACAGAAGCTCCTATTCAGAGTTAAGGTGACCTTCATTCACATTTGTTTGACTAATTCTGAGTGCACTAACCACTGTGGGTAAGGATGTCCAGGTTCAGCTATTTCATAAGGGATAACGCATTGATGATATGTGAGGTAACTCCAAGTTTCCTTTTAAACAGCTGGAGCTGCACATTAATTACATCCAGCCATAAACAGACTTTCTTCATCCTTCAATAAGAACAAAGAACAGCTGTACTGTTGCTGTTAGTTGTAATGTGAGTATGCACACATCTCTAGAGACTACCCTCTCTCAGGCCTATGTACTCATCTCAGATCTGACTTTCTGAGACAGTTCGCTCTGTTTTTCATGTCCAAACTTTTCCAGTTTGCTTTATACGTACTTACATATGTTGCCAGGACCAGCAGCAGCATAAAGACTTTCCAGACACAGCTGAATGGCCAGACCATGCCTGCTCTGGTCAGTGTTGAGTTTTTGTAATTCAGTATCAGCAAGGGACAGCATAAAGAAAAGTAGTTTCTAGATTAAAACGGCACTTTTACTTCCCACTAGATTCTAGCCAGATGGAGCGAGCTCTGAAGTTGTGCAACTCATTCCCTTTTTCTCAGTACTTTGCTCTGCACTGTGACAGTGGCCCAGTGAGGCATGCTCTTGCCTTGGGCAGATGCACTTTGAAATTTATCTTAAATTTATTACTGTCCTCTGTTTCTTACCTTTTATCTGCTGGTCTTAACCTTAAGCTCTGCTTGTCGTGACGGACCTCTCTAGCAGATGTCTCTCTGTAACTGTGACACAAGGGCGTTACTACCTTGATTGCCACAGAGGAGGTCACAGTTGGCAGGTAGTGAGGGGGAACTAGGCTGCTCTTCCTTTCCAGTGATGATCCAAGAGGCTGGAGGACACAAGTTTGGGGAGACACACTTGACTGGCATCTGTGTGGGGTAAAACTTGGAACTTCAATTCCCAGGAATGGTAGAAGTTTGTTTTGATTTCAACTGTGATGAGCAGGTAGAAAAATAAATGCTATATAAACATGTGACTCTAAGCTAGAGAAGATAAGCTGATTACTCTTAATGGCTTAAAAAGCCACATCAAAAAGTGACAATAGATTTCAGCTTTTCTGCTGTATTGTGATATGTGAGCAGTGGTACTACAGTATACCATCCTAGAAAATTCTCTAGTGAAATTTCAGTATTTTTCTACGATGAAACTTTTAAACTTTAACATTTAATATACTTTTAATTTTTTTTCTGCAGGAAAATTAATTCAATTTAATATATTTTTATGGGCAAATTAGTTTAATACTGATATTTTTCCTTCCCTGAACTAAGCTCCCAAACCCCAGGATGTTTTGATGAAAAGTTTCCTGTATATTCTGACCTTAGGAAAATGACACAGTGACATCTGCAAGATTTTGAGAAGATTTGGTGCAGAGAATACCCTGGTTCCTTGCATAGTCAGAGAAAACTTTGAATGCTGTTGTTTCAAATAGTGCACAGTCAATGTGATGGTAGGACTTTAACAATACAGATTTCGGAAAAAAATGTTGTGTGCTATTAAACCCTACGAGCTTTATGTGTTTGCACTCACACTACCACCACAAGACATAAATCTATGTTAAGTCAAGTGAGGTAAGACTCTGGTCTTTAGAGAGTAGTGTAGAAGCTTCTGAAAGAGGGTGGATTCTTTAGCAGGAGCATTCTCTTTGCACTGACTGGCACTGAAAGTATAAAGCCGATGGATTTCCCAGCTAACATACCAGAGATAAAAAAAGAAACCCGACTATTTGTGTTTATAAAAGATCTCCTGGCATTTTGCAAAAGCCCCTGATGCTTCAAATCTCTGCATCCTGGCTAAGTTGCAGCTTGTATTCTTCTCCCATGGACACCCTCCTTCTCTCACGAGGAGAAGGGTGCTCTGCTTCCCATCTGCAACTATGTCTTTTACATTATCTCAGTAGGAGCATGCACAGCAAGCGCAGAGTGAGCTGCAAGGATCCTCCATTTTGATGATGGTGCTGTAAACGCATGGTACACATCCTAGAATGTAGGTACCATGGCTGTGTGTGTCAGGACAAGTTGAATGCTATAGATTTATATTAGCAAAAGCATTAGGGAGATCAGATTATCTTCTCTGCTTTTGGTCCCCAGGCTCTAGGCATGGTGCACAATGCATCGTAGGTGCTAGTGGCCATCCTGCCCACATGATTAGTAAGTCCTAACACTTCTTGGGCCTCAAGTCAAACACCCCATTGAATTTCAACCTGTTATATACTGTATATGGGTTTTGATCCCTTTTACTGTCCATCTTCATTCTTTTCTAAGTTAAGATGAATTGCGTTGAGTGTTAGAGATAATTATATTGCATATGTGTGACACATATGTAGGTATGATGCCAGTGTTCACTGACTACATTCTTCTGCTGTCTTTTTCTAAACCCTATGCAGCACTTCTTGAAGACATCATGCAGTCTTTTAACCAAAAGACAGTGGTATGCTTTACATCATTATGCATATGTGGTTTATTCAAACAATCATGTTTAGATGGAATGGTTATAAGTAAGCAAATACGTATGCAAGAAGCTGCATCTGGACTGCAAACCTATATATGGGTGAAGCCCATGTGGGAACTGGAGACTGAAGAACACTGTTGGTTCCAGCCCATCCATCTGCTTTGAAGATTGTTGAGGCACTGCAGGATCCATGGACAGAACAGGTATGTTCCTCAGGTACAAGAGTCATGCACTGTCTGTGGCCGTATGGGGGAGCTGAGCCTGGTGATAGGGAAACCAGGCTTTATTCTCTCCTGGGACACAGATTTCATTTTTTATCTTGGACAACTTTTATCTTGCTGCCTTTTGGAGGGGAAGAGGGGAAAGGGAAATATGAAGTGTTCATTCACCAAAATATAAAGCAACAAGGAAATAAAATCATTACATACAAATGGTGTTTTCTTTAGTTTTACCAATTTACTATGCAAGTTCATGCCAATCTTTCAGTTTATTGTGTCTGACTGATAAGGGACATTTATTTTGGGTGATTAATGGAGGTGTATAAAGATAAACCACAAAAGCATATGTGTTTTCTTGATTATGTCTTATAACAGAATGCACTTGGACAAAGAAATTTTCAGATATTCCCAATTGTAAAAATGCCCATTGCAAAACCGTGAAACTGAAAGCATATTTGACTGAATCCACTTTAGTTTTTTATTCTCCAACTGTTTTTGAGTTTTTCTTTTTTTTTTCTGTTTCTTTTAAGTTTGCATTAACACAATTGCTTTGCCTGGCTGGGTGAAAAATACTCGACTTCTGCCTCAGTACTCACTGCAATCCCTCCAGCGGTCAGCAGGGGCTCCTCTTCGACTGTGACTAGCTTGGCTCTCTTCTCTCCCTTGCCATTGACCAGCCTGTGGTGTTTCCACCCTGGCTACCTGATCTGGATCCTGTGGGGAAACACATCAGTGCAATTTTATATTCACAAATTCTTTTTCATTCTTCACCTCACAAATCATCCAAAATGGGCAGATAAACACAGATGTGTTGTCTGTATTCCAAAAGCCAAGCAATGAAAGAGCAGCAGCACCACCACATTCAGGAGACTATGATCACTGATGGATGCAGACAGACCTTGATATGGTTTTGTTACACCTGCAATTAATGCATGATGAATTTCATAGCTGGATGATAGGGGGAAAAAAACCTACACAGATATCTTCTCTGCTGAAGCATTACCTCTTCACAAATGTGGAGCTGAATTTAAGCATGTCTTGACTCTAATGCTCTTAGTTGTCTTTGATATGTTCAGTTTAACTTTCACTGAGTTCAAGGATATTTGGACTAAGTGCTGGGGCTTCAAGCTCCACTGGGAGCTGAGGAGTTTGATCCAGATGGCAGGGGGAATGTAGCTGACTTGTGGTGGCCAAGGTGGCTCGTGTGGTAGGGTGATCCACATACCCAGGGTGACCAAATGACTCAGGTACTTTTCTTCACACACTGTGAAAAACAGGAACAGAAAGAAATAGCTTCATTCTACCAACAACATTGACTAATTGGTCACAAACCTATGCTACTGATATATAGATACCCTGGGGAAAATATGGTGCAAAGGTACAAGTGCAAGACCAATGCTAATGAACCTGGACAGTTGGCAAACCATGTAATTAACTCAGGAGGGGTTTAGGAGAGAGCCACCTTTCGGAAGAGAACTGAAGAAGATGGAAAAGGTAAGACTTTTACTAGTTTATGCTGAATAATTTATTTCATTACTGAAAATCCAAGCGAATAAATTATTTACTCGGTTAATTTCCAGTAGACAAAACCCAAATCTAGTAATAAGAAACATTCCTGGAGGGCTATTATGATCTATCATGAAGAAAATAAGACACTGAGAGCAGTGGAGTAAACTGAGATGTGGATATGCTGTACAGTGGAAATTAATGAGGTACCTTTTCCATCTTCTTACAGGAATATGAAGAGCAGTAATGACTTCTGGCTCAACCTTTCCTAGCCTTTAGTAACACAAAATTCTGTATTTTTAGAGAGGTGAGAGGATGGAAGCAAATTTTTGAAAAACAGCATTCATGTGCTCTTGCTTTCTTACTCTACCATTCTCTATATTGTCATTGTCCACCAAAATTCAGATAAGGGAATTTTTAAGAATGGGTTTAATATGCTCTAACTTTAGGTGTTCACAGGGTAGGTGTCTGGATCCATGTTGGCTGGCTATAGATCTCTTTGACAGCCTGTGGAGATGTGTCAGTGCAGGAGCTCAGCGTGAGATTTGACTGAGATTTTCACTCGGGTTTATCTAGTCTGAGGTGCATTGCACCCTAAAGAGCGTACATGCTATTGATCAGCTCTCCTCTGACTTTGAAGAGATGTGCTTGTGTATATGCCTACATTAAAAGCAACTACTTTTAACACCACAACTTCTACCACTTACATTCCAAGTGCCACTTTGGGACCCTGGGCTTTTGGAGGCTGCCCAATCTGCCAGAGTGGACCTGGATACCCTTCCTGGATGTGTCAGTGAAACCTTTGGATAAAATTCTGGCTTGCATGACAATTCTCTATGAGCTGCTCTTACTTTTGGTGAAGGTGTGATTTCATCCCATGTCATATGTTGCTCAAGCTGACAACTATGTGTCAGATACTGCCTAGGGCAAAAATAGTGGAAACTTTCATGGCACTGTACCTAAAAATGGGATTTTGCTGCATAAAATACCCTTAGCAAAACAGGCTTATGCATCTGCAATCAGCTCATCTGAATGTAAGTAAGTGATTAATTTATTTCTGGCTTGTGTAGCCTGAGTGTTGGATGGACCAAAAGTGAAGAGGCTTGTCTATGGGTCTGGGAGGTGAGTTTGAGGCTGGCTCCAGGCTTGTGTTGAAGCTCATTCTTCTTGATTTTCATATATGCTAAAGCTCACCATGCACCCATCTCTAATTAAGTGCCTATGCATCGGAGTACCCAGAACTTGCTTTGCACACTCTCAACTTTGTTTCCTGAGACTTGGGCTTTGCCAGGAAGAGCATAACACCAGTCGTCTAATATGGAGAGAGAGTAGGAATCTGAAGCACAGCCAGAAGCAACACCACTAGGTCAGACCTGGCTGAGCTGTCCACATAACCTGAGGTGGCTTGTTCTGTTTGTCACTGGCCAGGCAAGTAATTGCCTAACTGAATAATTTATCCTGTCCTGGCTACTGTAACATCTCTCCTGCCACAGCTCTTCTATGGACTTGACTTCAAAACAATTTGGAGGGGGTTCTGTCTTTTGCAGAGTTCATCTACAGTTGTGTTTGTACTGGGACATGTAGACACTACGGATTTGCAGATAACATCTGGCTAAAAGAAGCAGTCCAAAATGTTGTATTTATTGCAATGAATGCAAATCTGTTATATTCTCTATTTCTTCATGCTTGCAGTGTGCTAGTATGATAAATAAGAATTACCAGGTAAGGGTGTGTTTTGAGCATGGTTATTGAAGAATCAGCCATCAATTCTCCTGACAGGCAATAGGATCTGCATGACTAATTCCCTGAGAAATAAAAGGACAATGTTCTTCATTAATAGTAGAGAGAAATAAAATATTTGCACGGTGAATGCAGTGAATTTGTACGTGAATGTAATCAGCTTTGCTCAGTCTATTGCACTTAAATGTTTTCAGTGTCTAGCATGCAGACCAAAATACCATTTCACAGCTCCATATGAAAAGTGGCCAATCATTTCTGCAACCCTTGAGACTGGCTGTGATAACATTAACCATGATGTATTGGTGTGGCATCTATGGGACCATAATATGCAGCTCTATGAGAATACTATTGGGTTGTGTTTCAGAGCACTGTGGACTAGTTCATATTTTTCTCTTCACTCACAGAGAACTTTTTCCAGTCACTAAAAATATCTTATTCATAACAACAACTCAGTTGACTTTTTTTCCTGTGTAATGGTTGGATTTCGGGCTTTTGTAAAGTCAGAACCATGAACTTACTTCTCCTGATATAAAATGACTTCACCATAAGCAAACTCCAAACTATACGATCATTTAAGAAATTAGACTCCCAAAATAATTTTTTAAATCCTACAAGTGAAGCTATTTGCTCTAAAAAAAAAAAGATCAAGGGAAAAACTTATCTCTTCCTGAGTGATTGATCTTTTTCTATTGCAATTGCCCTCTGACCTACAATAAATCATTTTAGAGTGTGTCAGGAAAATCTCTTCAATAGATTTAGAGCTGAGAGGAGAAATGTTTTGTCTCTCAAAGCATTATCACACAAAACATCCAAACAATTGTAGCTTTTCTGTTATTTTTCCCACATCCAATGAGATTATGTAGGAAAGCTTTTCCCCATGTTGGTGTGAGTTGATAATGTCTAATGAATATTTCAGTCTGAAACCTATATACAATTTTAATGCTGTAGAAGGTATATAGAAGGAAATTTGAATTTCCTTATGAATGAAGAACCTAACAGGGAAAAAACACACTGGAGAAATTATAGCCCTGCTTTATGGAGCTCCTGCTCATTTGAAAATAAGGGTATTTTCAAAAGACTTCTTACTAATAAAAAATGATCTTGCTGAAACCTTTGCCACTCCTGGTCCCAGGAGGCAGGAATGGGTATGAGCTCTGACTCTTCTCTGACCTGTTTTCAGGTAGTCTGCTCTCTCATGGTCATTTTTGTCGTAAGTTGCTTGTAGTTCTTCCACACAGAAAACCAGTGTGTCTGCAAAACTACCTGAGCTATATCACAGCCTTGCTGTGAAAACAATGTGCAACAACTCCACTCTAGGGGGGCCAATGCCTTCAGACACATGTTGGCCTCATAAAACTTGAATGTGGTGGCCTTTGATGGATGTATGTTGCACAAGGCATCCATTTGACAAGCAGTTTGGAGGTGGCTGATGCCTCCTATAATGACAAAAAACCTGGAAAGGAATTTTTATAGGAAGCTGGATTCATTTATGTTAAAATATTGCTGAAAGTTGCCATTATTATGTTGTGTTATTAAACATATGTTAGGATATTTGGGATGGGATTCCTGTGAGTAAATACAAGCATCTACAACAGATACCTACATCTGGGCTAGTAACTACATTCTCTCAGTAGCCATTGGAGTCCAGAGCAGAGTTTGATGCATCTTGAAGAAAACATCTAAAACTGTAATCCTAAGAGCATCCTAGAAGTGCCTATTTTTTTAAATGGGCTTTTCATTTCTTTTTCTGGAGCTCTCAGTGATTAGCTCAAAGATAGCTGTCAATATTTCAGATGTGTGATGTTAGGAGAGATGGATTCCAAGCCATTTTACAGGCATTTTACAAGCAGATCTCCCAGTCTAAATACACTAATAGACTCAATAGATTTTCAATACTGACTTACTATATTTTACTTATACAAATATTTGTGTTTGTTTTACATTATATATTACATGAAGTTGTTAAATTTTCTCCCATGTAAATTCAATTTCTTGTGGTTTTGCTATCCACAACCTCCATCCCTTGCTTTGAAGAGGCCCCCCAATTCTTTACAGTAAAACAGCCCAGAAATGTCATTATGTAACTCTGATACTCTCCTAATCAGTTGAGCTCTGGCTGGGTGGGTAACTCCAGAGGCAGAGGGAATCTCCCACAATTACAGCTTGTCCAGCTTCCCGTTCTCAGAACTACCGACCACAAGAAACTCCTGTGGTTACTAACAGAAGAAACAAGTTCCCTCCAATCTCCCAGCGCACCTTGTCAGTTGTGGTTTGTGAGAATTGCGCTGTACTCTTATCCAAGGCAGTCAGGACTGGCGCAGGCTTTGCGCCCCTTCATGCTGCCAGTTCGGGGTCCTCAGCCTACGGCTTCGAACTTTCCGGCACAGCAGCTCTGTTCTGTGGGAAACGTTTCAAATTTGTCCCACAAAGAAAACCATTGCCCTGTGAAAACTACCTGTGCTAAATCACAACCACTCTCTGGGAATGAAACAAGGCTTTCCTTGAGATTTTTTTTGTTTATCTTTCATTTCTGTCTCTGCTAACATGTGAGATAGTCTGTGGTGAAGATCTTGGTGCCTTCTTCCATCCAACACTTTCTGAATACAACTGAGCAGCCTCTGTTCATTTATATCATTGCTCTGACATTACCTGTGCTGTGAGAATGATAAGAAATGAACCATTTGATGGCAGTGAGGTGGGAACTAGGCAGTGTGAGATGACATGTTTCCTAATTAAACCACTAATGACTATAAATGATGCCACTACGTTCCTCTATTATAACACACAGCTACAGCAGGAAAACCTTTGTAGTACAGTTAGTTTCTCACTTTCCATTTCCTTGAGGCTTTTCTGTAGGTTTGTTCCCCAATATGACCTGAAAGTTCAGGCCTTGCAAAACATCCTCCTTTTTAAAAGTTACCCTGTGATCTGTCAGTGCATCTCCCACTCTGCTGCTTTGTCTTGTGACTGCTTGGCTGAGATCCTTGTGGGATTACACCAGCCTCTAATGGCCTTGTTTTCCCTGGTTGCTCCTGGCTATTCTGTAATAGCACCACTCAGCTCCATCAAGGAAATAACTGCAATTTTCTCTTCCCTAATGAATTTCGTAACGTAGTCAGTGGCAGGCCATGACTGAGAATGAAACTAAAACTTGATGTAATGGTCAAGCAAGAAATTTGACTTGGAGCTTTGTTTTGACTGGGTCCCAAATGAGGAGAGGTATTGCTGACAGCTCTGCATATACTCTGTGGATGCTGATGGCTCTAGTGGCAATAAAAATGTTCACAGTTTTTTGGTTTTTGTCTTGTTTTCATTACCACTGTCATGTTGCTTCTTTCTGTGAAATTTGGGTTGCCAGCTAATGATCTGGCTACAAGGGCAGGAATGGCCTTTGGCTTCTTGCAGAGATTAATTAAAGAAAATACAATAAAATCATGCTCGGAGTTAGTGTGGAGACAGCCTGCACTGAATGCTTGCTGGGGTCAGGTAGGCAGCTGAACGTATCACCATACATCTGGGGGTTCTCTGAAATGCTCAGCTGTTGAGTCTGCTTGAGATGTTGAATATGAGGTGTAAAGCATCAGGGGCAAACTGGTCAATGACCGCCAAGCTTCATCCACACAAGAGCACACATCCATGTTATTTTTGTACTCTTCAGAATGATTCAGTTTAGGTTTGACCTAGCAGGCTAGACAAAAAATGGTCAAGAACTGACAAGTCTGACTCCTGCTCCCTGACCACTTCAACCAGGCTGGGGCAAAATTCAGCTTGGACCTGTATGTCTTTTTTAGCTTTGGGACACGCCAGTTCAAGAGTCCCAAGCCAAATATCTGTGGGAGTGTGAGGATTTATAAAGTCCAGCTCCAGAGCATTTTAATGTAAGAAGCAATTTGACTTAGTCAACATGTGGGCTTGGGAGACATCTGAATGATGCCAGATCAGGAGGAGGCCGCCCTAGCAATGAGTGGGTGAAGCAGCATGACTATTCTTTCAATATGACAGCCCAAGCAGATGCCATGTACCACTCTAACTGCTGCAGCTTGTCTAGGGTCCCCTGGTAAGCCTGGGCCCGGTAGTGAATCACCATGATGATTGGTGGCAGGTGGAAGAGGATGAGATGACTGTCTAGGAGTCCTTGCAATTTGCAGCTGGAAGAACAAAAGCCAGTTGTAGTTTTCTTATGCTCAGTAGTGGCTGCAGTCATTGTGCCAACCTTCCCCCTCATGGAGCCTGGTCCAGGTGCTGTGGTTCCTTCCCCTAGGACTGGTGGCTCAGGAGCCGGAACAATGGAAGCCTTCTGGAAAGGTAGTTGGAGTTTCTCCTTGCTGTGGGTGAGGTGGCTGCTGCTCTCACATAACTGAGCATGGTGGTGAATTTTCCTGATGGGCTTTTGCTGGCTCATTGTGCTGATAAGCAGAATCCTACACTTCTGGAGTTCTTTGGAGGGGCAGGGCAGGCTGTAATACTTTAGGTGAAGTGCGTTCAAGGCTTCTCAGAGGTATTTATTACGACTGCTGTTCCATTGCCAAAATCTCTGCTATGGTCATTTGGCACCTGTCCGTGGAGTTGAGTGCAACAGTGCCAATTGCCACCAATGGAGACTTGGCCCTCTCTGATGGAAAATCCCAGCCTTTCAGGATATGCTTATCTTGCTAGAGCTATTTTATTTTGTCTGCAGTAAAGCTGGACAAGTGATTTGGCATTGCTGGGCTGGGCTGTTAAACATATTCATAAACACAAGGATTTTCATTACTGCTGAGGACCCAGCTCCATAGCCCCGAGGACAGAACTCTCACTTCAGTGAAGGCAAGTGGTCCACAGTGCTGACTCCTTTGGTTATTGTGCCCCAGAAAGAGGCCTACCATCAGGACTCCTTGTCCGGGTATACCTTATTTTGGGCATGTCTAACCTGATACCTTGCATTTCCATGCCCATGGCTCACCCATTTGGGACTATCTGCCATCTCCAGTGTTGTACTGACCTGCTTTCCTCCCCTTGGCTGGGAGGCTCTGATGCTGTGCCCCGGTGATATGGCTTCCCCTTCTAGATGGTGGCTCGTTGCTCTGGTTACCACCAGTGCCACAGTGTTCGGACCTGCACATAAGGAAAAACCCACGAAGCTGCTAATGTGCATGAGCTATTCCTGGATGGGTCCCAGGCAGTCTCTTGGGTGGACTAAACTCAGAGCTGGCCCACAGGATGGTTTAGGAAGGTGGTGTTCCCACAGACACCCAACGCAAGTCAGAAAACACAAACAGTTCGTTCTGAAATATGCAGATCATGACATACTTTCTCCTGCTTCTGAACTGAAAAGTGAATATTAGTGCTAGGCAGTGTTCAGAACCTTGCTAGGTTGGGTCAGTGATCAGAGAAGTGCATTATGAGACTCACTCGGTGTTCCCTCCAGTTCAGAGGGAAGGAGGGAGGCGCTCTCGCACTGTGCAGAGCTCAGTGCTCTCAACCAGGCAAGGGTAATATTGATGAATGCAGTGTCACTGAAGTTCCATGTGTCTTCTTTAGGATAGCAAAACTACTCAACACTAAGTATGTATGATGGGATAAGGCAAATGTTAGCAGTAATGGTAAAGGTAAGCCTTGCAGGCCTGTCACTTCCACACAAACCTCCTGTAAAGAGAGGAACTTAATGGTTGAGATAAATTATTCTAAATAATTGCAATAGTTGTGGGTTATATTTTTGGCTGCTCTTTGTGATAACGTGATTGCTTCAAGGTACATGCTGCCTTCCTTCCCAGGACTCCAGTCAAAACATGGCTTGTGGAAACCAGTTCCCTTTTACACTTCAGCTGCCTGATATTTACATTCTCTGCTCACTGTTTGTTCTCACTTTCCTCTTGCCTTCGTAGAAGTGCCTGCTGTGAGCTGTGCCATTTGTTAGGGACAGCCAGAAGATGTTGACTCTACTGCCTTCCCCGCAGGAGTCTTCTTGCAGTGATGCTCACCACAGCTGTGTCCGATTTCCTGAATGGTGTGTGAGGTAAACATGCAATCAATTAGTTGTACTGCACGGGCATGTGATCACATTTGCTAGGATTCATTGATTTTAAAAGCAGAAAGGATGGGTATAATGTAGCCTGACCTTGTATTTTCAAGGTTTTGTGGCACAATTTATTAAAAACCCTTTCCCTCCTCTGTGGTCTGTAGGAATAGGCACTACTATATATAAGGCTGATACTCACATCCCAGTTTCCATAGGCAAGCCCCAGGAGGAGACATGACATTGGAAACTAGGTGAATCAAGCTGATTAGCTGCTATAGCATTTAAATGCTGATTTCAATAACTAGCTGGAATATTTGGACATCCTGTTTAGACACCTTAAGATCTGGACATTTTGCACTGCAGTTTCCTGTCACTAAATCCTTTAGAAAAGCAGGTCAATGGCTTCGTATAGATCCTTAGTTTCAGACCTACACACATTTTTAGAAAGATTATCTGTACATTTTATTGTTAAGCACATTTTTGCAAAGGTAGAAAAAAATGCGTTCACACAGAGAATTAACTAAAAATGGGCCTTTAAATAGTACCAAGAAGTTTCTACACTTTTTAGAAGCAANCCCCCCCCCCCCCCCCCACCTTCTCTGAAGGCAATTTACTAATTCTAATTAAATGTCCACTCTTGCAGTTTCTATGCAGCCTGAACTCCTGTTACTTAGATTTTGTCCAAGGGAGAGACCATGGGGTCTTCATGAGACATTTCTTAACTTCTTTTGTTTTCTTAAGTATTCAAATCAGGCAGCAGTTGCTCAGGATGCAGAGCAGTTGGGAGAGCTTGTTGTTTTGGGCAGTTTGCAGAATAAGCCATAGCTGGGAGTAGAGGATGGTCTCCATTGCACTGCGTATGGAGTGTGAACTGTCAGTGCCCAAAGGGTGCAAGTGGATGTGACGTTTTTCCAGATCAGAGCTGCAGCATTCTCCTTCCACTTTGGTCTAGTGTAAAGGACCCTACACACCCTATGGCAGTGCAGACCAGACTGCATAGTCCAAATTAAGCTCAGGTTACTTTCCAGACTAAGGAGTGAAGTTGCTGTGGACTGCTTTTAAGTGAATATCTTTCCTGACCGAGGACAAAACTTAAGGAGAAAAGTTTCTTGACTTAGTCATCTTAACTGAGCTCCTACAGCTGTGGGCTGATCCCAGATCATCTAAGAGATTGCTGGTCACTGTATAGCACTTACTAACATAGATAAAAGTAACTAGTGCTGTGTAATCGGGAAACTAGCTCCAGAGGATAGGAGACCAAAGTCTTCTAGAAAAGGAGCCTTGTAACCTACCCAAAAGCATTAGTGAAGCAAAGACTAGAAACCAATGAACTTTTGTGCATGTGGTAAGTTATGTGGGGCTTGTGAATCAAGAAGTACTGTCAGCCCCGCTGTCCCTGAGACCACCAGAAAAATTCTTGCTGATTTCTGGAGATGTGAGATTAGACCTTAAAGTGTTACCCCAAACAGGCAGAGCTCAATAAGAGAAAAAAAGCTGGAACAGCGGTTGGTAGCTGCGTCAAAAAACAGCACAGCCTGGTCAGAAATGCCCCTCTCCAATTAGTGACCATCCCTTCAATGCAACTACAGTAGCACTTGATTTTTCTTATGTTGCACAGGTAGCCTTGCTGCTGGTACCTATATATGGCTGTTTTTCTCTGTTTATGTAAAGGGGTTCCTTCCATCAACAACTGAAAGAAAGTCAGCTTGAGCTGCTAAGGCCACAGTAAAAAAAAATGCACGTGTGACTACAGCAGTTCAGCCCCTAGTATGTTCCCCCTGTTAAATTACTGTTTATTGCTGCTTGTCAGTAATGAGTGACCAGTAAAGGGAGAGGCCAGCTCCATCTGGGTGCCAGATTACTGGGAGGAGGGTTGCTTCCTTTGGATCTTCCCAACTGTTTCCTAAATTGAAGCAAGGATCTTTCCTTCCTTGAGACTGACTTCCAGCCATCATTAGAGGGAGCTGTTGCCCCAGCAAGCCCCAACCTCCCTGTGTACTCTTCTCCATACCTACTCCAAACTGCTGTGCAGGGAGGAAATTCAGTTGATTCATGAGCTGGCACCTTTCTGTACAGCACTGTCAATCATGTCAACTCTTGAAGGTACTTTGTAAATAAGTATCTTCATTTGTTTGACTTTCTGTATGCAACAGAAGAAAATGTCTGAGCTAAACTGTGGCAGCGCTGTGATCTTCCACTGCTGTCTAGGGAAGCCTTGTAGCCCTTCTGTTAACCTACACCAAAAAAGCAGAGAAGAGCTTTTACAAATTTTCTTCTGTAATTTCACCAGTCTTTTGTTTGAACCATCAGTCTTGCCTCATGCTGACCCTGTTCTCATTTCCATCACAACTGGAGTAATTCAAACCAAGCTGGGGAAGTTAAGTGGGTGAAAACTCCTGTGAATGAGATCAGAGTTGGACTTTTTGTGAAAAAAAGACAAAGGCCTGAGACCAAAATCTTAAGCAAGTCGAGCATCTGACTCAGTGGTTAACCTTTGCTTTTAACTTGTAACCATTTTTCTTGGAAACAAATGGCTCAGGTACCCTGTCTCTGTGCATTCTGCTCTTGTTTTCCTAACTGGGGCTGGCCATGTTGTTAGGTTTTGTTTTCTGACAAGAAATGTGTGGAGATTAGATAGATGGTGTCACTGGTGTTATTCCAGGCTGATAACATCACATTGCTTATTTCGTACTAAAAGAGAGTGTAGATTGAATTACTGCAGGACCAGCATGGGTTGTGCACCAAGTGTGTAAGAGCGTATTTCAGCTGCATGAGGCAATATTGTTTTAAATGTGCATGGGCTGAATTAAAAATGTCAGCTATCACATGAGGGTTGTTTTTTAACAGACAGGAACAATTGTGTAACCAGACCTCATGCTTATTAAACCAAATTCAGATTGGTGGATAAAATTTAAATAGGAATTAATTTGCCTGTGTACTTTTAGTATCTCAGAGCTGGGAGATGGCTCACTTGCAGCAGAGGGACCATGCCCTATATACCTGTAAACCACTGTTCTTAAAACTATGCAACTCATTTGAAGCAGATAAGGTTATCTTGGTATTTGCAGTTTTCCTTCTACCTCTCTGTTTTTCCTGTGGAGAGCACTTGGCACTGTCCCTGCTCTAAGGTAATACTATTTCATTTTCTAAAGCAATTTGTCAGGTTTCTAAGTGTGGCCATTCAGCATGTAAATTCAATGCATAATCCTTGTGCTGTCATCTTACTCATTTAAATGGACTGAATACAAGGCATATTTTTGTAATCTGTCTGCGCTCTCTCGGGACAGCTTTGTAAATGACATGTTACATTCCCAAGTCTCAGCCAGGCATTCAGTGCCAATAAAGAGCAGTTACTTCCTAATAAGTATATTAACTGCTCAAAATGTGGTTGTGAAGATCTGAGAAAAAGCTCAGTCAGAGAGAGAGCAAGCAGGAGTGGAGCAGTGAGTGCCCCTGCTTGAGGTGTGTGTCCGTCAGGACAGCATCCAGCACACTGCTGGCAGATCTGATGTCTTTGCCTCTGTGGGGTGATCCAAGCACTGTGAATTTAGCTGGCCTGTGGTCAAAGGGCATACCACCAAGCAGACGGTGCGCAGGGGTCAAGCACTGTGTTTCCAGGCTCACTGTAAGCTAGCAGCAGCCACCATTGCCACTAATATAATCAGCTCTACCTTCTGCCCTTCCTGCAGCCATCACTAAGAGTAGGTTTTTTTGGCTCTGCAGGCAACTGGGTCTTGGAAGTGAGCTAATTTAAAACTATACAGGAAATAGCAACAAAAAGTCATTTTAACTGGTCTGTTTTATTGTACAGCCACAGATACTGGCCTCAAGGCATGGTGGCACCAGGGCAGAAATAAGCTGTGAGGAGAAGCAAGGAAGACCAGGACTACATTTTCTGATTGCAATTCTGGTTTATGGTGGCTTAAAGTGAGCATGAAGCTCGAGGTTAAGCTACCTATAAAGCCAAAAGTTCCTGCTTGTCTCAGCTCTGCAAGGCTGGACCATTAACTCCGTTAAGTTAAACGGTTGCAAATGGGGGTCTGCTCTGTCAACTCCCATGGCTACAGCACCTCCCTAGCTTTCTACCTCCCCACCGTCTTGGACAGTTTGATTCAATTGGTGCCACTATATCCTCCAATGAGTTGCCTTTGCTGCTTCTTCTTATGCTGCCTGGGACTGCCAAGTTATGGTCTTAAATTTCAAGCAAATAAAGAAAATTCTTTTCACAAGGTGCAGAACTGAGCAGTGGGACACACTGCCACAGGATGTTGTAGATGTTAAATTAAAACAGGTTTTGGTAACTCATGGAGGAGGGATATAGTAACAGCTATTAAATACAATGATCCCAAGAAGGCTGGTTTTAGCTAATTGATGTGAAAAGGATAATTCTGTGTATAACCTGCTCTACTCTGTTTAAGGTTTAAACCTTAACATACCTCCTCAATCCCCTCCTTAATCTGGCAAGGGCTAAGGTTCAAGACAGCAAACTGGGACGTTGGACTTTTGGTCTGATCCAGCACAGCCATTCCAACACTTCATAAACAGTATTTTAATAATCTGTGAGTGGAACTTAAGATGTGAATGTGCATCATCACACTTTGTGCACAAATTATCACCTGCAAATGCAGTAGCTTATCTCGCAAACCGTATGGTCATCTATTCTCAAGGAAGAATAATATCTGGGTGTTAGCTTACAAATGTGAAGTTATCCAGTCCTGCACAGCAAAGATAAGGCCAACTATGTAAGACTTCCGGTGCCTTTACTCCAGCTGGTACCCTGCTGTGGACGCTGAGTGCTTGGGAAGAAAAGAGGAATGTGAAACTTACTCTCTTTGGTATATAGCTTTAATTGTAATCAACCATTTACCTCACAAGTGTTTGTAACTGAAAATCTGCAAGGAGTGTTTGGAGGATTAATTTGCTTTTATTTGCATGAGGATAAATAGAGGATTCCTTTGCAGTCGGTGGATGTGGAGCAGTGTGACAATAAGCTAGATCAGCCCTTTAGTATTTCATGGGTGCTTTGGTGCCCTTTCTCCCTGAGTCAGACACAGCAGAGCCAGGGAGAGCTCCTGTTGTCTGTCCTCTACCCGTCCTGCTAGCAGTGCAGGGATAGCTCTTGAATGGCAATTAGGGACGCTAGGGTCAGTGTGGTTTTTGTTGGAAATTCTCTGTGGAACCTATCTCTTTAAGTAAGAGTAAAAGACAAAAAACTACATCGTCCCTCTACCCCTGAAATACTTTGCAGTTGAGAAGACCTACACGGCTGATCATGTTACATTCTTCATGGTCATCTCCAGACTTTGTGAGAGCTTTTCAAATCCATGCCATTGTCCACCTCTGGCTCAAAATGTGTCCTGTGTGCTTGCAAACACGATCACCCTTAATTATTTTGGAGCTATATCAGGTGAGAGAGGGTTTCCTTTCTTCTGGGAAGCCTGTGGCAGTAATGCCAGGTGGTGAGCATGGGGCTGCCTTCTAGGGTCCCTTGAGTTCCGGGAAGCAAGGAAGACACCTCTCAGGGTGTACTTCAGACACCTGACCTCAGGTCAACCCAGCACACTGAGGGCCTGTGGATTTATCAATAAAGAGAGACAGCTGTATCCTTCCACTGAGCAGTTTGAAGGACATACACAGGATGGCATCACTGAGTGAACCTGGTTTCCAACACAGCGCGCAGTGCAAAGCCCATGGAGCACCACAAACATTTTTAGCAGCAAAATGCACAAAGGTCTCCCTACAACAACCACTGACAGAGATGAGGTGATTTCAGTGCTGAGCCGAGCTACAGCAGGGCACACAGTGGGGTGGGGATCCTGGCCACTCAAACACAGCAAAGTAAGAAGTGGTTTCATTCAGAAATGCAGTTTCTGCTTTTCATTCAGAGTGGGAAGCTTGTGACAGGATCCAGCGAGGTGATGGAGGGAAGTAACCTTTACACGCAGTGGGAAACTGAATTCATTGAAGAAATACCTCCCCCATCCCTACCCATCTCCTAAACCATTCTTCTGCCTGGGGAGAGATAATCTATCAGATACCGACCACCCTCTCGTTTTTCTCAATGAAAAGTAGGAAGCTCTAAGTGCCACGCAGACAAGTCCTGCTTCCTCATGCTGACCAGGACAGCGCGTGCTTACAGACTCACTTGCAGTGGAAGAAACTGTTCTTTGTGGGGTTTAGCCTTCATGGGCGGCTATCGCTCTTGTCTGCAAGTCATGTGCCTTAATCCTCCAAAGTGGACTGCTCTGCAGTTTAACATTCCCTGCATTCCTGGTGCCTGCTGACACGAAGCCCATTCAAAGGCCGCTTCAGAGGCCGGCAGGCTGTGGGGAACCTTTGCATCAGCTAATGGGGGTGGCTGCTGCTCCTGCTCGTGTCCCTTGTGCCAGGCATGCCTTTCTATTCAGAGCTGCTGGGCCACCCGTGCTAGGGACAGATATAGCTGGGGAATAGTGGGAGAAAGTATCTGGAGAGTCATCAGCTGCACCCATGGGCTGGATGCCCACATGCTCTCAGAGCCCCAGTAGAGTGTAAATCCCACTGTGTGCTGGAGAGGGAAACTAAGGCAGGGATTGGGAAGGATTTTTGGGGAGGCTGGATCTCTGATCACAGGGGAACATGGAGGTGGAGCTGGGAAGGGAGTTCTAGAGAAGAGGACAAGCTATGGTAGCCCCCTATGCCTCAGCTCCACTAATGAGACCTAGCAAGGTGGGAAGGGTACTGCTTCTGTCTCTTGAGTGTGCTGTGGACAAAGTCTCATAAAGCCTTAAAATTCAGGAGAATGTGACATTTTTGCTATCACAGGAAGCTGGAATGCTTTAATCCTTGTTCTGGGTGCTTGGCAACCTTAACTTCACTGGTGCTGAGCAGGTCTGAAGAGGAAGGCTATCCTTCTCTCATTTCCGTGTTTGTAAAGTGGAAACAATAAGAATTATTAGAATAATTAATAACTCGGTCACATAAAGAGTGTTTTAATGTTGGCTATAAATAAAATTAACCAAAGTGTCTCCAGCCTTCGGAAAGACTGAAAAATCCACTTGGCCATCTGACCATGCAAACACTTAACTACAAGTCTTGAGAGTATCAGTAAGATGGCTCTGCTGGGTAAGGGTTATACTTGCAGGCAAGGACTGGGGACCCAGGCGGTGGCAGGATAGGAAGGATCACAGTTGTTTTTTTCTTAGTCAGTTATGGTTTCTCATTTTCTAAGAATTTCAGTGGCAGGTAGGAATTTGGAAGCTTTTGTTTGCTGATAACAAAGGCCGTTAGGATTTGACAAGTGTGAAAGACAGGCATATGTTGTCCCCAGAGATATGCAACACTAACCATCCATGCATCATCTGTGGACGAGTGTTTACATTTTACAACTTTCTGAATCAACTGTCACTTTTTCTCATTGTCTCTCTCTCTTTTTTTATGAATGAAGTCTGAAGCAAGCCAGATAGAAAGGAAGGCTGCAGCATGTTTTATAGCTTGTGTTTCCTTCTGGTGAGGATGTTACATTTGCTGAAGCGAATTTCTGAAAGAGATGTGGAAGGGTTTTCTGGTCAGGGTTAGGGGATATTTCATTCACTCAGGAAGTTGCAAAAGCTGAACAGAAAGTGTATATTCTAGAAGTTTCAATTAAAAAAAAAGTAGGCTGGAGGGTGGAATTGCAAAATACCAGCTGAGGCTCAGAAGCCAAGTTCTCTTGATAATCCTAGTAAAGTTCAATGTTAATAGCAAGAAAAAAATTCCTTTAAATCCAAGACATAGGATCACTTTTCTATCTAATCTTCTAGCGTAAATTTTTGAAAATGTTTATTTCTGTGATGCATTTCTGTGACATATAATAGCTGCCTCTTACATAAGTTGTTCCAATGCAGGAACTTTGGACTGGACATGAGGAATTCTTCAGCGCAGAGATGGATGGCATGGCCAAAACATCACCTGAGTCTGGGTTTAGGGATTTTTAATATGTTTCTGCCAAGCGCATCACCAACACAGAAAGAAATGGGAATGCTGTTCTGTTGTGCAGAAGGGAGGTGATTTGAGTGGGGATAGTGGTTCAAATGCCTTTAATACTTGACATACTAGTGCATCAGGGAGTGGAAGCCGATGCGTTTTAGCTTAGTTCTTCTAAGCAGTTAGGTTTTGCCATTCATTTGTTCTACACCCATGGCACACAGCTTCTCTACAGACATGTAGCTCCAGTGGGCCAGATGCCAGGGGAGTGGGAAGGGAGTGTTGGCATAGGCGGTGAATTACACCTTATTGAACCACTGGGACTCATAGACTCATAGGTTTTAATGTCAGGAAGAGTTTGTTGTGGCATCTAGGCTGACCCTCTGTGTCACATGGGTGAAAGAAGCTCACACTAAGCTTTCTGCACCAGGCTCATAGTTTCTGTTTGAGTGTTTGTGTAATTTTAGAGAGACAGGTTCAATCTTGATTTAAAAGACTTCCACTGAACTTGCCACTTCTCTTGTTAAGGTTATGCATAGATATAACTCAAGCTGTGTGAGCCCTTTAAGCAGATGAGTTTCAGCCAGTTTAATACTCTCTTATATTGCTATTCCAACCAGATAAATTACCAGGTCTAAGGACATGATAGGGAATAACCAAATTACTGAAGATGCCCATCATATGAAACCTGCTAACTGACCATGGGCATACCTTAAGTTTGACCCAGTGAGAAGTGTGTTAGTTTAAACTGTCTCTACAGTGGATTTAATTTTCATTAGGATCTAAGCTAGCACAATTTACTTTGCAACTACATTATGCTAAGGACACATGCACCATCAGGCACTGACCATTACTGTGGCTTAGCTGACAATCAGTAGCTTGATTAACTGCCTGAATTCACTCATGCACCCCAGCTCAAAAGGAGCAGGTGGAAAAGATCTAAATAGTTATATTGTTATCTCCTTTAGTTGTCCCTGGACACATTTTATAAGGTAGAGGAGGCCTTGGATGCACTTCAGAAGTCAGTTCACTGTGTTATTTGGAAGTGAAGGGCAAATGGAGGCAAAATTTACATTTCTCCAATGAGAAACTTAAGCTTTTTCTGTTAGAGAAAGCAGTCTGTGATCTTCAAAGGTCACAAGCATTCACAACCGCAGCTTAGCATCTCATCCAGCAAAAAGAACTTCTCCTATAGCTTAGCTGCCTCCTAAAATCACATGAAGGCACTGCTGTGAGGCCTGTCGCTGCTTTGCCTGTATGATCTCATGTGATCGGAGCCTGGAATGGCATGTAAAGTGAGAGGCTGACCCACCAGATGGTTTCATTAGTACTGCACAGGTCATGACAGCAATGCCCGTGGTAGCCCATAAGCCTATTGAGAACCAAACATAGTGAAAGCAAAGTCAAGTTTGCAAAACCAGATTAAAACTTCAGAGGAATGAGTAGCAAATCAGGTGAAACCTGTATGCAGAACTGTTTTTCTGCTGGTGTGCAAATCTGCCTTTCTAATACACTGATGTCCAAGTACTTGATATGGACTTCAACAAGCATTTAAAATAATGAACTACTTGGCGATTTCTGCCTTGTATTTGTCTTTGCCATCATTGCTAAACACTTGCAGGTAGTTTACAAAAGGGATATTTGTTCAACAGTTTGGTGTCTCTCTCAGCTGCCTTGCAGCCTAAATTGGAACACCATCCCCAAGTTGCAGACTTGTGACCCCTGTTCAACGTGAAGCCCATTATGTTCAGTGGCTTGTTGTATGGAGTAGAGACTGCTCCTAGCTCTGTGCTCCAGAGGATCATGGAAATGCTGGGTGGAAGGGAGCTTTGGAGGTCATCTAGTCCTACCTCCCCCAGCAAGCAGAAGTATTTACAAGAGTAGCGAAACACCAGAAGGGAAATGGGAAGAAAGGAAATGGGGAAAAACCCCATAGACTTCCCAGAAAAAAGAGAGACCCTGGGATTTTACAATCTATCATGAAGGAAATATACTAGGGAAGGAGTAGGACTGGAGATAACTAATTGATTTTCTTTGTAATCTTGGTGTAAAAATGGAGAATTTCCACTCTCATGGGATGAAGATTTGGGGCTGAGCAGAAATTTGCAATGAACACCCAGTTGAATTGGAAAAAAACCTTAGTCACTGCTGGCTATCAACTCAGCTCTGCCTATATGCATAGTGAAACAGACTGGCCCAAAAAGGTGCAGTCTCTGAGAAGGTTTTTCCTCAGCTGAATGTGAATGCTATTGATCTGCTGAGCTTAACTAAACTGTCTGGCTCTTTCAGCTTGCACAATTTAGATAAGAAAATGACTATTCCTTCCAGACTCAGAAAGAAACCACTAGCCCTCTTCCTTATTTGTTGTAAGTCTGTTGTTGTGCTGCCCAATATGTAATACTGGACTGTCTTTACTCAAATGGAAAGCTGTGCCCCACCATAGAGCAGAATTTGTCTTGCTTGCCCTCTAGATGGCAAACTCTCCTTAATTTTGGGACTGGAATAGCCACAGTGGTTGCTGCTGGCTTTCGCAGTTAATTTGCAACACAACTTCAGTTTGTAGTTTTGGATCAACCGGTCACAAAAAGATCCTAGAAACAAGAGTGTAAGAGAAGGGAAGGGGGGGTATCGGTGGTGACATGTGAGTTTCATAGGGAGATTTATTGTGAGATGAAATGTGAAATAACAGGCATTGATTTACCATACGTATTTGGGAAGTGCTGGGTGTCCCCTGCAGCTGGGTGCTGTGGATCTCCAGGAGTTGCTCCTCCAGGAGTGCTGGAGGAGTAGTGCTGGAGCATAGTTCTGCTTAGGTGTTTCAGGTGTGACTGAAGCAATAATAGAACTGAACGTTTATTTATTTATTTAACCAATGAGAGTAGCCTCAAACAAGGAGTCAGGGCTCCCAATTACTCTGCAGGCAGCACGTTCTCATGTTCTTCCCTTGGCAGCCCATTCCCTGGGTTTACCTAATATCCTGTCTCTAATTCTGTTCCTCCTTTTCAGTTCCTGTCTCTTGCTAAATGTTTTCTTCCCTCTTTTTCAACCAGAACCCATCCCTGGGACTCCTTCTTTAACCCCTCCAGATATGCACTTCCATTCCCAAACCCCATCTCCCCTTTCTGCCCAATTCCCATCTCCTCTAAACATTCAGATGCAAAATATGGTCAGTGCTTGCACACAGGACTGTGACAAGTCACAAATGACCTTCTCTCAGTTGCCTCAATATCTTAACCTCCAGAAGATGCAGATACCTTAAGTGCTACAGAATGAAGTTTGTTGGCACAAGTCTTAGCCATCTCTTCCCTTCCCAGAAGCACAGGGCCTCAGAGGAGTGTGTGGCCTTCCTGGGAGGGATTTATCTGCTTAAAGTGGTTGTCTACAGTGCAGGCATCTATATCTGAGCCAGTCACCTGGGCTGCCTTTACAATCAGTGGAGAGCTGTCAGCAGAGTTCGGGGAATCTGGGGCACTTCCTAAAGTGGTTACCTACATGGGTTGGAAGTGTTGTACTCCCTAAACTGCCCATAAAGACAGCCTGGATGCTCTGCTTAGATGGAAACTCATATCACAGGCAGATTTAGGGAAGAGGAATCTCATTCTTGTGCCTCTGGTCAGCTGAGGTGACATTTTTATTCTATCTGCTTCTTGGAATTCAGAACATTTCACACTTCCTCTTTGTGCAGGAAACAGAAGAGTCTTCAGCATGGCTAGTAAGATTTTCTCCTTACTTTCTCCTTGAAAGCTTTTAGAAATCAATTCTCCACCACTGTAGTGGCGATAAAGAAAAAAAGATGTGAGCTCAGCCCTTTGGAAAATAGAGAAAAAAGGTAAATGAAGCATTTTCCAAATCAGAATTGTGTTAACACTATTTCTTATGTATACTCTTGATTATAAACCTAGGCAGGAATATGAGGTTTCAGAAAGGAACTAGTTCTTCTTTCATTTTTAGTGTGATGAGGGTAATGAGGAGATCCAGTTGAGTATCTGCATTCACTGTCCTATCTAGTACTGCAATATTTTCCTAGGGCAAGTGGAACATCATTTCTTTTCTCAATCATCTGTTCTCAGGATAGAGAAAGAACATGTAATTTCCATTCTATGTAGAGTCAACATGACAAATTGTTCCCCTCCTCACTGAAGTACTTGCTTATTTCCTTTATGTTGATAGGTTGGTACCAAAGGAAGTTGCTAGCCGTGTTCCTTGATAGGAATATGTTCTCAGGGTAATAGAGATTTCAGAGTTGTACACAGCCAGTATCTTCTCTCTTCATTGTTCATTTGCTGGGTTAGTGCAAGTATTTCCATTCTCAAGCAGCTGAGCCAATGATCTTTTATTACAGAGCCTGATTTCTTATGCTTCATGTAATCTAGTTGGAAAACAGTTAATTAAAAAAAGGTATAAAAATTAAAATTGTTTGTGCTAACAAGATATACCTTCTCAGTATGTTCCACCTCCAAAATAACCACATTCAGCTCTATCGAGATGTAAATACAGAGCTGCAATGGAAAGCAAAGGGCCTATGAATGTGATGGCCTGGAGGCCACAATGATGTACTAGAGTGTTCCTGTTGAGGTGTTGCAAATGCGAAAGATAGGGTTAGCAGCTGCTTTCCAAGTACCTGTAAAGTCACACCAGCTCATTGCATCTGGTCTTTGGTTGTACGAATCAACTTGATCAACTGTATGCGATTTATTTAGTTGCAAATTTGGCTTAATTATCATGTGGGTAGTTACAGAAGGCTGGATTTGTGTTTAAAACATTTGTTAGGACCCTGACAAGCAGGCTAACTCTGTACATAAAGCAAGAGACATTAATGAAAGTTAGTTGTGTGAAAGGTACTAGTGTGAGATCTCAATTTATTACTTGTTCCAAGCAAAGAGGCTTCCACCAGAATTACACTAATTACATTATTATGAGCACATTGCAGTAGCAGTCTTATTACTCATGGGAAACTGTTATTTTTATTAATTGATATGTACTTAACAGTTCCAGCCATGACTAAGTGTCTGTGTCCCAAGGATTGCGTGGGTACAGACAAAAAAGACAAAAGTCAGATGGAGAGGTGTTAAGATTGTCTTTCCCAGAACTTGCCTTTGTGTATAGAAATGGTTGGGAATTCTCCTACTAGGAGATGTTATTTTTGCAGAACTAAAATTTTTGTTAGGGATAACTAAGTTTTATATTAAAATGTTGCGTTTTCTCTTGGGAACTTGAAAATATGTTGCGGGCCTACTGATCTGGGAGCCCAGTAACATGTTTAGTTGCTCTCACTGACATCTGACAAGGGAGCAGCTTGCTTCACATCTAAGCTGGAGACTCAGTGGTAGAAGAAGGGTTGGACAGGATAATCCCAGGTAAATCAGCTTTCCTAGAAAATGCAATTGCCCACTACTTCCACGTACAATGTACTCTGGGAATGGGTGGATGGCAACATTCAGCCCTGTGAATGATCTGGTGGGTTTTTTTACTGTTGGTCCCATCTGACACTAATATTTTTCTGAAACCCCACTGCTTTCTGTTGGAACAGAAATTTCACTGATGGTCAAGTGTACAGTACAAACCTGCTCTTTACAGTGGCCATTACTGCTGACTGATAGTGTTACGATACCTTAAGCAAGCTAGCAGGTACATAGTTTAACCATTCATCTAAATTGGTTCATCATATCTTTGGAATCATGTTTAAATCTAGATTGATTACTTTTATTGGTATCTCAGGATAAACTCTACACGAGGTAGTCTTTTGATGCTTTGTAAATGCATACCTCTCTGCAGGCTGTTTATCTAACATGTCTTATGGAATTAATAATGTTTATTCCCAGTTGACCAATTTTCATCAGTGCCACCTTTATACAGTTGCAGAATATGCTTGAGCTGACCCTCCACAATTAATCACACTCATAAACATAACCTGTTCGACCTTCACTGAGGCACATGAACCAGCTGGTAGCTATTGATTGCTTATAGGCGTGTGTACTTGTAGAAGTCCTGTTATAAAAAGCAGAAATTCAGTCTCAGACTATATTTTCCTAGATACATATACCTTACAAATACCCTGGACTTAATTCTGGACTAAAAAAGAAGAAAATTTCTCATGCACATGGCACAGACTAATAAGCTCTAATACTTGGACTCATCCACCCAGTTTTATTTGCTTAAATCAGAAGCCAGACTGAAATATTTTACCACTGGAGCTGTTATAGTCAAGGGAGAGAGATGACCTTTTTTCAGGGCACGCTATAGCTCACTGAAAATCAAACCAAGGGATATAAAATATTTGTATATAAAAGACAAACCTGGATCCTTCTGCTGATGAGTCTTCAGCTTCTAGAGAATAATTATGGGCCAAAATGCGTGAGAATGGCCTAAGAAAAGGCAAAACGGGAATCTCAGGAAACCTCCATTGGCATGTTTCCAATGAGGTCCTAGGTGAAAGTTAAGCTTCCCCTGAAGTATAGGGGGAGTCAAATTTGATGGCAGAGAACGATCTTGCTTAGCACAGGTTTCAAATTACCTGTACTCCACTTAAATCATTAGCCTAAATATAGGGCCAGGTGACACTTCAGATGCCTTTCCTTGTCCCACCTGACCTTCACCTGCTGGAGAAGGGCACAAGTTTCCTGCAGCTTATGTGTCACATCTAGCAGTGTGACCCCATCTACCTGTTTCAAATGCGCAAGGGCATTAAGTAAGACTTATTCTGTCAACAGTTGCTTCACTAGCATGCTTCAGTACGTCACCAAGGCTACAGGAATTGCTCTACAGTAGCATTATCCATTAGTGTGTACATACCACTTTACTGATAAAGGTGGAGTGAATTTAGCAGTGTATTGGGTTTATGTGGCAATGTTTTGGTAGTGGAGGGGCTACAGGGTTTGTTTCTGTGAGAAGCAGCTAGAAGCTGCCCCTGTGTCCGAAAAAGCCAATGCTAGCTGTCTCCAAGATGAACCTGACACTGGCTAAGACAGAGCCCATCAGTGACAGTGGTAGCACATCTGTGATAGCATATTTAAGAAGGGGGGAAAAAACCCCTGCACAACAGCAGCTGGAAGAGAGAAGTGAGAATATGTGAGAGAAACAACTCTACAGACACCAAGGTCAGTGAAGAAGGAGGTGGAGGAGGTGCTTTAGGTGCCAGAGCAGAGATTCACCTGCATCCCATTGTGAAGATCGTAGTGAGGCAGGCTGATCTACAGTGCAGCCCATGGAGGTTAACATTGGAGCAGATATTCACCTGCAGACTATGGAGTACCCTATGCCAGAGCAGGTGGGTGAACCCAAAGGAGGCTGTGATCCTGTGGGAATCCTGAGCTGGAGCAGGCTCCTGGCAGGACCTGTGGACCCATGGAGAGAGGAGCCCATGCAGGAGCATATTTGCTGGTAGGACTTGTGACTCTGTAAGGGACCCACACTGGAGCAGTCTGTTCCTGAAGTTCTACTCCCAGCAGAAGGGACCTGGAGCAGTTTGTGAAGAACTACAGCACATGGAGCAGGGAAAGAATGTGAGGTGTCCTCCCCTGAGGAGAAAGGAGTGGCAGAAAGAATGTATGATTAACTGATCGCAACCCCCATTTCCCATTCCCATGTGCTGCTGGGGGGGAGGAGGAAGAGAAATTGGGAGTAAAGTTGAGTGTGAGAAGAAGGGAGGGGTTGGGGAAGGTGTTTTTAAGACTTGGTTTTATTTCTCACTATCCTACTCTGATTTGACTGGTAGTAAATTAAGCTAATTTCCTCAAGTTGAGTCTGTTTTGCCAACAATGGTTATTGATGAGTTATCTCTCCATGTCCTTATCTTGATCCATAAGCGTTTTGTTATATTTTCTCTCCCTTGTCCAGCTGAGAAAAGGAGTGATAGAGTAGCTTTGGTGGGCACCTGGTGTCCAGCCAGGGTCAACCCACCACAAGTAGAAGTGACAGTTCTTGGACAGGAGCACAAGAGAAGGCCATGGGGATGCACCTGCAGAAAGACATTTGGCAACCTTCCAGTGAGAAAATAGCATAAAAAAAAAAAAAAGAGAAGCCACCTCATCATGTGTAAAAGAGTCATCCAGAAAGGTGGAGAAAAGATGGATCTGAGAAGACCCTCAATGTGTGTAAAAATTAAGTAATTAATTAGTGGATGGAGACTACCTGTTCAGAAATGTGATTTTTCTATATAGATTAGAGAGTAAATTTAAGAGCTACATAAGATCAGGGAGTGTGTTTAAAAAATAAATAGATCTCCAAAGCAGTGTAGTGACATTACTGGAGTGCCTACCCTCACATCTAAATTCAGAAGCTCTGCAGTGTTTAGGTGCAGTGGCGGTTATGCAACTTTTCATTCTAGAATTGGTGCATTTGAAGAGCTAGACATGGCCATGGCCTCCCACAAAATCTGAATTAATCTTGCTTTAGTTTAGATGTCCACAGTGTAGAAGCACATGCATATGAGCCAATCATCCATTGCTTTTTTCATAATCATCCTTATTTTCAGAACATTATCCCTGTGTTGTATTTTAGATGTCTATCTCACTGGGAGATGAATTATGTTCCAGAAGAGCCTGTTTCTTTCCATGGATGATAAAGGAAGTCTAGATGGTTAAGCTCAGAGGTAAGCAACTACAAGGCACTTACTGGCATGCCGCCTGACAGAATATGCAGAAAAAATGAATCCAATGGCTTCAAGCTGTGTATATTCTCTGTGCAGCCACATTCTTCTGGCAATCGATCGCTTTCCATTTTGTTGTGTTTAATGCCACATTTTTTGCAAGTAAATTTTGTCTAGGCCGTTGGCTGATCTTTGCAGCCCATCTTCACACTTCAGTATGTATTTTTAATTAGATTCCCTTTAGTCTTACTGAACCTTTCATTTGAAAATAAGAGTTTTGGCTGGACCTGCAAGTATCAACTCTTTTTTTCAAAGTCAAGCCCGTTGGTGCAATAACTTTGCTCTGACCTTGTTATCAGTTATACTACGAATAATCTGCTAACTAATACATTTCCTAAACTGTTCATTCTCAGCAGTCTTGTTTTAGCAGCTTCCAGTAGTCCTGCTGCTTCTCAAAGCATGCTGTCAGTTTCCAGTGCCTTTGGAGCTTCCACATCCAATACTGGGGAGGACTCCAGCCTATATAACTTCCCTGCAGTAATATTTCTTTCCAGATACAATTTGAAAAACCACAATAATTTCTTCTAGTCCTGTGCCTCAGAGGAAGGACTTGAATTTCTTTGATCACACTGGCAGAGTTATAAAAGTTCACTGCTTCTATTATGTCTGATACCTGTAGTTACTTTATTTTTAAGCCCCACAGGATCCTGTTGAAAGTGGGTAGAAATCCCCATGTGACACTAAACATTAGAGATATTGGACAGAAAGTATCATGTTGATGATTCAGTCCAGGCCTTGGAATCAGAGGTAAGAAAGATCTAAGGAACATCCGTTTTGCCCCATTCCTGACAGTCTACATCCATGATGACTTCCCGATGATCTGTTTATCAAAGACCTCTAGGAAAAAATTCTGACAGCCATCAAAACTAGCAGGCCATATAAAGTGAGCTAGAGAGAAGAACAAGGAAATGAGCAGAAGAGATCAAGAACATCAATAATATTCTATATACACAGAACTGAAAAAGGGAGAGGCTGAGGATGTTTGGACCATGAGATGGGGAATCAGAAAATGTGGAAAATGCTGACGTCACTGCTTCACAAAAGATCCATAGATGTGCGGAGCACTGAAGGTATGAAATCACTTACTCAACAATGAAAAAACCCATGGTACTGAAAATTGCTCATAATATAAAAAGAGGATTAATCTCACTGCACTGTAACTAAAAAGTCCGATATCAGGTTGGGCTAGCTTCCTTGTGGTCAGTGGAGAACTGGTAGCAGCATTAACAGAGTTCATGGTGCAGTATGGGATTTTCTAGGAGACATTGATATTTGGCCAAGTGTATTTCATCTAGCTTCACTCTTGAAAACTGAATAATTCTTTAATGCCTCAGGCATTTATAATTAGAAAACAAGCCAAGTACTGTCCTCACTGTATAACCAATTTATAAATGTTTGTTTCCTGCCTTGTAAATGGCACTTCGTGTGTTCTTTGCCAAGCACACTCACTTTAAATTTATTCAATTAGTAATCAAGAAGCATGGAACATTAAAGACTAGGAACTTTGGTGATTTTATGCACCAATGTTTGGCACTTCATCAGCAAGCAAATACCGGATTCCTATGGTTGTAGCTACACACTGGTGAAGGCATATCCAAAGTCAACAAACATCTTAATTATCCTAGGTACCACATCCACAGGTATCACATTACAGCCCATGTACTTCAGAGAAAGCTGCAGCTTAGCTGCAAGGACACCAGAGCCTTTGCATCAAGGAAGGTCAAAAGTCAAAGGAAATACCAGTAGAAGCAGTAGTCATAGTAAAGGAGCTTAATAAACCCCTCACCTTCTCGTTTACCCTTGATTTCTCATTTATTGTATAATAGAGAAAAATCTAAATGCATAACAACACAAGAAGCAGCTGGACTATGTTTGGTCAAGAGCGGGACTCAGTTGACAATGTAGACAGGAACTCAGTTAATTGAACCACACTGTTTTTCTACTCATCAGTGCCCTGAGGCCACACATGCAGTAGCTGGAATTAAGTCTTCACATTTGCACTGATGGATAGGATGTCTTTGACAACTCTATGGCAGAAGGAAAAATTGCTGCTGATGTTAAATATGTAAATAAAGCCAATGGATGAGATTGATGCAACTGCGTATCTAGTGTGCAAACGTAGTTGCTTTAATTGGATGTGGGTCCAGATCATGCTGGATATTGCTGGACAACTGCATACCCACCAGGCTGTCTTTCCACCTTCCTGTAGCCAGCTGGGCCTGACTCTTCATCACCAGCTATACTGGTATAGTCTTTCTCTCTTAATGGATTTAACTCAGATCTTAGATAAATGCAGTTACCACAAGGCCCAGATGTCCTAGGGCAGGCCTTTGTTTAGATGTGGTCAGAACACAATTATCTCATTGTGGCATGAGGGCTTGTGATATGAGGTGGCTGGAGCATTGGGCAGTGGTCTTTACAGGCTTTGTACCAAGGTCCAACTGCCCCTGAGCGGCCTTGGCTCTCACCCTGATCTCTGTCCTGAACCTTGTCTGTGTGTTGTCTGGTATAATTGGTGGCTCTCATCCTCTGCGACCACTAACAATGTGAGCATGCTGAAACTACCACAGTCTATTTCTGTTCTGCTTAACGTGCTACAACTGGGTCATCACAGGGACTGCCAGGAGGTGCATCTTAATTGTCAGCACTTTCAAGTAGTCCCACCATTGTGGTGCAGATCTTAAATATCTGTGAGCAACCTCAAGTGAACTTTCTTCCATTTAGAAAAGATTACTTTTTCGCTGTCTCTGTGGTGATTATCACTTTCTTCATTCCTCATATCTTTCCTTCCTCAGTAACCTCAGGGGTACTGATAGGATGGAGCATGTATTACACATCTTTACAGAAACCCAGAGCTCAGCTACTGGGTGAAGGGTGGTGCAGTGTCTCAGTCAAATCTGGTGTGCCATTGATTTCTTCTGTGGTGTTGGACAGGTCCCTTAGACAATCCAGCAGCCACTAGAAAGCTGTGTGCCTGTCTGTGCATGGCTCAGAGCCTTTGTGTTTTCATACCTACTCATGTCTCCAGGTTTAAGGAAGTGCTGAGAGAGTTGATCTCCTGCTGGGCCGGGCTGGGCTGAGTGAAGAGCAGAGACGTGACAGCCACGGTTAAAATAGCTGCTCCAAGAAGTGATCTGAACATGATGTCATGAGACTGTGAGGTGCTTAGATGCTGCAATGGCTGATTTTAAACATTCAGAATTTACCAAAAGCATCACTATATTTATCTGAGTTAAATGATTAATTTTGATAGTAGAATTGCCCATTTAGTTATGCAACTATTTCAAATAGCCTGTTATATACTAAATCACACATCTGCTTTCAAGTCAGTAATACTTGCTTTCATTTTGTGCTCTTTTAATGTATCTCACTGGCATAAGCAGATTCATTCCAGTAATTGGATTTATCCTGGTACACAATCTGACTTTTCATTATTACCCAAAAGAAAGCTGACTGCAGAATTAGTTCTTTACTATTACAACAGGAAATGGTGGTTGTTTAACCATATCTCATAGAAATTAAGGCTGTAGATTATATATTATCCATTAAATGTAGTTATTCAACAATTAGTCTGGGTTTCAGAACTTGGGAGGTATGTGCTTGTAGGTCATGCCTGCCATGGAAAAATGTGAATGGGCAAAATGACTGTTCTTCCACATTCATAAAAGGTTTAAAAAATTGCTAAAGCTCCTGCCAGGTCACCTGTAACAAGTTCCAATTCCCAGAAGCATGTGGGAGAATTTTCAAAGTAAAAAATCAATGGCTATGAAATTACACATTAGTCTAGGGGAGTGTACTTTGCCTGTTTTCACAGCTAACATTCATCTTCCTGTAGTAATAGTGATGCAGACAATTTGCCATGGTAAAGTTGATCTATAAGTGTTTTAATTAAAGTTCTGACAGCAAATTGAAATCTTATTTTACTTACAGAGAAGACAGAATTTTTCTCCCTCTTACCTGAGAACTCAGGCTTAGAGGAAGATCTCAGGACTAGCACAACTCTGGGATGAACATTGGGAAAACATACATAACAATTTCTAAGTTAATGCTGTTATGTCTTCTCACTCACAGCACAGACGAAGGGTTATAAGAACTGTGTTTGTTGTGACTTGGACACTTCTTGGATGTCAAGACTCATCACTACCTTAGCAGAGGTCTCTGGGCACTTTAGAGTGCTGGTTTGTAGGATGTAGTAGGGATTTTTTATCTGGCTAACATATATGCAAGAGCTGAGGTACACTGCCCTTTCTCAGGAGGGCTTGTAGGCTGAATGGAGAAAGGAGATTAAATGGAACAAAATGTCCCATCTGCTCTGAGGAATCTCTGATATCTTTCTTCATGCCAGAATAAGGTGGCAGCAGAAAGGAAGGAGAGGATTACCACAATGTTTTGACAGGCTTCAAGCAAATATTCAGAAATTAGGAGGAAACTGACTCTGTTGCAAATGTTATTGATTTCTATGACTATGGTGTGCTGTGTAAGGCAAAGCACAAAGCTGAGCAGGCTTAAGACAAAGGCCAAGTAGGTAGTTGTCCGGGGTGGAAAAGAGGAAATGGCAAAATTATAGTTCTGAAATACGATGAAAAAGACCCTCTGTCTTGGAGTGACATTGGTGTTTCTGTAAGAGGTGTGTGCTTGGCTGGTGGTGGTGGTGGGGCTCCCCAGACACATGCAATGTGGTGCAGCAGGACAGAGTGAAATCCCCACCAAGCACTACCAAGTGCTGATCTAAGCCCACAGGGCTATCACTCTCCTGGCATCTTTGCCTCTTCCACTGCTGAAAAATGGCTGTGCATGTTCAGGACTGCATCTGCAGAGAAGGCAAGATGATGATAGATCCTTCAGTCTGTGAATTTAGAAATCTCACCTTTTACAGATTCATGCACCAGAGACGTTTCTCCCTTTCCACCAACTGCAGAGGGGATCTGTAAGGGTATGGAAAGACACTGAAAAGCTCAGGGTCCTGAGAAGAAACTAATACAAATCAACATCAGTAACCAAAGCTTTGAGGCCATAAAGAGGAAAATATTTCCTAGGAGTTCAGTGAGAGAATTAGGTGATCTAGAACATGACGTATAACAGCCTCATACCTCCTCAACTAAACTTGAATCTGGATCAGATGAGTTGACTCAATTTTCTATGTTCCCAGTTTTCTCTTTGCAAAGGTGAGTGCAAAGCAGAAATCTCCACTGAGAGGGATGTTAATTAATGTTTGATTAAACTTTGATTTGATAAGCGACCTGAGAACTGGCAAACCGTAAGGCCACACACCTTTCCCTTCAAAAGTACCCTCTTCAAGTTATATGTATATTTAACTTTTTTTTTTTTTTTCCCAAGCCAGGACAGAAAAAACCCTAGAAAACCATCAAAGCATATGCTTAATTTTCACAAAGTGTGAGACCATGGAAAAGATCCATGCCTTTTTCTTGTGGGTTAAGCACTGAGTCTGGCAGCTCCTTTTGGGACTCACATAGCAGCTTGGTTTTGTAATTATTTATAGAACATTAATTTTCAGTCAGGAAAGAACTAATTGTTTACTATTAGCATAACACTCAATTTGAAATAATTAAGGAGAAGTCTGTTTTGCACTAATCTTAATCTAAGTCTAAAATGTATCCCCAAAGTCCATTAAAAACAAAGCAAAACTCATTGTTAATTAGCGATTTACTCTGTTACAATAGCTGGGAGTTTTAACAAGTTCAACCAAGGACTATACAACATTATAAAATAAATCTCCTGGTTTGTCACATTTGAGAGTTACTAATAAAGAGGGTAATTCAGCATTATAAAAGTGCTTACTGGGGAGGTCTCACAGTATGTTAGTATTATATAATTCACATGATGGTAGATCAGAAGAGAGATATAAATCATTTGGTTGGAAAAATTAACTGAGGATTGATTCTCTCTGTTTTAATTTAGCATCAGCGTGCCAGAAAACTCCTAAAAGCAGATGGGCTATTGATTTGACAAGAGGATAATCAGTGCATCAAAACAAGGAGAAGACAAGAAATGGGAACTCTTAAGGCTCTTCAGTGATTGCTGCCTTAGAGAGGTCTTACTCACAGCAAGTGAATGGGGGAAGTGGGAGCTGGGGGAGGAGAGGCTGTTTTGGGACAAACACCAATGCAAGTGAAGCTGAAAAAATATACCTAGAAAGGAAGGAAATGTAAAACCAAAAAGATCTTAAATTTTAAGAGGATGGGGGAAAGAAAGATCTCACAGTCACTCACTGAGGACACACAATCTGTCCATCCTGTCTCCAGGGTGTTAATTGTCATGTTCGTGAAAGGAACTTGAGAGTCCTAAGGGGATGAGCTCCAAAAAAACAGTGTCTTTTGCTATGCGAGGTCCAAGCTCTGGCATGAGCTCCATGAGTATTTATTTCTCTGTGAAGCTTCTGAAGGAATGGAAATAATTAATAAGCTGGTTGTGTCTCTTTGGCTCTGGGAGAAGAGCAATTCTATGTCCTTGTTAACCACACATAAATGATGCTGTCTGATGGGAGCCTGCATTACCGCCAGAGTCAGGACGTTCTGACTCCTGACACAACAGACAGTTAACTGCAGTGTCCCAAAAGCAGCATGGGAGCATCACTGTTTGAGGAGAATAGGGAGGAGAGGAATAAAATTCTTATGTTCAGCCAGCAGTAGTTAACACAGATCCTGGAGGGAATCCAGGTGGACTTAAAGCAATATTTATGTATCCTTGATCTTGGTTGCCTTCCTGACACAGCTTCTCTATGGCAAAATCTGGACGACCCAGAATAGGCTCTATCTTGTGCACTCCCTTGTAACCCTGTAACCTGAATACAGCATTTGAGAAATCTTTGAGAAAGGCTGCACCCTACTATGGGATGTCTGAGCACACAGAGGAAGGCTATGGTAGTGTGGTCAGTTGAACTACATGTCAGAATGAGACTGGTCTATGAACCATAGACATCCTCAGTGACTCTAAGCAAACTGCTATCCCTTTCTGCCTTCTT
Source organism: Eurystomus gularis (assembly GCA_013400335.1). Taxonomy (NCBI): domain Eukaryota; kingdom Metazoa; phylum Chordata; class Aves; order Coraciiformes; family Coraciidae; genus Eurystomus; species Eurystomus gularis. The sequence goes on along the minus strand of VZZY01015199.1, from coordinate 111,163 downwards.
ATGTAGAAACAGGATGATAATTGCTTTCCCCTTAACATTTGTGTGGATGTTTTGATTATAAGTCTGTCTAGGAAGATATGCATTCTCATTGCATGGAACACCTCACTCAAGAAAGTTTGTTGTCTTTTTGTTGTCTCTCAAGTGGAGAGTTAGTGACATTTCATGCATCACTGGGTATACTGCAGATCATGGTCTGCTGAAGGTCCTGCATCATACCTGACGGTTCCCTGTGGACACTGGATGTCTTAGGGCTCCTCATAGTATGGTGACCCATGCCCTGTTTGCTGTGGTGGATTCATCAAAAGTCATTAGTTCACTTATTGGTGTTTCTAAACACTCCTGAGACACAAAACTTACAAAGCAGTAACATAAGGAACTTACTGATATTAACCCTTTTTAATGATGTTGAACTGGTGTTTACTGACTCATCGATGTTTTTCCACAGCTTCCACTAGGTTTCAGTGACTCTCAAAGTTTTGTTCATCATGGGCTTTCTTTTAATAATGATGCATTCATGTGGCTATCAACCCGTGCCCTGGCATTGGTGTAAGTTACTTCTCACTTACCAGAATACTCTTGGAATGGATACAACGGCTTACACTCAGCACATAGACATTAGGAAGGTTGCACAATAATTTCAGTCCTTTTGGATTCAGGAGCACCCCAATCCCTATGAGACAGTAATTGTGCCACTGGCATCAGTTCTTTCTCTTCTCCCATCAGACACGCAGAGGAGGATTGTACACATGACTAAGTTCTCTGCAGACCACCAGCAAGTGCTCTCCTGACTGCAAAATTCATAGAATCATAGAATCATAACCTGGTTTGGATTGGAAGGAACCTTAAAGATCATCTAGTTCCAACCCCTCTGCCATGGGCAAGGACACCTCCCAATAGACCAGGTTGCTCAAAGCCCCATCCAGCCCGGCCTTGAACACTTCCAAGGAGGGACATCCACAACTTCTCTGGGAAACTTGTTGCAGTGTCTCAACACCCTCACACTAAAGAATTTCTTCCTACTATCTAATCTAAATCTACCCTCTTTCAGTTTAAAGCCATTATCCCTTCTCCTTTCACTACATGCCCTTGTAAAAAGTCCCTCCCCAGCTTTCAGACACTGGAAGGCTGCTATCAGGTCTCCTCAGAGCCTTTTCTTCTCTAGGCTGAACAAACCCAACTCTCTTAGCCTGTCCTCATAGCGATGGTGCTTCAACCCTCTGATTATCTTTGTGGTCCTCCTCTGGACATGGTCCAATAGCTCCATGTCCTTCTTATGTTGGGGACCCCAGAGCTGAACACGGTACTCCTGGTGGGGTCTCACGAGAATGAGGGGGATAATCACCTCCCTCAACCTGCTGGCCACTCTTCTTTTCATGCAACCCAGGATATGGTTGGCTTTCTGGGCTGCAAGTGCACATTTTCAGCTCATATTCAGTTTTTCTCATCAACCAATACCCCCAAGTTCTTCTCCTCAGGACTGCTCTCAATCCATTCTCCACCGAGCCTGTATTTGTGCTTGGGATTGCCCCAGTCCAGGTGTGGGACTTTGCACTTGGCTTTGTTGAACTTCATGAGGTCTATATGGACCCACCTCTCGAGTCTGTCATGGTCACTCTGGATGGCATCCCTCCGCTCCAGCAAACTGACTGCATCACACAGCTTGGTGTCATTGTCAAACTTGCTGAGTGTGCACTCAATCCCACTTGTCCCTGGTGCCAAGAGAGATGTTAAATGGCACCAGTCCCAATACTGACCCCTGAGGAAAACCATTTATCACTAGTCTTCACTTGGACATCAAGCCCTTGATGACAACTCTGAGTGTGACCATCTAGCCAATTTCTTATACCCTGAGTGGTCCATCTGTCAAATCCATGCCTTTCCAATTTAGAGACAAGGATGTCATGTGGGACAGTGTCTGAATGAAGTCTGGGTAGATGGTGTCAGTTGCTCTTCCCTTATCCACCAATGCTGTAACCCCGTTGTAGAAGGCCACCAAATCTTTCAGGCACAATTTCCCATAGTGAGGCCATGTTGGCTGTCACCATTTACCTCCTTATTTTCCATGTACCTTAGCATACTTTCCAGGAGGATCGAGGACCCATGATCTTGTTGGGCACAGAGGTGAGAATGACTGGTCTGTAGTTACCCAGGTCTTTCTTTCGCTTTAAAAAATGGGGGTTATGTTTCCCCTTTTCCTGTTAATGGGAACTTCACTGGGCTGCCACAATGTCTCAGATATGATTGATAGTGGCTTAGCAACTTCATCTGCTGTTTCCCTCAGGACCTGCAGATGCATCTTATTGGTTGGCTCCTCATCTATCCCCAGGCAGAGCTCCATGCACTCCAGCTGGTCATTGCCATAGAGGGTGACACCCTCTCCTCATCTCCCCTGCCTATCTTTTCTAAAGAGTCTATACCCTCCCATTCCAACTCTACAGTCATAGAAGCCATTCCACCATGTGCCCGTGATGTCAATAAGATCATAGCCCTGCAGGTGCATGCACATGTTCTGTGTTTAAGCTGGGAAGCCATAAACCAAGCACTATTTGTCCTGATTTTGATATTCTGAACCAGCTGCTCTGATATTGCTGATTCAGAAATGGCTATGTAAAGAATATGTGGGCAGGGTTGGAGATATGCCCTGTAATTCTGAGGTTTGCCCCTATCTGGGGTCATTCAGTTTGCGGATTCATAAGCGGAGGTGGTTTCATATCACAGAGACTCTGGAAAGAGCAAGCAAAATCCACTGCCTTCCATGGGCTCAAGTGAAATGCTTCTTCCTGAGAGGCACCATATACCTCTTGTATTTTGCTCTGTGCAACTGACATTGTGTTGAAACCAAAACACTGTGCTCGCTGAAGTCTTGTGGACTTGAATCTCAAAGCAAGCCACAGGCAGAGAGGATGCTTAGGAACTCACAGAGCAGTGTGAAAGATTTTTTGATTAATCTTTTTTATATCTGTAAAAGTCTCATAATGTTATAGTGTTTTCAGAAGTTTCAGATGTTTTGTGACATACAGAAATTGTATTTATACTTGCATTTAAAATGCCACGTTCAGAGTCTGCAGGAAAAATGTGAGTATTAAGAGAAGCTGAAGCATCTGAAAGCAGAAAAATCCCTACCTTAAATCCCCAATACCTTAAATATATATGTTTGTTTGTTTTACCAAGGTTTAGAATTGTAATAGCTTTGAAACAGATCAATAATGACCTGAGGTGGTAGACAGAATGTAAACCTCTTTCTTCTGCTGGTCACTGCTAGCTAACTCAGTAGCTCACCAATCAGTGTTGGTTTCTTATACAGCAGACTCTTTCCTTCCAATGTGTTGACAACCTAGGTGCTTACCTTAGCTCTGAAACCTCCGTTAGCTGGCAGGGAGATGCTCTTCAGAGAAGAGCACTGAAATGTCTATGGTCCAAACTGATTAATAGGGAAGGCAGATGTTACTGTCTTCATTTTAAAGGTAGTGAAGTCAAAGGGCACTGAAAAAGTAACTAGTGGCAGTTACAGGGTACAAAACCACATTGCACACCTTTCCCTGCTCACTGATCGTTGCATTTAAATATCCCTGCCATAACTAGCTGTTATGAAGTTTAATTTTCAGTTGTTTTAGTTGTCAATAAAAAATGTTTGAAGAAATTAAAACTGCAATGATGATTCTAAATTAAAAGGGCTTTTTTTCTGAGGGAAAAAAGCAGCTTGTGTTAATAACTATGTGTATTATAACGGTACTTTCATGGTCCATACAAAAACTGCCTTTGCCAGGGAAGACCTCAAGATCCTGCAGGGTGTTAATCCAAGAAGACTAGGGTGACAAATAAATTACTATTCCCTACTTATCAATGGAGGTTTGAGGGACTAAACATGAGTGCCAGAGACCCAGATATGATCTTGAAGGAACTAAACTCAAATTATCTAAAACCCTGTTCCATGCTATCAGCTACTAACATTATTCCTTTTGCCTTAATAGCCTGAAAACAAACAAACGAACAGAAATAGCCACTGTACAACTGGTCAGAACCAGTGAAAGAGCCACTTATGGAAGCGTGATAATATTGCATGAAGCACTTTGGTTCATTCCTTAGAGAAAACTCCAGGAAACTGCAGTTGCCTTATTTATGGAACTGAAAAGTTGACTGTTATGGGCATGATGAGAGATGTGAGCAACACATTTAATAGTGAGGGCTAAAATCTTTTCTTAGACCAGCTGAGATAGCTAGAAAAAGCAGACAGTATTTTAGGCAGTCAATCCCTTTCACTGGTCAGCATGTCATAATTAGATGATAATGGGATTGCTAAGTATTCTTTAGTGGCTTTTAAAACATCACAAGTCATTCCTTCCCAGCTAAGCAGTTTGTTTTCAGCAATTATGTAGGCTTTGTTTTCAAATGGTAACAGAATCCCAGTGAAAGAGACTCCCTGAATACAAAACCTACCACTGTAGCAAGGACTATGTGTGGGCTTGCAGAAACTCATTGGTGTGAAGATTGAAATGCTTTGGCTTTATGGTCCTGGGCCACAAAGAAAAACAAAAGAAAAAGAAAAAAATATTCTGGTGTTCAACTTCTCTTGAGTCTACTTAGATGGCCCAGTGCAATACTGGCTCTATGTGAGCTGGATCCTGTGGCGGTATCATCAGTTTAGTATAATATCCACTGGAGCATATCAACCTATCAAGGACAGCACATCAGCATGGGAAGATGGTCTGAGCATGGCTGCACTGTTTCTAAGTCAGCACTGACTTGACTCTCTCCTCCCAGCTCTGCATAGTGCCTGTGGGATGGACATCCCCTCTGAGGACCAGAGTTATCTCAGTGTCCTGAAGTCTGCCCCAGCAGATCATGTCAAACCCTCCTGAGAAGGAGCCTATTTCTCTTCTTGGGCTGGCATCACAACTAGAGGAGCATGAGAGAGAGCTGGAGGCACAAAGTTCAAGTACATTATAGATGAGTGGACCCTAAAAATTTCTGCAAAATCAAGCTGCCTCCAAGTCATGTACATTGATACTTTTGGTCTTTGTTTTGCCAATTACCTGGCTTAGCATAAAGAACGCCACCATCAGCAGAAGACAGATACATAAACAGATGTAGATTTTATTACCTATCTCCATGGAGCGCAGGAAGGGTATAACATAGCCGGCAACAGAAGAAATAAACCTGCTTACCGCGGGTGATATAACAAAAGGGAAAACAAACCTAACCACAAACTCAAAAACAGAAGGGAAAAAGAACCAAGCAGCAAACTCAACAACAGAGGTAGAAATCAACCATACCCCGAATACCACCATAGCCATGCACAGACCACCCTGGCAAATGCCAAAGAGGTGCACCAGCAGAACATGATACATTCCACAGAGGTACATGGCTAAACTGCTCCAGATACCAAAGGGATAGACAATCAAATCCATTACCCTTGTCCTGTTTTTGGTATTCCTATGAAATCGGTTACCCTTGTCCCATCTGATGTTCTTGTCCTGTCCTGCTGTTGCTGAGGAGTCCCGGTTGCAGCGAGCAGTTGGGGGGGGCCTTTCCAGTAACAGGGGAAACCCTGTATGGTGCATCCACCCGCAGGTCGGCTTCTGAAGTTCACTGCAAGCGGGGCCAGCTTTTATACTCTTGAGTGAACAATTCAGGTTGCATAGGCAATCCTAAAAAATAACTTCAAAAGCAGGACACCTGCTAGGTTTCCTCCTTATTGGGTTCCATCCAAGGTCGGCCAAGCCTGGGAAGAAACTCAGAGGAGGAGGCACCTCTATCTGCTTTGGTCCTAAATCATCTGTTTCTCAGGATAACTGTGTGTCTGTTCTCACAGCTAATTTCCCAGCAGAGAAAATCCTCTGCTGGTTTCAGTCATACTGTCCGGTTGTGAGATTCATCTGTATGTCAACTTTAATTCAGGGCCTATTGCTCAGGCTCTAACACTTCAGTCTTGGAGCCACACTAGGTCTTCCTTCACAGTACTGCATATAGGGACAGATAAGTGTATGGATAAGGTGACTACAGGTGACTTACTGCACGCTGTCCAAAGAAAAGGATTTTCCCTGGTGGGATACGTGACTGTGAACATGGCCTTCTTCTTGGCCCACTTAAATCATAGTATATGAACCTTCTGCTGAAGGATGAAATGATTCCTATGCTACACCATACTAGGAGGAAAGGTTTATGATCTCTTGGCTTAAGGTCTTGGTACAAAGTATTCTAGACCTGACTCAGCACCTGAACTTCAGAAATGTTAATTGGAAAATTTTTCCATTTTCATTGGAAAACGTTATTCACATGAATAAAAGTTGTATGTGTCATCAAGCACAGGAAGCTTTTTAAATGTCTCACTGAGGAAGGAATAGCTAAATTATTTTAAATAACAACGGAAAGTTTGATTGTTATTGCTGTTAATATTTTTTTTTAGTAATTTGAACACACTATATCCTATTTGGTGGGGACTAGGACATGTCTAAAAGAGCACAAGTACTCGACAACCAAGATCCTCAGGAGAAGAATATTAAAATATTTCCAGGTAAAAAGCTGACTGTGTAATTGTGGGACTCTTGCAACTGTTGTTTTAAGAAGTAAGAACCTCCTAAGACTTACCTCCTTTGCTTATCTGCTAGGGTCCCTGTGGTATTGCCCCATGATAAGACGCTGGTGGGCAACCTGAAAGCGTTATAAATAACTTCCAGCATTATAAATTGCTTTTTCAGTAGATAACACTACAGAGGATTATGGCAGCCAAAGTCGTAGGTCCTGGTGGTTGGTGGTTTTTGAATATGCTACCCACTACGCCTGAGTTAGCAAGGCACTTCCCAGTTTATTGTGTTCAGCTCTTCTGTGTTCAGTGACTTATGGAAATTTATGTGATGTGTTCACAAAGGAAATAAAAATACTTCAATTGACCTAATACATCTAACATATGAAGTTTATAGCAGTTCTTTCAGTAAGTAAAAGTATGAGTTTATTGGCCAATATTGAAGTAAAAAAATGAATTTGATTGCTAAATCATCATGCATCATTCAGTCACTTTACTTTGAAGGTGTCCTGGTAAGTGCCACTGCAAACCAGTGTAGAGCATTTATGGTGTGTTGTTCACATCAAAGGCCAGTGTTTTAACTGGCACTGCAGTCAACTATTTAGTTATACCTCTGTCATCACCGAGTCTCAGGCTTCAAAAGCAAACATCATAATGAAGGTTGGATGGAAACCAGTCCACCTATAGAAAACTTTGGTTTCAAAATAAGAGCATGCCTTGTTGAAAAGCTATTCTGGTCAGTTCTGTGCTTTGGGGCTGTTACTTGCTGCTCCAAAACAAGATGGCTTTAGTGCAAGTGAGCTATGAAGTCTTGCTCTATCCATGGGATGGGAGTTACCACTTCTGACTAAGGCACCAGTCTTCACCCAGCTGTGGACTGCATCACACTTTGAGAGATGAGGAACACCATGAGTGAGGAGCATAGCATTAATTAACCAAATTAATCCCAATTTGGTTCAAACTGATGACCACCCCAGCGAAAAAAAAAAAACACAACAGAAAACTGGAAGCAAACTATAAGACCAATGTATTCCAAGGATGAAACCAAAGCAGTGCAGTCTAGTGCATTTACATCCCGAGGGCTTTGGAAAAGCATATTGCTTTTAAAGCACAAGCACACTAATGGAGTTCCCGTTCCTTCTTTCTCTTTTTCTGGGCAAGCCCAAAACTAAGGGTTTTTTACCATCCTCTCAAGGAAGGAATATCTTGTAGGAGATGCTTGTTAAAATCTTGGCAGTATATCATTGCAATGCACCTTTCCAAACAAAGCACAAACCTTGAGATTGCTCCATGGTGTTTAATGTGTAACAAGGAGTTCTGTTGCTATTGTAAAAATACCAGCTGACTTTTAACAGGACCATTAATTGATACTGTATCTTATTAGAACTCTTGTTTAAATGGCAGTAAAATGTTAAACATTCTTGAATGTATTAATAAAGAAGGGAAATTAGACATGCTCATTTCAGGATCTTGATAAATCAAAAAATCTTGAATTAATTACAGCACCAGTCACTGAGATTTAGCTCTCGGAGGCTGCAATCAGTACATTCCAAAAAAGACTTTTATCACAGTTAAATACATGTGTGCAACAATGGTTAACTGGCATAGTAAATCTGGCAGGAATGATTGTGAAGGATGACAGCTCTATAGTTTATTCTCTTTATTATCTGTCACTAATTTTTTTCAAAGTTTAGATGAGATCAAGTTAACACTGCAATCTGAACATCTCTAGAGGTGTGAGGTGAGGTTTGGCCACCTATTTTTCTTCAGATCCTTTGGTACTATTCAGAACTAAGTCACATGAAATAGTAGGTGATACTGTACATAAGCCAAAACCAGCTATCATTTTCATCTTACTCTGTTTCTGATGTGGAAAAGCAGAGAGATTAGACTTGTAGCTGAATACAGACCTGAAATGTTGACTGCTTTCTCATTGGAATCGCTTGCTCTAGAACTGTATGAGTAAATACAGGAGGTTGTTTGCTTAAATCTTAGTATATACATGGTGACTCAGCTTTCATTTAACATTGGTTTTAGTGAGTATGTGTATTTTTATATGTACATAAGGACTTTGATACGATACACCCTTGCTGACATTCTGCAAATCTTTATGCTGCAGGTTTTATGCTTGTCTGCCTGTAATTGGTGACAATGTTCTAGTTGATTTTTAAAGGTGCTTATTGATTTAATCTACACATTTATGGGTATCCTATATCCAGTAGTAATGCTTAGTAGCCTTTCTACTTTTACAACTGTTTCACTGTCTTTGAAATGCTGAGTTATTCTCTTGAACTTTGCCTGTAGTGGCTGAGACCCAATGGGACTATTCCGCACAGGATAGGGTAACTAATATGAGGATTATTTACTTTTTAATTTATCTGTTCAATAATACCCCACTTTCCCTCTGATCCCCATGAAATTCCACAGAACTCATTGCTTTTCAGATCTTGGTTTCTTAAGTGGAATTTAAATAAAACTTGGTGGAAATGCAGAGTGGGGAGAATACTGGCTCCAGCTGTAGGACACAAGAAGCCTGAGATCCATACCACTATTCCCCAAATTCAGAAGCAAGAGAAGTAATGTTTTGAAAAGATAAGTGTGGCTAGTAACAGAACAGTTTCAACCATATATTTCTGACATAATGCAAAGTGGAAATGACCCCACGCTGAGTACAGATCAGAGTGTAAAATTCAATTTAAGAACACCATTCTGCCATAGTCATGCAATTTAAATTATACATTTACACCATCTCTTCATATTAAGGATCATTTTTTTACTGGTGGAGCATGGATTTGAAGAAGTACAAAGGGCAGAATATAAGCAGGAACCTTTCTTTTAAGACTGTGTGGAAAGGAATCAAAAAATTTTATTAGCATAGTGTAACTCAATACTCAGTGAAAGCAGATAAGCTGGAATACAGCTTGGGAATAAGCATGGCAAAAATTGACCCACAAACAATCACATGGAGATCACATTTTAGTAATTCAGCTCTCTAGGCAACTGGCACATAAACACAAAACCTGAAAGAAGTCTTTACTTTAGCCATTTACTAGAAAGATGACTCTTAAATGAACTCTTATAGTAGAAAAACTTATGAAAAGCAATCAAAAGAAAGGCTAAAAATCTAGTTTAAATTTTTTGTAGCAACCTTTTCCATCAGCTACTTTTAACCTGGTAGTTATTTGTGCTTATGTTCAATACAGCTAGTGGATACACACTATATTTTGCTTTTGGTAAGCTCTTGCTTTACCTGGTATTTTTTTTATTGATGCCTCCAAGCTGGAGATTCCCTTTGCTGGATTCCTGTAATAACTGACAGTCAATCTGGATAATAAACTATTGGTCTGTGTTAGCTGTTAGTAAAGAAGGGCCAACCGTTTTTTAAGCCAGCAGAGAGATTTCTGCTCTCTCCCTCTCACTCTTTGAACACAATGACATTGCTTCAGTTTTACAACAGTCTCCCTGAAAACGGGAATCTGCCCCAAGAAATTTACCTTTGAGAGGGGTGAATGAAGAATGATAATTATGACTCTAAATTCTAATTGTTATAGCCTAGCCTAGCAGAATGACAACAGTGTGGATAGCAACAGGGTCATTTCTGTAATGAGAAAGCCAGTGCTATTTGTATTGTATTTTGTTTTATGATTAGAGAAGCAAATCTCAGCAATTTGTAAGGAAGTTAATTACTTTACAAATGTGCTCAGATTTGCTTGTCTGCAAAGCTATATGCCAAAAGATGTTTGCCTAGGTCTTGCTTGGATTAATGGTGAGAGGCCAGCTGATCAGTGCAATGTTGGTGCAGTGCAGAGCTGTGGGAGGAAGCCCTGGACTCTCCCTGAGCGGGGTGGCTGTGAGCACACTCTGCAATGCTGCCTCATCCAGAGACATTCCAGTTCAATTTAAGTAAGTGTTTTATTTCTGTGAGCGATCACATCCCCTGAGTTTCTAAATGGTGGAATTAGGAAACCCTTGCCTCACTTTGGAGCAGGATGTCACCTACTCAGTGCTTTTTTTGCTCTGTTTAAGGAAGGTACTCTCCCTCTTGTTCCATTTATGATCTTTGTGTCTTGCTGGCTGTCTGGGATTCTTGGCTGGTCTTTGCTGATGTGGGCACAGAAGCAACCAGATAGCTCATATTGAACAAATATGAGTTAGTCTGCAGCTCACCAGGCCTCACTATGTTCTGAATCTACTTGTTTGTACCTGCTTGTGTGGCTATGTGTTTAAATAATATTTGGGAGGAAAAGTTAAGAGTAGTGATGGTGGAGGTTACCATCCAATACGCTGTATTTAAAAGCCACTGTCCTCTGTTGGAAGCAGACCTGCACATAGTCTGGTGCCTTGGTACCACCCACAAATAAGGCTATGAAACATCTTCATCCATATTTATCAGAGGGTCTGGTGATCTGCAGCTGAGGAGGATAGATACAATAAGTATCAGAATTGTCCAGCTGAAGTGAAACCAGCTGATGCCTCTTACAGAGAGGACATTAACAAATCCTATGAGGAGCAGTTAAGGGAACTGGAGTTGTTTCCTGTGGAGAAAAGGAGTCTGAGGGGAGACCTTACAGCCTTCTGCAACTATCTGAGAGGACATTGTAGCGAGGTGGGTGTCAGTCTGTTCTCCCAAGTAACAAGTGATAGGACAAGATGAAATGGCCTCAAGTTGCATCGGGGAAGTTTAGGTTGGACATTAGGAAAAATTTCTTCATTGTATGAGTTGTCAGGCACTGGAACAAACTGCCTAGGGAAGTGGTTGTTTCATAATTCGTGGAGGTATTTAAAAGACACGTAGACATAGTGCTTAGGGACATAGTTTATTGGTGGACTTGGGAGTATTAGGTTTATGGTTGGATTGAGTGATCTTCTCCTTCCAGTTAAACAGCAAAGTGCCAACACTTCTGTCCTGTGAACTCAAATTGTCCCCAAGCAATTTTCTACCTGCTTGGGAAATATTCCCAGCAAGTGGCCACTTCTTCCACTTTTGTTTTACTTTATACTCAAAGGAATAGGATATGATCAACAGAGACTGTGCTGTCCCAAGCACTCACTACTGTCAGGTCCCCCAGATGGTGCTGGAGAGATGGTGCCAATGTAAAGGTTAAAATTAAGAGCTTCAGAAACAAGAGTAGTTCATTAAGGGGGCTCCATCTCTGAGGCACTGAGAAAGAAGTGGAGAAGGAAGTTGATCCATCATCATGATGGAAGAACGTGAGGAAGGAAACCATAGAACCAGGAATAGAACTTGCTGTTGCCTGCAGTGAGACCTGTATGGCCACAGGTCTATGATGGATTTATGCTGCATGTGTATGGTGTATGCTGCCTACATGCCACATCTGGAGTTTCAGATTAAATCTGTGCAAGCCTCTCAGATCCCCACATCCTCTCACCCTAATTACTAGAGCAAGGACACATAAGTGTGAGGGCCACACTTTTTTGAGTGGCAGTGTTGCTTCAGCTGGTATGTGTTGCTCTGTCACTCTGCTGGGCACATAGCTCCTTTGCCTGACTCTGAAGGGTGGTGCCAAACAGCTAGCAAAGCTTCTTTATTTTCTTTATAAAGTCTTTGTAAAAATTTTCCTTATAAAGTCTCAGTAAATCTGCCCTCTAGGAGCTGTGTGCATCCATTTTGGAGTCTGCAAAGGAGAACACAGGTCTTGCGCTGTGGACAGAGTTCCCTCAGGTTCTGCAGGTGTGCCACATCTGGCTGTGCCATATCTGGATGTACGGGACACACACGTATGACTGATTGCAAGTGTATTCTGCAAGTATCTTCTTAAGTACACCAGTGTAGCTGTGAATAGGGCTGAGAAGCTTCGTGCCATGATGGGAAAGTGAAGCAAACCTGCCTGCATTTGCAGCACTTAGCAGCGGCTTTTCTTTCAGATGAAAGAGCTCCCATGGGACTAGTATGGATTCATCCACTTTTAAATATTGCACTCTTTTGTGCAGTTTTGGAAGTGTAAGTTTTGCTGAGCATGGAGTCCAAACTCTTAGGAAGATAAGGGATAAGCCCTAATAGTTGCATCCTCTTTGGAAAACTGGGTGCCAGCTAGGGAAGTTTTCCCCATTAAATGATGAATCTGACAGGTACAGCATGCCATGATAGTCAGTAATGTACCTCTTTGAAGGAAGGCCAAATTGAAACCTGGTGGAGGTTGGTATCTCCCATACATTAGGAGACCCCTACTCACTTACAGAGGGTAACACTGGTCCTTCTTGGAAACAACTTTAGAATTCCACAGTGCTCACAAATAATTGCAATAAATGAATTCACTAATGTCCCTAAAACCACGTGGATGCTGGCAAAACAGACAGATGTTTGATGATTGCAAAGTTAAACTGCCTCTTCTCATCTCTCTGACTGTAATAGATTTCTTACTCCATATTCTGTGGGAGAGCCATCTGAGATTTTCACTTAAAATCAGATTGAAATGTAATCTCTACCCTAGATAGTCATCATCAGGAAGGTCTCCAGACAAATTAACTAGGTTCAAACAAGGAGAACATTCACCTTAAAATCAAAGTCACCATACATTTTTGGTCCTGCCAACAAGCTGGTCAGTTTGAAACAGTAGCCAGGAGCAGGAGAATCTAGATTTATTTCAAGACATCTGGAGTTATTTGTCCTTTTTGTTTGGGTTATGTTTCACAATTCACCACTGGAATTCAGGCGTATGCACATGGTCAATGTAAGCTGTTTGTACCACACATGGAGAACAAGAACCAATCTCACGCACAGTCACTATCCATTCCTGCAAAAGGCCTCAAACATAAAGCTGTTATCAGCAGCTTTATTTCTCATTTTATACTACCTAAATATTGCCTACTACTTCTTAGAGCTGGATTTCACCTCAGATCAGGGCACTGCCATTATTAGCTGTATGGTAGCCAGGCAGCAAGCAAAAAAGATGTTGATGATTTTCTAACTCACCAATATTTATGCACAAACAACTTGATGTGGTTAAATATATGAAGAAGAATGCAGTTCTTGAATTCAAGAATTGTCCTTTGAAAAATGGCCGGATAAGCATTCATAAACAGAGTTATTTCAAATGATGTATCTATCCTGGTGTGATGAGAAGTATGACATCTGCAGGGCCACATCCACTTCTTTCCCTGGATGACTAAGCTGTAAAATGTAAGGCTTTAGTCTGTGGGGCAAGATTAGCCGAAGTTTAGAACAGAGCAAAGATGGACACTGATAGCTGCATTTTTAATATCTTATTATTTCAAGATGCCCAGATCTCAGGCTCAGATTCAAGGCCATTGCTAGTTTTGTTGCTATTGAAAAGCAGTCAGGCTTTGAGTGTAAGCATCTATTTAGAAGGTATTGCAATAGTACTACCAATATTCACACTGAGAATTTATAACTAGTTTCACAAGCTTCCAAACCGTTAAGAGTTATTTATCTTCTGGATTCTGCTGTTAAAAATCTCACAAATTGCTACAGATCTTTTAAAACCCCCAGCCTCTTACTGGTGATTTTACATTGGCAGCAGTCAAATTCTCTGTGCTATAAGCCTTCTGGGCATTACAAGTTAATGGCTGAAACTGAGTAGCAGTAAAAGAATGATTAATGGAAAAATCTCATGTCTCCCCATTGAAGCTGACTCAAGAGCTATACTCATATAGCAGCAGTTACAGTATTTCTCAGCTTTGAAATCTCCAGACAATGAAAAATGACATCCTATATATTTCTAAGATAGATAGTTCCCTTAATATTGACTCTATTATATGAGAAAATTGTGCTTTAAATAAGGATATATATTGACATATTTTATTATGGAAAATAAACTCACATTTAAGTCAGCATGCCACAACTACCTTCTTTAGTGAATTATTGTTTAATCATTATTTAAATTTGGGGTTTATTTACTAAAAAAAAAAAGGCAATACAAAAGCAGTTAGATAGTTTAAGAAACAAAACCAGCATAGAAGTAACAAGAGCCCAGGCACAAATGCAGGATGAGTGATGGGTGAATTGAGAGCAGTCCTGAGGAGAAGAACTTGGGGGTATTGGTTGATGAGAAAAACTGAATATGAGCTGAAAATGTGCACTTGCAGCCCAGAAAGCCAACCATATCCTGGGTTGCATGAAAAGAAGAGTGGCCAGCAGGTTGAGGGAGGTGATTATCCCCCTCTACCTCACTCTCGTGAGACCCCACCGGGAGTACCGTGTTCAGCTCTGGGGTCCCCAACATAAGAAGGACATGGACCTATTGGACCATGTCCAGAGGAGGACCACAAAGATAATCAGAGGGTTGAAGCACCATCCCTATGAGGACAGGCTAAGAGAGCTGGGTTTGTTCAGCCTAGAGAAGAAAAGGCTCTGAGGAGACCTGATAGCAGCCTTCCAGTGTCTGAAAGGGGCCCACAAGAAATCTGGGGAGGGACTTTTTACAAGGGCATGTAGTGAGAGGAGAAGGGATAATGGCTTTAAACTGAAAGAGGGTAGATTTAGATTAGATAGTAGGAAGAAATTCTTTACTGTGAGGGTGTTGAGACACTGCAACAAGTTTCCCAGAGAAGTTGTGGATGTCCCTCCTTGGAAGTGTTCAAGGCCGGGCTGGATGGGGCTTTGAGCAACCTGGTCTACTGGGAGGTGTCCTTGCCCATGGCAGAGGGGCTGGAACTAGATGACCTTTAAGGTTCCTTCCAATCCAAACCAGGTTATGATTCTATGATTCTATGATTCTATGATTCTATGATTCAAGAGGCACAGAAAGTTAAGTGACACAACTGGGAAAAATACTGCCAATGGGTTTTAATGAGAAGGAATCACGACATGTTAAAACCTCTCAAATCATCTGCCAACAGCTTTGTGTTTAAAATGCTTTACACAAGCAATGTCAGATCTGATGTATGTGAGCCTCCCAGGGAACCATGCCAGACTTAGAGTCTTGTCAAACTCAGGCAAACTTTGAAGAGTTTTAGCATCCTGTAGCTGTCTCAAAATGTGTCATGGCCCTGGTGACTGCTCTTCCATGGCCTTGATGAGCTCTGCAGTGCCACACCCTGCTTCTGGTGTGGGGTACAGTGCTCTCCATGGGTCCTGGATTCAAATGTAAGATTACAGAATAAGGGGCCTTCAAACTTCTGAGACTTTGTATTATACGGATGGTATAAGCTAGACCTTAAGTTTGTTGATGATACTGGGATCTTTTCCATTGTATTTATCTTCTTCCTCAGAGAAAAAGAATGTTATATATTTTTTTATTATTATTTGTGCTAGCATTGGTGTTAGGCTGGAGGTGTTTCTTTCCACCATAAAAAACATTCCATGGTTTTGAAAAAAATGCCTTGTTTTATATTAAAAATTCCTTGGTGTTTTGTGTGCAAAAAGTTATGACCATGTTCTGTGGATTTAGGCACTCCGAACACAAGAGAACAGTGCTCTTGTGATTACTGGGCAGAAGACAGATCTGAACTGGCTTTTTCTAGGTTACTGGTTTGTTCTCAGACTACTTTCTATCTCCTACTCTTTAAACAGAAGTAGGATCTTTGTCCTGTGCTTTGCTCATAGATCTTTGTCTTGAACTAGCACCTCTCTCTAAAAATATTTTGTTTCCCAGACAGGTGATGTCATTTGGACTGCATGCTTTCTCTTCTCAATCTATGGAAAAAAAAAAAAAAAATCAATTATAGACATTTCGAGCTCCTTGGAGAGTATGAGTATCCATTCCTAGCTGGCAGCCTCCTTGCTTTCAGCAGAGACAATTGTCAAAAGAAACAAATGGCAGCTGTGGAGCAAGTCTATCTCTGAAAGGTTTTGAATACGAACACACAGACCTGGAGCTTGATTCTCTTTAACAGTGAGGGGACCACAATATTTTGTCTTTAGGACATGTCAAGTTCTACAGTGTTTCCTCAACAAATTGCAACAGAAACCTAGACAGAGAAATGGACTGCGGTGAGGTTCAGGTGAATGTCCAGATGGCAGTATCAAATCTTGTAATTGTTACAGCCTCCAGTAAAATTAATTTGTAAGCCATTGGCTTTCTAAAGGCCACATGTCTACAATTACTTTTTTTTTTTTTTCCCTTTGTGCCAAGGTACATTCTTTCAAGAAAAAAGTATTGCTAGGCAAAGGGCACCTGTCTAAAATTACTAAGGCTCAAGTCAGAGATTTGCAGATCGACTTTGCTGCCCTTTTCCCCTTGCAGTAAAACTATATTCTTTGCCTACTGAGAACAAGAGAACATGCCCTTGCTGTGATTTGTGAACTTTAAAAAATGCTGAAAAAAATATCTGGGAGGAACCAGAATGCAAAACTGGCCTTCAGCTGTAAAGGCTTTATTTTTCCTGTATTTTTTAAAAAGAAAATGAGGATACCATAAACATATCTGTCTTTATTTATTCTTGTGGTCCTCTGTTTTTCCTCAAAATAATTTTTACAAGATTTATTTATACCATTTATTGATTTACATTCTAGGCAAAACTAATATATTTCCAAAAGGGAAAAGATAAAGAACTCACACTTGAATTTGTTTATTTCTGTTGTGTTTAGATCTAGTCAGAAAACAGAATTTACAGCCTACATGAAACTGTGGAATATCTGTATTTCATTTTGGTCTTCACTCAGTATAAAAAGACTAACTATCACTGATGGAATAAAATGCTACAGAATAGTTTGATTTAGAAATACGTAAGCATTCTTTGTTTTGACATTGGAGTTGAATACAATTTTCTGCTGTGGAATAGCCATCTATGAAATAGCTATGTATGTCTTCTCTTGTGTGACCTTAAACTGAAAAAAAGATTAGCTGTATTACATGTTTTTCCACTGAAAATAATAATCTATTAAAACAGCTTTTATCAAAATACATAACTGCCAAAAAATGCTCATTAAGAATCTGATTATATTTTAGGGGTAAAAGTAAATATTTTTTCAAGCTGATTTCATCTACAACTGGTGTAAGAAATCCAGGAAAGACTCTGCACAGGTCTGCATGGCCTATCTTTTCTCACATCTCAGACCTTTACCATTGCTGGTCTGTGATATGCCTCTGTAACCTCTGCAATATCTCAACTGACCTAAATCACAGCTCACACTGTGGTCACCATATTTGCTGGAGTGTTAAACTGTCAAAGGACAAGAATGGCTATGCAAGGCCATTGAAGATAATTTGTGTCCTAGATTGCTGAAAGATCTTTCTCAACCTATTAGGAAAGGATCATAAAAACAAACAAAGAGCTTGATTAGTTGCTATTATAAAGCCAATGACTAAATGCCATTTCCTGCTACTGATAAAGCCAGTCACAAAAAAAAGCAAATGTTTTGGGCTTTTGCAGTGGATCTGTCATGATTCAAGTGTACCATGTGTCATTCCTTACCTGGTGCATAAACTGCTAAAGAGCTGGTTCCTGAAATCCTCTATAATGGAAGAGATCATCAAGTAATAACGGCTCCATTTTTACTACAGTTTGTTTTGTGATAGTAAACATTATTATGACACTGCTTTGTTCCCATGATAATACCAGCAAAAATTGCTCTGCATTATTGTACATTACAAATCACTTTTCCAATAAAAATGTCTTTGTAATTGGAAATATCACGGATAAAATGAAAGAAGGTACATGCTTTAGCTGTTCTCAGTGTGTATTAACCATTGCCATGCTGTGCATGAAAACTAAATGTACAAAACGGGACCAAGGGTCAGTGTTTTAAGTGTGCAGCATTGCTCCACAGTTTAGAGATTGTCCAGTCTGCTGATACCATTCAAACCTGTGATAAGAACTCTTCAGCTGCTGCAATATGGCAATTTACTTTATCGCAGGATTTCGCTCCGATTCAAGTCATTAAATTCCCTTGGGCAGGAGAGAGCTGTGGATCAGTCTCTCTCTTGTTAGGATAAATTCTCTCACAGTGTAAAACGGTGCAGCTCTATGCACACCAGTTCTTTCTCCCAACCAACTGTTGAATGAGAGAAAGCAAATAGCTTTAAAGTCCAGAAGCTGCTTTTCTTCCACCAAAATAGAAACAAGTTTTTCTGTTCATCTCAGTGTGTGCATTCACCTGAAGGGAGAATTTAGCTCCAGTTAAGTCAAAATCAGACTCATTTTTTATAAGATCAAAAACTCCTGTGGGTCATTTTCTGGAAGTGTATGCACATGTTGCTCTTGCAAAGTGTATGTGTGTCAGGTAATGGTATATGTCCTTGTACCTGCTTTTTTGGATGCGTAAGAGTCAAGCACATGAGAAAGCATTTGAGAAGATTCCAAATTTTGCACAAACACAGATTCCCCAAGGAGCTTAGCAGCCACATCAGATACATAAAAGTGGTATTAGGCCCGTACTGTTACCTGGGTTTTAAACAAAACAAAATAAAACTGCGTTGCAGATATTTTCTTTTTCCTTCATGCTCCCTGTAAATCTGTGCAAATTAAACAAAGGAGCAAAAGCAGGCTACAGCCACTGACATGAGAGATGGCTCTAAGTGTGACAATCAGTGGCGCTGGGAAGCATTTCTCTCTCATGAAGTAATGTGTGCTGATAATCCTAGAAACTCTTTAGCAGGAAGAACAGCTTTTTATAGGACTCAATTTTCTGCTTTGAATGAGATTTGTTCAGTGTCTGGGTTACTGTGAACCATGGGACACATTTTCAAAAGCACCTCAGGTGTCAAGGAACTCAAATCTAAAGAGGCTTGATGGTTCCTGGGTCCTTTAGCTGGTTCTGAAATGTTCCCATTTGAAAAAAAAAAAATAATTAACAAGTATAGAAAGACCTAAAAACATGAGAAACAAATTAAAGCACCTATATGGGGCAAATGATATGTGGCATAGGGACAAGAAGTGCAGCAACAGGAAATAGGTCAGTGTTTTAAAGCATAGATTGAAAGCATCACTGTTATCATTTTTTTTACAATGACCTTTTGAACTGGAGATTGCAGGTAATTATATAATACTGTTAAGATAAGTTCTCCCCATGTGTAGTGGGAGTCACTGCAACACTGGCAGGAGCAGACTATGGCTAAACTCTACAATGCCCAGGAAGCCCTGTCTCCCTTTACAATGTTCTGCAAAAAGATGTTGCAGATCCATAAGCAGCTTGTTGCATCTCCATGCACTTGGATTTCACTCTATTTTCAGTGCGTTAGCTCAGCTTTACAGATTTGAGCATGGGCGCCTGGTGTGGTTATGACTCTGACCTGGCACGCTCACCCACTGGCTTTGGGCACTGAGTGCATTGCACCCAAAAGTCAGTAGCTGATCCAGCAGTTGCCTGCTGTTTATAGGAACTGCTCATGATCCCACAGTAAATTGCCAGAAAGCTGCTTTCATGACAGACCACATTCCTTTCCCCCTCATCGCTCCCCTCTCCACACAGCGTAGCTGGATTTCCAATTATGGTTGAACGCTGATGTGTCTTTTATGCCCCTTGTATTTTTGTTTCTAACCTCAGAAGCCATTGCCAACCTGCTCTTCTCTTAACTAACCATATTCTTCTCTCATCAACATGAACAAGTGCGGCACCACTGAGCCCTGTGTAAATAGCCGCAGTGACATCTGAAACAACAGAAATGTTAGTGTTCACTTGATGGGGGTTTTTAACAACACGCTTGGAGATGTCAAGGGTTTGCTTTACATCTGCAGCAAATTCACTATGTTGTCTGTTGATGGGTTACAGATGGCATCATGAGCCACTGCTTGCAACAGAAGTAACAACCCTGGTCACATTTTACCACATTAAACAATTTACTTGGGTGGTAATTACATAGCAATTAACTTTTCTGCCTCACAAATGCTATGTGAGTAGTCTGTCTTTTACATTTTTTTCTTCTCTGTCAGCTTCAGTCTTTTATCTATGCCTGGATACAAGTGTTCCTGCCAGAACAAGCCATTAGGAAATGAGGGCCAGCCATGATCTCTTAGGGAAATAATGTCTGGTCCTCTGGGCAGGAATGGGAGACAAGCTACCAGAGTAGTGTTTCAGCTACCACCAGATTACTGTTACCACTTAAAGGATGAGCTCCATTTTGATCAAAACTTTTGATGTCTGGTTAAAATCTATTGCCCAGTCTCCTTCCGCAGTCACTGGATAGACTATACACTTAAACAGCTGTCTAGGGGTGAGGTAAATTTCTTGAGCTGAACATAGAGGTGATATGAATAAGATGCTACTTTTAGATAACTATATGTTAGTTGAAAGGAGCCCTGTCCTGTGTGGTCACAATCCTAAAAAGTCTAAAGAGTATATGGAGTGTGGTGAAAGTCTTCACAATGAGAAAGAGCTTTACTTACCTGTCTTAAAAAGATTGCTTACAGGTGATAAGAAGAAGTGGCTTTCTGGTATTATTATGCTTTACAACCAAGAAACTCACAGTGGAAATACCTGTGTGGAACCAAGGGTGGTATCAATCACTGGGACTGTGGTGCTCCTTGGTAGATTCCTGAATACTTGCATGAAGACTGGGCATCTTTCCAGAAGAGATGTTGTAATACAAAGGATGTTCTACTTATTAATGGACTGAGCACTGTGTGGACATTTTTACTTTGAATGGCCGTTTAATATTTCTGGAGCAAAGTCTGTGAAGAATATCTTACATATATATTTTTTATGTACAAGGTTTTTTCGCACATCTTGATATACTGGCAATAAAAATAGGTACGGAACCCTTTGGACACATAGGCTATCCAGTGTTGATCTAACTGTAGGATCTGGCCTTTAGGTTATAAACCTTTAGGGCATATGATGCAGCTTTAGTGTGTCAATATTATCAACATATGAACATACTTTCATCACCAGAGTTATTAATAACCATCTTGAGAAGAAAGATGATCATGGAGGAAGACATTCCATGAAAACAGAAGTGAACCAACTTTCATTCTGTCGTGGGTTTCCTTTGTGATTTTATTTGACTCAAGTTCAGTACTTCCAATGCTTTTAATATTCCTTTTGAAATCAGTAGGAGGCTGATTCATAGCTGAGCTTAAGGCTATTCAGGTTGCATATAGACTTTCTACTATAAGTGTGTAATAATGCCATTGCTACTTGTTTGACGTCTACACTCAACAATGTGCTACTGTAACTGTCTGTTGCCCAGAGCCACCAGATCTTTGCTCCTTTATCAGTCAAGAGAGAATTATTCTCAGCTCATACTTTGGCAACTTCAGTAAGAGGTCAGAATGTGATCTTTTTTTTTTCTGTTGTTTTGGTTCCCCTCCCTCCCCCCCATTCCTCTTCCCTTTCCACAGAGACTGTAATCACATTAGGTATAGACACCTCTAATTGCAGCTTTAAGTGTTACTTTAGCATAACTAAAAGCCAACTACACAGGGCAATCACACTTGATAAGTTTCTTTCAACGGCTTTGCTATTTTGAACAATGTTACTGGACAATGTGGAATTGCCTACATTTTACAGAATGGATTGTAAATTGATAAATTTTTCAGTATGGAGGAAAGGTGGCATCTGCAGAAGATAGGAGTTTAAAGTCTATTAGAAGTCAGTATCATTGTTGTTTTATAATCTCCTCATGTAGCTTTTACTATCCCTGCCCATCTGTTCTAACAGAACTTCTCCATCTTCTGAACAAAACCCTGAATAAGATATTTTTCTAGTGCCATAAACTTAACATAATCTAAGCTCTGATTACAGTAAGACTGTGGAGTTTTTACCTGTGTTTAGATAATTACTGTGACAAAACTGCTGTAAAGCAAATGTTGTGCTGACTGCTTAGAAAACTAGACAACTTCAATTTTTCTCTGTTTCTAATATGTAGCAACTGTCATTTAGCTCTGTGGCATCTGGTAAAGAGCAGTCCAGCCAAAGCTGTTAACATTATTTTGATGATATGCTTCCATCCCTGACTATGTCGCTTGCTATACCAGCTGCTTGCAACACTAAAATGCAACTTATAACAGTATTTAGAGTTGCTATTATTATTATTATTATTTTCTGAGTGTGACACACACAGCAAGAAAGTTTTGTAGTAGACAAGTTACTCTGCCACTGGAACTTCCTTAGTAGCTTA
Organism: Eurystomus gularis; assembly: GCA_013400335.1. Taxonomy (NCBI): domain Eukaryota; kingdom Metazoa; phylum Chordata; class Aves; order Coraciiformes; family Coraciidae; genus Eurystomus; species Eurystomus gularis. Next base: position 88,660 of record VZZY01015199.1, on the reverse strand, counting down.
TTTCTTAAAAAATTGTAGGAAGGTTCTGAGATGCACGCCAGACATAGGTCTGGAAAAAGGCTAATATTGCTGAGATTACTACTAAGCTACCTGAGCCATCGCTCCTGATGGAGATCAGAGTTTTTCCTAGTTCACATACAGGACTGGCCATGAATTTTTTGTGGAAATAACTGTTACAGAAAATCCTGTTCTGGCAAAAGAGACCTTGCTATACTTTATTACAGACTGGGCAAACTAAATATAAAATTCCCATTTGTTAAATTGAAGTGAAATTGTTAATGTTGGGTCATTTTGAGATTAATCCATGTTTGCCTAACATTGTGGCAACATTTAGTAGATGTTATCTGATAAATACTTTTTTACTGCTTTCCTTTTCTTTACAGACCAGTATTTCCTGACCGGGCAGCACAGACATCCTAATGTACAATGAATTAAGGTTTGTGCTGTCTGAAAGTAGTCTAAACATGTACTAGCTGAGTATTTAACCAGGCAACATCACTTAGGCCTTACACAGTGAAAACCAGGAAATTTGATCATATTCTAGATACTTATGTGGTCTTCTTTAATACAGTGTAAGGTCACATCACTATCTTTCTTCTCAAGATCTACGCGAGGCAGCAAAATGCTAGGATTTCTGTTTCACATGTGACAATTGATGGCCAATTCACAGACCTGCTCTCTGTACAAATAAGTGAACTGGAATGGACAACAAGCTGTGCTGCATGCTCAGCTAGCTGCTGAGCTGATGGTAATGACAGTGAGAGGAAGCTCAGGCTTAAAACCTTTCTTTGCCAAATAGCTGCCCAAAGTTTAAGAAAAGTAAACTGTTTTTTCACCTAGGTCAGGTTAGCTCTTCATGGACAGGAGACCCTCAGATCCAACATCTGCTTCATTTGGAGCATGGCTTGAGCATTAAGTCTCCCTTCTCTAAAGTGAGTGAAAAAAAAACGGTCCTTCTTCTGGAAGAGTTCCACTTTATCTGGAATTACTCTTTACTCCGGTCATATCTGGAGCCCACTAATTCAATGGACCATAGCTTTTAGGACACTTTTCCCTTATTCCCCATGGCCTTGTGAATACTTTCTTACATTATACAAATTTGTACAACCCCATGAAGAGAAAATAATAGCCTGGTGACTCATGAACTCTCCTAGAGCTGAGTCATGATGCTGTGTTTCTGCTTTGGCCTGTAAGAGTGAAAGTCATGTTTCTCCTGATGCGGAGAGAGGCTGTAATAAGTGGGTCTTGGAGGACAGAAGTGACACCAGCCCAGCTGTCAGAGCGCTCATCATCTTCGTCCTCAGAGCTGTGGGGACAGAAAGTGGTAAAAAAATTGTAAATGCAGATGAGGTTTTGCAGATCACCAGGTCACTTTGCACATCACTAGGAAGTGAAATGTAGCTGCTGGGGGAACTTCTCTGTAAAAAAATTTTGGTGCCTTCAGGGTAGGCAGAAACTGAATGGCAGATCTGAAATATCTGTGATATTAAAAAGTTGACTTTTTTTTATCTAATGGTCTGAAGTTAACCTGAAAAGTTTAACAAACCTGCTTTAGAAGCAGGTTGTTTTCTCATGTTTCTGGTTAACCGTGTAGATGGAAAGAACTGTAATGCTATACTTCTCTGTGGCCTTTCTGGAAGCACTCCAGAACGTGACTTTGTCCCATGACTGTACACTAAGAAACTTCCTCCTCTACTGTAGTCTAACCACCTTATGTGGCTGAGATTTATAGACAGCTAAAACATAGGTGTGACTGCTAAGGTCACACCTTAAAGTCTACTAGTCAGTTTGGAGATGGGGACACAGAGCTGCTTCCTGCACTGATGGCACCAATACTACACCAAAGGCGGGCACAGGGAGCAGAAATTAACGTCCGAGAATTTGTCTCTCTTCATCTTAATTCCTGGCTGCTGAAGGTGGAAAATTTTTAAATTGTCCTGACATAGCTTCAGACCAGCTAAGAGAAACAGGATATCACCAAACCTGTCATGAAACTTCAATTTTTCTTAGATCTTCTCCTGTACCCAAGAAATCCCAGTTAAGAAAACCTGCAAGATTACTGTGCAGGGGAGTAGAAAAAGAGAGCGAAGAAAATAATGGGAGCCGCAAGAGGAAACAAATATGCAAGGAAAAGCTTTGTTCTTTGGTTTTCATGCTGCAGTCACCCAGTTTATCTGTTTGTCCCCTAAAATCATAAGATCATAATCACAGAATAATTCAGGTTAGAAGGGACCTCAAGAGGTCATCTAGTCCCATCATATGTGTCTTATACCTCCTTCAGACATTCTCTTGACCTAAGTGTGGCAATTTGTGAAATAACATCCTTGTTATTAGGTGTCACATTATAACAACATTGAAGTGATTTGCATCTCTCCAATCTGAGACATAATCCTGAGGATTTTCCTGCTCTGACAAAACAAATACAGCTTCAGTACTCATAAAAAGTTAGATGTTAAAATAGTGTTGAGTAATCTTTTAACTGTAAACAATGTGGTCATGGGATTCTGTGTGAGCGGAGTGGGGAAGGGCAATAGGGATCCACATCCGTGTTATGTATGCTCCCTATGGTATACATGGCCAGAGGAAGAAAGCTATGCGTGGATGACTGCTTAGTGGCTCCAATCCAGAAACATAAAAAAAACATGTATGTGGACTGTAAACACATGACTAATTCTGTTTGACTTAATCTGAATTTTCTCAGTGATGCCTTCTATTATACCTAATATCTCTACATAATCTGCATATACGTAAGAGGATACATCGCACAGATAGAATAACCATGTAATTCTAACCATCTGGTAGAAGGCATTGCATGTCTATATACGTGCCTGTATGTTTTGTGAGTGCAGGTTGCTGTGTGTAAGTGATTATTAATTCATCACCTCATCTGCTATAGAACCGAGGGTGCTTCTGAGATCTGGTAACCTTACATTCATGCCATTTAAAACTGAATAAAGACCAACAGAATAACATAGGAAATTATGCAGCACTGGAGGAAAAGGCACAGGCTGACTGCATTCCTCATATTCATTAAGAGGCTTCTGTTCTAGACTTCAGAAATGTAAATTTGATGAGCTCTCAGAGGAGTTAATGAGAGTGTAACTGCATGCAGGGGCAAAATAAAGGTTTGTCTAGCTCAATATACCTCTCCTGGCCATCTTGTGCTCAGTGTAGGACAAGCAAGATATTATTGGGACTGTGCAAGAGGTTCAGGAGAAACTCCATATAAGAAGGGAATCATTCACTGGTTCGGTCTTTTATGTGGTGCTTGCTGAAGAAATTAGTACAGGTCATTTTGAGGTAAGGCATGGAAGGAAATAAAGTGAGGTGTCTTGGAGTTCTCCTCTTGTTTCCTTCACCCTCTTGCTTAGTTTTCAAGTATGATCCTTTGCTGAAAAAAGCAAAACCAAACACAAGAACAACAAAAGCAGCATCTGAGATAGGGCTTCTCCTCAAAGTATATCTGCTCAGCTACTTAATTACTTCATCACATTCCTTCTCAAAACTCTCCTTGCCTGCTAGTTTTCAAGATCATGGTTCCTCTGTTCTCACATTTCTGAGTCTCAGCTTACTTAGTCCTCTGGCCCTTGGGATCCAGGCCTGTTGTTTTATTCTGTTTGTACAGTACTTCTGATTAGGGAATACCTAGACAAGGTATCCCCTAAGGCTGTTCTTCTTTCTTTGTCTCTGCCTCACAAATCAACTGTTCTGAGAGGCCTTGAGGTGAAAGAAACCTCCTAGTCCTCCTGAAGCTTCCTGGACATGGTTCCTCCCAGCCTGAATTACTCCCTGATTTTGTGGATCTATCAGGGCTGGATTAGCGAGGAGACAGAAGCAATTAGCTGTATCTTGCCCTGGTTTCTGCACCTCAGGAGCAATCACTCCGGCTTGTGATGAAGCACAGTCTCATCACGTCATGCCAGAGTTTACCATGCGGTTGCTTACATCTGCTCAAATTAACACAGGGTTGGGTTTGGTTGGCCAGACGCTGACACCAGCTGTATTTAGTTCTCACAGCCTTGGCAGGTGCAGTAATTCGATGAGGTTAACCACCAGTTAAAGGGATGCAGAAACCACTTCTCATGTTTCAAGCTATTGTATTTTGTGTGGTAGGAAATGTCCCTTCTATCTATATGGTTATTGATCATATCATTAAAACGTAACAGTGGCTGGAAACTAGAGCTATGTGAAAGTGTCAGCAGTTTTATTTCCCAGAGATATTATCAAGAAATATCACCTCCCATGCCCTCTCCATCAGGTTTGTATTCAGGTGAACCCAATATTTCAAAATTTAAAAAGAAAATGCATAACAACTCATATGCATTGAATTTGTGCTTTTTTTTAGGCACAAATTTAGCAAGGATAAAGAAATGATCAAAACCAAAGACTAATTAGAGTCATCTTAAAGCCCAGCTCAAGTATCTATTGATTTTGCAAATATTGTCCAAAGTTTTGGACTCAGAATGAAGTAAAAAGTCCAACCCAAACCGCTCCATTCCATCACACTAATAGCAGCAGTGTGTAGGGAATCCTGAGCACAAACACTGTGTACTCCATCCTAGTTGTCCCTGTTGGATATTTCCTGTTGTAAGAGTAGCTTTTGAGTCTTACCCTTCATTATTTCTTTACAATTGATTCCAAAACATGCCAAGTTCTCACTAGAGTAGATCACAGCCTGATCCACAGACCACTGCAGTGTTGGGAAAGCCTTACTCATTGGCTCAAAGCCTCTTGAAGTGGCACACTGACTTTATGCTGTATAAACTTGCCGTTTAGCTACCTGATCATGATTGTTTCACTGACAGTATGACCACGCTCCGCAGCTCTCACCTACTTTTTCCTACTCTTGCCAGGAGATAATTACTTTTTGCCTCTGGGTGTAACACTTTGCACAGAAGTGCCTTAGAATGTTGTGCCTCAGAATGTGGCAGAATGTAGAGCCTCACTCATGTGGTGTGACCAATGGCCCTTTGGCTGGATTCATAAGTTGTATGATATGCAGCTTTCCCAAGTTACCTTATGTCTGATTTATATTTAATTGTCCTTTTTGCAAAAACTTGCCATGTTCAATTTCTGAAGTTATGGTTAAACAAATTAATAAATTTCTAAAGGCTATTAATTGCTAATTAACCCAGTATGGAAAGAGTCCTGGTGAAATGTGTGCTGTGTATCCCCATACATGCCAGAGCTCTCACAGGGTTCACACAGTTTGCTCACTAATTCCATCCCTATGAATCTTCATTAAGCCAGAAATTACAGGCACTATCACAGCTCTAATTCTGGCTTTCCATGTCCATATCTGAGATTGTGCATAGTAAAGATATCACTTAATTTCCAAATAATTTACAAAGGGTGTATTTTTCCCCACTGAGAAGTTGCATTGTAACAGCAATCAGCAATTCAGAGCTTTCAATTAAACTCTGTGCCATTTAAATGGCAGTAAAAATGAAATGGTAGAGAAGAATAAGAAGGAATCTAAAACCAGGTGCAATTACACTCATTTTTATTTCAGACTCTTAAATTTTAATGCCTTTTACAGGCACATGAATAAATGAATTATGCAGGATTCACAACTGTTGGGAATTAATTCGTACTGTTCCAGAAAGCTCTAGTTCAGCAGAGATAGCAAAGGGAATAATAGATTCTAAAGGCACCAGATGCTAGTCATAGGTCTTCCAGTGATTCCAGGTACATGCCAGCAAGCACAAGTGTGATGAGGGATCAAGAGGGAGTGATCTTACCAATATCAGTGTTCCTACCAAAATTGGTGGGAGATAGCTGGCTTCTTACTTGGTCCTCATGGAGAACTGTGGTGGGGCACACTTCCTCCCCCCATCCTCAAGTACTATTGACAATATAAGTTGCTTTCTTTTGACAAGCAAAGTGTCATACTTGTGACCTTGGTAACTGTCACTATAAGCTCAGTTGTCTTTCATGAAGCTCCAAACATTGATTTGAAGTTAGATTCACACTGCGTAAACATATCTATAATTTGGGAACATTTAATTTAGGCTCTTTGTGAGTTGCAAATTTCCTTCAATTCAAGGCTATTTACACCTAAGGGGATTTACACTAACTAAATGTAATTTTGGAGCTGAGGCTGCTGCTGTGGTCAGTGGAAGTCTGAATGTTTCTCTGAGGATCCTTCATAGATGTCTGAAGTCTGATGACATGGATACGCTGTCTGAGGCAAAAGATATGTCTGAAATCACAGCTCCAACACCTCCCCCCCCCCATTTGATTAAAACAAACACCCCATTTCTTTTCTAAGGATCTAGTATACCCATGAAAGAATGGAAAAAAGGCTTGACCTGGGTTATTGTTTTAGGAAGGAACACAACTCTTTACAAATTTTCAGCTGCCGATCTGAATCATACCAAGCCCTTTTTGTCATGTTTTGAGAACCCTGTGTTCTCACCAGTAAGTAGAAAATGGAATATGCTTACAAGCTCACGTGGGTTTTTCTGCACCTTGGAAAACTGGAAGCTTATTACACCGTTGCTTCCTACTAGTTTCTGCAAACACCTCCAAATGCTGAGACTGTCTTTCTCCAGAATTTCTTCTCCGAATTGAGCCAGGGTTGTCAATGGACAACCCCATTTTCCAGATGTGTTCGCAGCATATACACACATCATATATTCAGGTATTTTTTCTCAGGTGTTAAATAGCAACATAAGGTCAGATGGCCTCAACACTAGTTTGCAGTGTGAGTCTTGTACCAGACATGAAATGCTGCTCCATGTCTCTTGCTCAACAGCCATCACCCTCTAATTCCATCATACTCTCCACATGCATCCAAAGGTTAGCTCATGGTGTCTGGCACAGCGGCATGGAGCATAAGAAAGGCCAGAGCATGCCCCATTAAATTTTACCCTAGCTGCAAAAGTGTTTGAACAGGGGACATAGAATCACATATGTAAATGCAACTGATTCATGCAGCTGAGGGGTTCAATATCTGGTCATCTTGATCTACGTAAAAGGTTCACACGGGAACAAATAGGAACAGAAGCAGGAACTTTGCTGTTTAGCTTTACCTATAGCCATTTTGTTAGTAGCTGTTTGGTTTTACAGTCTTGATTAGGGGCTGTGGAAAATGCAGCAAAAGAACCACCCCCTCCCTCACCCTCTGCCCAAGTTTATACAGTGGGTAAGGAGCTGTAGACCAGCTGTGGTCACAGCACTGCATTTCTTCGTTACTGTATTTTTTTAAACCCTCAGTATTATTCTTCAGGGCATTACACTGACATCACTGCCATTCCCATCACATCAGGGGAAACTGGGTAGATAAAAAGGCAATCCTGTCTGTCCTCTGTCTGCACCAAAGACAAAAGTTTTAGGGAGGAATTACAGTATGAGGCTATTAAAATTATTAAGAGTATCAAGTTCTAACTTTGCTAACAGCAGTGTAACTTCACTCCCTTTTTCCATGGTGCTTTGTAATTTATTCTCGTTTGAGAATATCCTTGATTCTGGGGCTAGGAACACACATGGAGTTCACACGATTTGTCTTTGAATTAAACTTGTTGCTGCGTCTCAGATGAAGAACTGAGATAGCGTTAAGAGGAACAAAGAGTCCTCCCAGTACGTCCCTCCTTTCCATCCCCTGTAGTGAGATCAAAGATCCCTGAAGTGTAACAATAGTTTATAGAGGAGGGAAAGGCAAATCTTCATCCCCCTCCTGCTGAGGCCTTTCCCTGATTTCAGGCTGCTTTCTCTGTGCAGTCGGCATGATCTGTAGAGTAGGGTGCTCCCGGAAGAGTCCCAAACTCTTTGATCCTCAACTACTATGATTTGGCTTTTTTGACAGCCTTGTAGTCTGCGTTTGCATCCCCAGCCACAGCACAATCTGCAGCCTTTAACAGGAGGCTGGCTGATGCCTCAGGAATTCTCCCACTGATAAGCTTTTAGTTGAGGTAAATATAAACAAGGAAGATTTTCTTAAGTGATAAAGGATTAGTTACAGCCAGGGAAGCAGGTTCTTATTGGTCATCCACTAAAATGTATCTTCTGTTATTGCAGCGGGATCTCCTGCAAGTAATTCTGTCCCTCTGCTGGCTGATCTTTCAGTGCATTTCTCCTTTGTGTGCATTTGCGAACGGGATGAAAAACAAACCCTACCTCGGTCCAGAAGACAAGCTACTCATCCGTATCAGCTCACTGTCACTCTCATCTCAGAGTTAAGCTCCTTTGGCAAAGGCATAACAAACTCTAGCTCAAACTTTCTCTTCCAGAGCTGTCAACTCCTCCACCCCACCCATCTGCACTATCCAGGGAGAGCTCTGCCAGTTTGTACACAGCCAAGTGATACGTCCAACCTACCTCAAGTAACATATAGGAAACCAGGGTAGGTCAAGAAGAGCCCACTGCTCTTTGCCCTGTCCTCTGCAGGCAGGACTGATTTCCCTCTGGATAGAGACCAGGTTGTGTTGTTAGCTTCACTGGGAAAGAAAAGGATGCTGAAGAGAGGCTGAAGACCTGCTTTGGTAAGAGACATGAGCAAGTGCCCAGCTCCGGGAACTGGTCATGCGTTTTCTGTCAAAACATTTCAAGTGTGAGACTCCAATAAGTGTACTTTTATAATTTCTGAGGTACAGATTTTGTGAGTAAATACCTGGGAAAATACTTCAGCTTCATTTTATTCTGCTGTTTTTCTCACAGGGAGAAAAGTGTTTTATTCAATCCTAAGAGTTTCATGTATATAGATTGTGATGGAGCTAGTTAGGAAAGATTGCTTTTTATAGCTATGTCCTGACACAGCTGACCTGCTGTCAGAGCCATATTGTTTCTTCTAGAACATCTAAGCTACAAAGATTTTATTTATTGAATTTTATCTCCCTTCCTGATAACAGTAATTTTAAAATGTCAAACTTTAGGAAGCATTCTAAAAAAGAAGGAAAGAGATGAAGGTAACTCTGTGGCCTGTTTAAGAATAACTCCTTGTAGAAGAACAAAGCATATGAAAATAATGTATAGAAATCTGATTTAGATCAATGTACTTGATTGTACCATTGACCAGTGATGGCTCATTGACCAGTGGTGGCACATGTCTCAACAAGACAACCCATGAAGTGACTGCAAAAAATATAAAAATTAAACAAACACCCAATTCCCACAGCTGCAAACAAAATGGGAGAAATAAGAGCACTTTCAGTGTTTAGCTTGATCCTTATTTGCTTTTAAATGACATGCCACTGGGGCAGCATTGCATAAAATTGCCCTAAGACTTCCTGTAAAAGGTGTTGTTTTCTGATTCAAAACAGTTGGAAAAACACGTCTAAATGAAAATTCACTCAGAGGACCAGCTGTTGAGATGACTATGTGACTTGAAGTCTTGGAGAATATAGTTGGAAAACTGTCTCAGAACTAGCAAAGAAACCAATCAGGACCAATCTCCCAATCAGGAGCCAATGTGCCAACAGGAGTGTAGGTATGAGGGTAGACAAAAACTTGGATGTGAACCTATAGTCACAACAGAGAAGTAACACAGACTTATAAACATGGCTATTTCTTGAAACATTTTGGTTTTGATGCTTTTTTAATTCGGAAAATTTTACTGGGCAATGGCCACCTTAATAAGGGAGGTACTAGAAAACAGAGCAATGGCAAGAAGCATGTGATTTCAGAGACATGACACAGATTAATTATGCAATTATAAAACTCCACTGGTTTATGTAGATGAATTAATGAAATTAATTAAACTCCACTGATTTATGTAAACTCATTTATATAAATTCCACCGTTTATGTAAATAAAGTCATTTAAACCATCACTTACCAAAAGTGTGCCATTGCTAGCCTCTAATGGACACAAGATGAAAATGGGTGGCTGGAGGCTGTGTGCAAACAGAAAAGAACAAAGAGGGAAGAAATCCCTCTTTTTATGGTTTCTGAAGGTAACAGGAAACATTAAGAAAACCCCTGATAATGAAGTGCTATCAGGCTGTTGACTAGTCTTGAAAGAAAATCTCTGGAAAACCACAGGAGACGGAACACCTACAGAGACATGGAAGAAACAGCTGAAGTATTAAGCCACCCACCCCTGGCTCCTTAGCTGTATTCAAGCACTTACCTTCTGTTTCACTTAGTGAAAGTTGGCATTTGTCTTTTGGAACTAGCTGACATATAGGAAAGTCTCCTAATGCCCTACTGTTCATAGTCATGATGTACATTTTCACCTAAATGTTTTTTGGATCCCTTTCCATCCAAACTATTCAATTGCATGTACAAGATCCTCCTGGTCCCTGTTTGAAAAGCTCAATGAGGTCTGCTCCTGACACGCACCAATCTAACACCCATATTTCAAAACCCTGGGTGATGATATGCACGTGCATGGTGGTGAAGCAAGGGGGAGAAAGCATGCCACAGCCATCCCTTTCGAGCTTGTAGGAAAGCAGTGCTAATAAGTAGGGGGAGAAATGGCAGCAGTGTCCAGGCATTAAAATCTGAAAGTCACCATATCGCTGGTTCAGCTGTGCTCTGCAGGCCAAGAAGCTGGGCGTGCCAGCCCTGAGAGAAAGAGGCAGTGAGACACAGAGGAACACAGCTGATGAGGTATGAAATACCCAGATGTGGAATTTTAAGGCATGAACAGGTGTGGACATCTCTGAATGCACTTTTGTCTGTGTAAGTGCCCTGCAGAACCCAGAGATCAAAGTTAGGCTCTGGTGGTGGAAAAGAGGTTTGTCTTTTGAAGAACTGGGGGAAAGCTCATTTTGTGATCAGACGATAAGTGAATAAATGTTAGCTGGGAGAGTTCAGGGTTCTGAGAAAATCAGAACAATGAGAAGTTTGCCAGGATTAAAAGCATCATCGTCTGCATGTTTCCTCATTACATTCTTTCATTCATCTGGCTCTGATCCAGCAGACACTTGGATAGAGCTCATGGTTATGCACAGGAAACAACCTGAAATATCTCTTTTTCATATGTGCACCCTCAAAAGTATAGGTATATAACCTCTAGATTTAAAACTTGTCCTGCTGGGAAGTGAAGAATTGCTACTGGACTTGCTTGTGAGGCTTCACCCTTCCCTTCATCTCTATCCAATTGCTTTGTCTGTGACCTAACTGAGGTTGAAAAGGGCCTCCCACATTTGTGGGTCTGCCACTGGAAATGAATATAAAATAAAAGGAAAACAATGGGCTTTATTCAATGCCCAGAGCCTCTTTGTTTTCCTTCTAGCCACATGCGTGGGCTGTGCTACTATCCTGCTTTCCACCAAGACAGCTCTCTATAAGTCCCTTCTTGCTTGAATAATACTTACCAAGTTCATACAGGTCTTTCTGCAGGTGCATTCACCGGTGATTTCTGCAGGAACACAGGCTTGCTTGACATGTAGAGTGTTAAAGCTTCACATATAATACCACTATCATTACCATTGTCGTGGTAGTATAACATGCCTGCAGTCTTAACTGCACAAGCATAGAGGGTAAAGCAGTCCCTGCCTAGAAGAGCTTGAAGACAGACAGACATAAATCAGCAAACACCACCACAACAACAAAACAATCAGAAATTGAGAGAGAAGAGATTTTTTTCTCCTCCTTTGCCTTCTGCTAACCATCCTTCTCATCTCTGTCCAGTGATGAAGACATGCTCCACCCTGCTTTGTCCATGCGGAATGCTGCTCCTGGCAGAAAGGGGCCTCATGACACATCTGCATTGCACAGTGAAGACAGAGGGAAATGAACAAACTGGCATGCCTGTGACTGACCTGTCTCGTTGATGTGGGCAACAGAGCACGCATAGACTCTAGCAGGCAGTAACTCTTAGATGCATGTGTGCACAAGTGAGGTTGCACTGCTGCTGTTTTTAGCTCTGCTTAGCAGTGGATTATACTGGCACAGGCACCTTTTGGAAGACATAAAAAAGAAAAATGGAAGAGGAATCTCCAACCTATTCTCCCCCTGGCTCGCTCATTCCCAACCCTATCCTCCCCTGAAGTAAATCCCAGCAGGACAGAGCTCCTAGCTCCCAGCTCTCACCCTTCTGGCATGCAACTCATAGAGTAGGGATAGATGAGAGCAGTTCTCCTATATATATGTTAGGGCCTGCAATCTGAAGGCAATTTCCAGCTCTTAGATGGGAGGCAGTGATTGCTTTCACCTCCTCCTAGCAATGGATGTGTATAAAACAATGACACAGAGACAGGAATGATTTAGTCTGAATTTGAGGAAGCCAGTCCTTGGTTAAAAATGTTCATATTGCATTGAGCACAGGTTTTGCAGTCCTTGCTTTGCCATTGTCCAACATACCGCATAGTTTTGCACTGACAATTTTTAAAAAGCAACAAAGAAACTGTCAGAGGTGAAGCTGCATGTTTTGACAGATGGAGAGTTGACAGCCAATGCTTTAGACACTTGGGGAGGCCTTAAGAGTCAGTTTGCAGCTCTAGGATAAGGGAATGTATTGGTAAAGTAGAAAAGTTAGTAAGAATGGTGGGATTTAAACTGTTACCAGGAAACCGTCACCATCCCGGCTTCACTTGAATATTGTTTTCCAGGCTGCCTGTGCAACATTATGCTATTTCTTGGTACCCAGTGAATTCCATAGCGGTGGAGCCCCACAGTATCACAGGGAACATGAAGCTGGCCTGCTTCACCTGTGTGCTCAGTAATTACAGCTCTGGCCTAGATTTTATACTCTTCAGAAGGTTAAACTTGGAAGGGTCTCATTTTGCCGTCTGCCTCAGCTAGACTTCTTATCCATTCTTCTCTGGCTAGCCTGAAACCCTGGTTTGCAAAGACTTCATGTAATAAACTAAGGTGATTTAAAGCAGTTGAAGGTATTATTACCAGTCCCATTTCACTGGATTTGAAAATTCAGCACTATATCTCTACTAACCTTGTTTTGCTGGGCTTTTACAAAACAGGGTTCCTACCTGAAATATATAACATTTGTTCACAGATGTAAGAAATCCATCTGTGGTGACACAACCACACACAACTCAAATTCACTTCCAGAGCAATCCATCATCATAGTAATTTTTTTCCTTATTTTCACATGGACATGATTAATTCACTTCAAAACTCATTTCTCCATCTTGAGAGCTAATGCAAGGCTTGTTTAGGAGTAGCTCTAACCAAGATATGCGAGGACATTTGTAGCTGAGCCAAGAGGCCCCATTCTAGCTCCAGCCGACATGCAGCCCTAACAGCTGATCCAGACATCTACCAAACAGCTGGCAGGATGCAGCGCACAGCTGTTAGAAAAAAACATCAGGGAACATTGTCTGTTTAAAGAGGCAGAAGAGACATTTTAAATCCTGTGACCTAAGGACTAGCAATACACAAAGGAAGACGCTTTCAAGCATACTGTGTATCACGTGTATGTTCATATGCACACATGGTTAACTGAAATAGGCTATAATAAAGGAATCTGAGATGATAGTAGCCTCAGTGCAGCTCATCATGTCAAGGTTGTATATATTGTTCAGACCTCAATAAGAAGATCCCCTTGGGATCCTCCCTCCATGTGAGGGAAAGAAACGCAGGGGGAAATGGCGGGGTCTGTGTGCATAGCTGCTCTAGCTTTTAAGGGTGTGGCGTTACTTTATGACATTGTTTCCTTGCTTCCACATAATGCAAAGCCATGCCAAGTGCTTGAATAGATCCTTCATACATCAGGTAGCAAAAGATATTGAGGCCGTCTGTCTTGCTGCTAAATAATACCACTGTTTAGATCACAGAGTTGCTTAAGGTCAGATCTGAAAAGAATCAGGAGCCTAGAAGGAGTACATTGCAATGCTTGATGTTTAGAATCCAGCTCTTTGGAGTGGGATCCAGAAATTGGGAGTGTCTTTGCTCCTTGCATGAGGCCTGAGGAGCACTGGTGTTTCCAGCCTGCTGTCCAGATAGGGGGGATATGCAGCTACAGATACTGAGGAAACACTGAGGACAGTAGTGTGGATGAAGTTCCATGCCTCCAGATGGCCCACTCTGGATAACAGGGAAAAGCCAAGAAAAAGATTGTACTGACTTAAATTGGTACCTGAGTTGATTTTCTCCAAGTGAGGTCTGATGGAACACTGCATTGGGCTGACTGGGATTGTACGCAAGTCATATGGGGAGATACATTCATCCACAGCTTGTGGTCTCCTGTACTTTGTTACATAAAAGCTTGAGGATTAACTGCAGTCAGAGACAGAAAAGCCCTCCTAGATGCTGAGACCTAGCCCCCTGCACTATGGGATTATACTCTAGGTAGGTCTTGCTGTAGCTCAGTCAATAGGGGAAACAGAAAACCAAATGAAATGAGATATTTGGCTTCATGGAACTCAACTTGGAAACTGCACTTTTATGAACATCTGGTAATGTTGCCTCCCACTCATAAATGTCAAATGCAGGACCCTCTGTGTCCCTTTGGTCAGGATCTTCCCCTCCTGTTGCAAAACTTTAAGCAGGGAAGAATGTAGAGCATTTCCTCCTTCCCAGCAGGTTAGAAACTGCAGGCTTTTAAGGAAATAAAGGTTTGTTTCCCACTGCTTTATTTTTACTTTCTGGTAAGAATAGACAATTTTATATCTTCTCATTCATTAAAAGTCCTCACATATTTTCCTGGTCTTTGTGTCAGAAACAGATTTATCTTCCGTTAATATCTTTCCGTAAGTAACTGTAGGGCAGTGCTTTAAATTCAATTATATAGCAATTTTTTATTTAAGTGGAGCTTTTTGAAAGGTCTAAATTAAAAAGGCTAGCTGGAGGCCTACAGGTTGGCTCTGGCCTGTGGACCAAATCCCCACAGAGGAGACAAGGACATCTGTTTTGGCAGTGAACATGCTGCCATAATTGCATCTTGCTCCAATGTCAACCCTTGGTGGACACATGAGACCAGCCACCATGACTGTTGTAACCCCGGTGTATGATCTAAGCCTGGAAGTTAGCTCTGCACTGGGTCTCTAATTGGACCTCCAAAAGAGAGTCGTGAAACTAGGATTTGGGTCCTATGGTTGCCAAAGTCATATGATGCAGGTTAAGTTGTTTGTCATCCTAAATATGATGAAAATTTAACAACAGTTGGCACGTGGATCATATTGGAAACCAAGGATGGGCTCCAGTACTTAGTGGTTATAGCCATAACTAACCTGAGAGCAGCCTCTTCTCCTGCCATGCTTTGTCCTGCCCAAGCGGAGAGAATGTCTACAAGATTCCCATCTTGGCACAGGAGCAGTAGAAGACAGAATGTGTCCCTTCTTCTGTTGTTGGGATACACAGACACTTGGCCTCGGCCCTAGATTCACTGAAATTAGTGTTAATTGCCTTCCATGGGCTTTGGTTTGAAACTGCTGAAGATAAATATTGTTCAGGGGAAAAGAAATGCAGCCTTTTATTTCTTCTTAGAGGTAAAGAACAATAAAACCATATCAATGAAAGCAGCCACAGCTATAAGGGTTCCCAGATTGATGGTAATACAGTGATCCTTGATTGTGCAGGCTTGCAATTCCCAAAGATACTTTCCTTCCTTTCTCAGGTCAAGCAGCCACCCTGTAAGACCCTAATGAACTATCTTTTGAAATCCACAGGGTTTAGCTTCACACTTAACATTTCTCCTTCTGTTACACAAGACTACCTGTGCAGTGTCTCTGGTTGCTCCCTGGAGGCCTTTATATGAATGGCAATACAGGCCTCCACTGGAAGTACATAACCTCCCTTAATGAGCTCATGTCTGTGAAAAAGGGAAGAAATTCTAAAGGCTAAAACATTAACCTTCTTACTAACAAATGTATGCAGAGGTAACCCAGATGAAATGGCTGCAAATCAGCTTATCCAAGGACCAGCATCTTCTGCATTTTTTGATTTATCACTTGTCTTGAAAGAGTGTTCAGTGATCCTAGTCCAGAACATGGACTTCTTAGTTAGAGACTGCCCTTGGCTTAAAAAACTTATAGACTAAGTTTGGATGGTACACAGTGCAAGAAAGCCGCTAGAGAGGTCTAGTAAGATGACCCTGCTGAAACTCTATAACTTAAAAAATAGGGAACCGTTTCTGTATTCCTCTTTTCTGTGTTCATGAGCCGGGCTCTTCAGAATCTCGCTAGCCAGTGTTATTGCTCTTTCCCTCTTCCTAACTACAGGATTGGCTGTAGATGCCTGAAAATTGGCTTAGGATGAAGATATTTTCCTCCTGTACCTTTCTCTCAAACAAAACACACACTTGGCTAAAACTCACCTCCCAAATACGTACTAAACAGAGTAAAAAATTAATTCTCTTACTGTTCTCTGAAAGCTACCAAGGGGCTACCTGGCTTGATGCAGCTTTGCTTCCTTATGGAGAGTGTCTGTAAGACACAACCCTGGCACATCGTTAAGAAACTCTAGTGGCTGATCATTCTTCAACCAGCAGTCCACCAGCTTATGTGAAATTTCTTATCTCTCACTGTCTGCTACTTCCTAGAAAGTGGACCAGAACACATGATTGAGTGTTACTAAATTTTAACGCAAAAGATTATATATTTAGACAAACAATTCAACAGAGCTTGCTTGTTAAATTCAAGGAACTCTGCTGAAATATTTTATTCAGTATTTCAACAGTTCTTTTCTTGACCTTTATTAAGCATACTTCAAGAAACATCAATGTTTCCCTAGCAAACAACTCACTCCAGGCCTGCAGTAGAGAACACAATTCAGCCCTGTTCATTCACATTCACCTTAACAATAAATCTGTGTTCTGCCATAGAGCATTTCTGAAACCATTTCCATGGATTAATTTATCCTCCAACTACTCCATGGCAACACTAGGTGACAAAAAAGAATTTTAATGGTGGCCAGTATAGCCAATGACATAGCTTCAGAAAATTCCATGTGAGCAAAGCATACACTGATTTCTTCAAAACATTTTGGCCTAATAGAGTCATAACTATCTACCAGGAGTAGTATTTTTGTTGTTCTGGTGTAGTCTGTATGTTTGTTTCCCTACATCTACCTGTCTTCAGTCTTCTAATTTATACTGCTGCCTCTTTGAGATCTGAACCATCTATTTATACTCTACCACAGCACAGTCATGTTCAAGACCAGGATGCTTACGTACATGTGTTTATTTAACAAAAAGCAGCTGAAAAAATGTGCCATGTACCTGGAACATCCTATAAGAGAATAGGAGAGCATTAAAGAATTGTTATGGCTGCCAGTGAAAAATCAGTCCTTTAAAAAGTGCATTTAAAGACACCCTTTAAAACGTAGTTAGAAGTTGCCTAACAGCCAACCATCCCCTCTATGTCTGCCTACAGCAAAACTACTAATAGTGACATATATATAAAAGCTTATAAGCGTATCTTCATACAAGCTTTCATTGTATCATTACTGCTCAACCTCTACAAGGGACAGAATGACTTTTGTACATAGAAACAACACTGACATGTGATGACTGACACTTGAAGTTGCTTCCCTGCCATGACAAAAACAGCCCCTAAATGGTTTACTCTTATGCACAGCATGGTGTCTCTGTAATAAGTCAGCCTTCAAGGCTTAAGTATATCTTCCTATTAAGTTTGTTAAATCTGCATAGGTTTAAGATCACAATATGCTAATGGAAAGACATTTGGAGTTATTAACCATAAAACACTGAATTGATCAGAACTGATGATATTTTTATGGAACATCATTTTGGTAAAATTATAAGAAATTTCCTGCTGCTGTTTGGATAACATTCAGACTATCTATATCATTCCTTTCTAAACTATAAGTAAACAGGGAATTGTTTGGCTGGGATGATTGAGGATATGGGAAAGTGTCAATGTAAAATGCTACACTCTCATTGGAAGGGAAAGGACATGGTCAGACTCGTAGGAGCAGGTGAAGTTCCCAGGCTACAGTTCCACTGAATACAGAGAAACAATCAAGTGGTTAAACACTTGTTTTTAATTTTTTGATCTGTGTTGTAGCTTACACTCCAACAACACATGAATACAGCTAGAATGAAAGCCTGAGGCAGTGCAAGTTATAGAACTAGACATAGTAGGTGAGTTTATGCCATTTCAGTGGTAGATTAATAAAAAATAAATATTCCTATGATTATTTTGATGCACAGTATGGTAACAAGGTCTCATCTCCCCTTCTTTTCCCAGTATTAGTTTGAAAGTTCTGTGAATTTCTGCTCCTTGTTCCAGCAGAAGACAGAGCGTGAAGACCTGTAGAGAGATGCTCATTTAGAATATCATCAATTTTATAATTTCCACAAAAGAATCAAAGTTTGCATGAGTTTTGTAGAAAGATCCTTTTTGGACTGCTGAGCCTCTTTCTGACAGAGCTGATCTGGTCATACTGTTTAAATCTTATATGTGAGATCACATTGTCAGCGACACGGGAGCGCCAGGTTGGAGAACAGATGACAAAATGTTTGGAGATCTCCTGTTTGGTAACTAGTAAGTGATTATGACTCTTCAGCCTAGAGAACAGACAGCAGTGATGAAAGTCTGTAAAATCATAAGCAATATAGGGAAAGTGAAAAAGTAGTGATTATTCACTGTCTCTTGCAGAACAAGAGGACATCATGTGAAAGTATCAGGAAGCAAGCCCAGAGAAAACTCTTCACACAACATGTTGTTAAGCTGTAGGACTACTCCCCACAGGATGTGGGGGATCTGGGTTCAGGAAGAAGCTGGACCAGTTCATGAACGAAAAATCCATTGAGGGTAATTAAGTACAAAAATTCTAAGTCTGGTATATAACATCACTGAATTACAAATTATTGGCAGCTGGGATAGTATTCTGGGAAAGTATCCCTGAATGTTTTCCCTAGCTCTTCCATGGGGATCTACAACAGGGCTAGACTGACCTTTGGTGTGAGATGGTGTAGTTACTCTTGTGTACTTACATCACAGAATAAGTTTAGACACAAAGGAAAAAGTGCTCAGTTTTAAAAATGATTGTAAAACTATATATTTCAGGATGTCTCTCTTGTGTTCTGCTTCAGAAAACTAGTCAAGCCTGTAGGCAGCTACCTACATATGTTTAGCTCCATTGAAACTAATGTCAAATTTAAAGCTCAGGTTTAAGCTAAACTGGAATGTATACTCTGGTCTTAAAGTCACAAGTGGTAGTATCTGTGTTGGAAAATATCATTTTCTACGTGAATACTTTCAGGGCTGTCTTGTATTCATCATATAAATTAAAATGTGACTGAGAATTGTTCTTTCAAGGGCCCTACTTTAGCCCCGCATATTTGTTTTCAAACTTAGAAAGCTATTTTAAACAATGAAACTGGAAGATAATGTGGTTAATGGTTGGGTTATGTCAATGTCCTTGACAAAGCTTCTCAGGTGAAAAAGCTCTAGTGGGTTTCTCTTCTTTAACTGAAAACTCTGCCATGAAGCCCTGTGCAATTCATCATCAAACAGACTTTTCACACCTGTTCGGAAAAGGTAAAAACCACCAAGGAACCATCTGGGTGTCAGAAGCAGCATCTGGAGTTGTGCAGACTGCTGATTCACCACCCAGCTAGGAAGCAGTGTGTTATTTTTTCCCTAGGCTACTAACCTATGTTCCACCACTCCTTTCTTGTGCAGTTGAGAGATTAGTCTATCATTGCCCTCTGCTATATCTACCAGGAAGAGGACAGTGAAATGTGCAATGACCCGGGTACAGTATTACTAACTGAAGATGGTGGTAAACAGCCAGGTTGTAATAGCTGGAATCTGAAGCCTTTCCTTTCCCTTGAAGCCAGACCTACTTAATTTTGGGACAAGGGGGAACAAACAGTTTCATTTAAAAAAAAAAAAAGTAAATGCTTTTTATTATTATTTTACTTATTTACTTATTTTATACACTTTACACAATGGCAACCTGTATTTCATATGCTTTTTATCTCCCTTCAATTGAGATGTTGACACTTTTGATTAAATCTTTGATTAACCCAAACCTGAACCCATTTTCTCAAGCACGGAACAAGGAAACAGTCTCTCTCTCTCTTTTTTTTCCATACCTTTTTGGATGGCTGGTGATTTTCTATGTCATTACTGTAATATTTTTCAACATGTGCAATCTTGCAATATCACCTCAAGCTTTTAATTCAACCAAGGAAAATAGATTCAACTCAGTGCAAATTATGCCAGATAATATTGCTTTTCATACAGGATAAAAGAATAGCAAGTGCAAACAACAAGAACTTAGATCGTTTATTTAACCCTACACAATGTTTAAGTCTACAGTGCTCATTGTAATGGGATCCTGCAGACAAAAACATCATTGTTGATAGAAGACATCAAATTTGGGAAAAAGTTGAACAGTCAATCAGTGTTGTCAATGCAGAGTTATTTGGAAAGTGTTATCTAATAAACTATCTAATATAAAGGTCTCTAAGTTGGGTGCCTAACCTCAGTGTGGAGAAGTGGCAGTTAGGAATCTACCTCTCCTAACTCTGTCTTGGGAATTCCAGATTCTAGGAGGGAGTTAAACAAGCATTAGAGGTTGTCCTTGAACCTTATGTAAGCAGGGATACACGCACTGGGATCTACAATGTAAGATATGGTATTCTTACATTCTTACAGTGTAAGAAAGCTGTTGAGGGATATGGTTTAGGGGAGAACTTTGTAGAATAGGGGTTGATGGTTGGACTAGATGATCCCAAGGGTCTTTTCCAACCTGAATGATTCTATGATTCTATATTCTGCTGTGAAGTAATAACGAAAAAAGCATTTAACATTGGAGTATTAATCCACTTGCTGTTGTTATAAATCTACCACCCATTGTCATCAATCCAACCTTTGATTAGTTGTTATTACTCCACCACTATCCCAATTTCTATAGTGATGGGCTGTCTCATGAAGCCTTCAAAGTTGGGTGGTTTCTGGAACATCACTGTAAGTTATCACGGACAAGATTCAATACACCAGAGACATTGAGGAAGATATGTATAGGATTGTTATGATATAATGTATTAAGCTGCATATTTTGTACTTGTCAGAGTAGATGAATTAATAATGATCCTGTCTGGCCTATTTGCAATAGCATCTCTGTGGAACAATCTTCATGTAATTTCACTCATTCAACTTTAAACTTCAGGCAGCCAACACTGTGATTTATGCCCATTGCTTTTTTTTTTCTTCTAGGTATTTTTAGAGCAAATAGTGCTGCTTTTGTTGCTTTACTGTTTGGTTTTGGTTTGTTGTTTTTTTTATTTTTTTTTTGTTTTTTTAAAAAGCCTTTTGTTTGCACACTGGAAAAAAAAAAGCTCTGCTTGCATCTTTTCCCTGCAGAACCAGTCATACCGTGTTGTAATAATAACTAAATCCCTCCCCACATCAATGTCACAATGTTTGTTTTAGCAATCTTAAGTTCAGCTGCCAGCTGTTCTGTTCTTTGGATTTTATTGCAGGAAGTATAAATTCCCCTTGGTTTGGCTGGAGGTGCTTTTAGAAGCCTTTGAGTGAGGGGGGGGAAGGGTAATGGAGAAGGGAGGGGAAAGGAGAGAACAGCATGTCTACTTTCATTGGGGCGGGGTGACAATCAGTTAAGGACTATTAAGCTTGATGGCCTTGATGTTATAGCATTGCATCTCTTTTTACCATTTCTTAATCACTATAGAGTAATAACATCTTTAAAATTTATTGGGACAATTAGGAGAAAGCACAGTTCCTTTGACCCTAGCTATTTCAAAGACTTCTATGTCTTTCTTCTCTCTCTCCCTCTCCCTCTTCTTTTTTTCTTTTTTTTTTTTTTTAAAGAAAGAATAATCCCTGGACCGAACTTCTCAAGCAGTTTCTACCTTCAGACTTATGTCAAGTTCTAAGTTGCTGATAATATGATAATTAAACTTAGAAAGAAAAGAGGAGGAATGTATTCATGAATAATGTAACTACCTTCAGGAACTCAAACTTATGCTGTGAACGATCAACTCACTTAGACACAGAAGAGAAGTCCCTTCAGTTCTTTGTCCGAAATTTGACCCAAATACTTTTTGAAGAGGTTGGAAGAAAGGAGGGTAATTTAGTTAACACTTCCCTTTGTTTACATTCCTAGTGGCACTTGGAGTCAAGTGGTATGGAAACACAATAACAGAGTTTGCTTCTTGTCTTTTATCACACCAAGTGTACTGTCCCATGTCCGTTCTTCAACTCATGTCCTTGTTCCAGTTCAGCTTTTCTCCTCTTCAATCTGTTTGGTTCTATTTTGGTAGAAATATGTGAATTTTGTGCCTCTGAATGTCTCTCTC